>VDMD01000088.1:0-103919 GCA_007026445.1 Schizophyllum amplum | reverse complement strand
CCCGCGCAGCAGCAGGTACGTCACACCGTCCATGTGCTGGCGGCATACACTAACGATGCCGTAGGAAGAGCACGAAGACGGGGGTTCAGATGCTGACTGCGACGAGGACGACGAGCACTTGCAGCAACTGCGGGGTGAAGTTGGAGTACGACGATGCGCAGCGCATACCCCCTGCGCGGCTGGAGTGATGATGACGGCGAGGACGAGGTGGAGGGAGAGTGAGGAAGCGATGAGCGAGGTGAGCGTGCTGTTCAATCTAACTGCGGCCGACGCTGAAGACGTGCAGAGCACCGTCCAGCATCTTCCACCGCGGACACCAGCGAGCGGCAGTACAGCATCTAAGCGCAGGGGGGCGCCCACCCCCGCGTCTCCCTTGGAGGTGAACTACAAGCGTGCTCGCTTAGAGGAAGGAGATTATGGTGGCCCGGAATGTATGACCCTTGAGGAACATGTAAGTATTCAGGTCTCGTAACCACCTCCGTACTCATCCTCATCGCGCAGGCTGTACCCCGCGTGCTCTACTGGGACCGGGAACGGGATGCAGAAACGGAGTACCTCCGTTGCATTGTCGAACACAATCCCCCCGCCATTGCGCTCAATCCGGCGCCCGTCGTATGTTCCCCTGAAGGGTTCATGCTCAAACTATCGCTTCGAGGTGGACGCCTTTCGGAATGCCCCCCAGCGTGAGTTGTGAACTGTGATAGAAGTTGCCTCTGCTAACGATGCCATAGCATCCGAGGCGGCATTCGACTTCCGCATCGCCGGCTTCTTCCCGTCAGGACGCTACATCGCTATGACCCCCAACGCGGGCTACATCCCGTGCATCGCAGACGCGGACGACTCGACGCATCGTCTACGCCAGCGCATCGACGGCTGCTTCGGCGCGGAGGACATGACGCGGGTGCCGACGTACTACCTGCCGGGTTTTGCACCCCATCTCGCCTGCATTCCCCGCAAGCCGCTCTCCCGCGCGAACCCAACGCGTATTATGTGGGAGAACCCGGAGGGATGGTTTGAAGATGTTCTGGGGCAGCTGGAGGGGTCTACTGGGCAGGTCATTCTGAAAGAGTCCACGGCATTGCATCTGACGCAGCTGGTCAAACCGCTGCGGAAGAAAACCAACGACTATCTGGCGTACTGCAGGGCGAACAATCTTCCGCCGATGGCTTGGGCGCGCGGTCTGGAGATGTCCCTCTTCCACGTCGTGGGGTGCATGACCTCAATCGGCATGTCCACCAAACGTGCTTTCTTCATGGCGCGCGAGGCCCAACGTCTGTGGCTCGAGCTCAAGGGGATGATGACTTTCGTGTACGAGGTTCAGCCCATCCTGACGGGTGTGGCGGACCCGCCAGCCGTATATTCTGTGCGCTGGGTGCTCGGCCGGTCACAACGCGCCCTGAGGATGTCGCGCTCCTTCACAGAGCCGGAGTGCCTGTGTGGTACGTGCTGGAGTTGACTCCGACGATGTGCAGGCAAATCCTGTCGGAGGAAAAGCGAGGTGTTCCCCACGTCAGGCTGCTGCGCTCTATGCGCACGCCGGAACAGATGGCAGAGACCGGCCGTCATCCGGACAATCTCCCCTACATCTTCCAGGGATGCCCGACAGACCCATATCGCCTCAAGCAGATGCATCGCTACGGCACTCTTCGCATCGCCGTCAACACCCCCTTTGCTGATGATTTGTCGGTGGTCGACAACAGGGACCCACTCGCCTTTCACGGCGCGGCACGCCCCGCATATGGTGTATCCGTCGAGCGCCCGCTCGAGTACCTCCAGCCCCAGGCGGCGTATATAACGGCTGATTTGGATCGCGCCCCTCCCCGTGAGTCGACAGATGCAGTGTTTAGCTTGCCGCGGATGGATGTCGAAGACTCCGATGCTGGATACCTGCAAGACTCGCTGGCGGACGTACCCTTCGCTTCGCCCGAGCCTGATGGAGGATCATCGTTGAGTTCGGTCCGCGCTGCTCCGGTTCTTGGATACGCGTCGACGTCTGGTACGGCCTGGGCATCGACATCTGGTACGGCCGGGGCATCAACGTCTGGTACGGCCTTGGTGTCGACATCTAGTACAGCTTCGACACCAAGCACGGCTGCACCCCCACCAAGTCCATTGTCGGCTCTGCCGTCAAGGGCATCTGACAGCGGTGCGCCGCCGACGTCTGCTGTTGGCTCCACAGCGAATGCAGGGCAAGGCCACTGGGGGAGAACTGGCGAGCGCCTCTATCGAGGGCCTGTAGGCGTGCATAGAGTTCGGTACGCCCCGCAAGCTCGTGAGTATTGTTCTGGCTTTTCTTCCCTTGGCTTGTTTTGCTGACTTTCTCTGGCATGCTAGGTCATCCGGAGCATGATCTGCCCAAGCCTCCCATTGCATGGGAATTGGAGATTGACTCCATTCAGCCAAACTGGTTCACCGAGCAGAAGCAGGGCGACGAGCATCGTGCGTTCCCCAAGCCTGGCCTGATCACAGGTCCAAAGACGAACGAAAAGTGTGCGCGGTATCTTCAAGCTTGGATCATCCTTGAGGCCGGGGTCCTCAACAACGCGCGGAGGGCGCCCTTAGACGAAGATTCCTTCGCAGGTCAAGGGCTCGCCAGCCAGCCGCCACCCGTCGCTGCTCCTGCGGCCGCTCCTGCAGCGGACCTGACTGTCGCCGCCGCCGCTTGCCCCGGCTGTCGCTGCCATCCATCTCGTTGCTGCTGCCATGTCATCGCAGCACCCCCGCCAGCCGCCGATGCCGACGGCGACAACACGCCGGATGCTCACGTTGACGGCTCCGAGCAGCCGCTGAAGCTCAGCACGCAAGACTGGAAAGACATCCTGAACGCGCACGTCAACCTCCGCTCTCAGGGCGGCAACGTACAGCGGACGATGGAGCACCTGCGCGGCCTCTTCGGCTCGGATGTAGACTTCGCGGCGTTGGAAGTGCGGCTGCAACAGCCGTACACCGTCTGCGGTGAACTGACACTGCCCGGCCGGCTTCCCTCCTCATGGGCCATGAAGGGTGCTCTGTGGCGCTTGCAGGAGCTCGGGTTCCGCAAAGACCTGCTGGATCTCGACCGTCGCGTCCGCACCATCGTGATCACCCCGGCGGAGGAGGTTTGGCGCTTCCGCAACCTGTTCCATCCCAGCACTTTCGACAGTGTTGATGTTCTTGCCGTCAGGGGATATGGCCTGGAGCATACTGGTCTGGTGGATCGTCGTTGGTACGAGCGGTTCGACTACGTCGCCGCGCTGAGCTACATCATGCTTGACTGGGACCCGCCCTTGCCAACGAAGCTGCGCTTCTGGCAGACTCAGGGTGACATCACGCAGAAGGAGGCTTGGTGGCTAGAGACGAACATCATTCGTTTCTATGTCCGCGTTATGTGGCACCAGTTCAAGCGGCGTGCAATTCCGCCGCCCCGGCGCTCGTGGGACACGTCCGAGGCTGGGCGCGAGCAGTTGGAGCACGCACGCCCTGCCTGAGGCACCTCCCCAGCTTCTTTGCCGCCGCCCCGTGCTCTGGATGATCGCTTTATTTCTTGGACTTCTGCGTGCCCCGGACACTCACGTATTTCTTGTATTTTTTGTATATTCACACAACGCCGTGCAGCCCCCATCCCACACATACCGGCCCGCTTTCTTGTATCTTCGTTTACCCGCAGGATCGGGATAATACATCGCATGACTCCCCTGACTTGTAAGGCGTTGAATGGTTTGGCACCAAGGTGAGGGACCCCGTCAGTCAACGCATGGCAGATAGGGCCCCCCTCACCTCCGGTGACGACGCACATACCAATCGCCCTGAGGGCGATGTTTTCCGCAGAACCGGGCTCACAAAAGTAAGTCAAGCTATGTTACATTGCAAGATATTAGCTTTTTCTAGTCAGCTCACTCCCAGCTTTTTCTACACGGGTCGTCGCGTAGCTTTTTCTAGAGACCTCACTTGTAGCTTTTTCTACATGGATCGTCGCGTAGCTTTTTCTAGAGACCTCATGTCTAGCTTTTTCTAGGCAGGTTGTCGCGCAGCTTTTTCTAGCCACCTGGTCGCGTAGCTTTTTCTAGTTAGGTTAGCGGGTAGCTTTTTCTAGTTAGGTTAGCACGTAGCTTTTTCTAGGCAGGTTAGCACGTAGCTTTTTCTAGTTAGGTTAGCGTGTAGCTTTTTCTAGGCATGTTAGCGCGTAGCTTTTTCTAGTTAGGTTAGCGTGTAGCTTTTTCTAGACACCTGATCGCGTAGCTTTTTCTAGTTAGGTTAGCGGGTAGCTTTTTCTAGGCAGGTTAGCGCGTAGCTTTTTCTAGGCAGGTTAGCGCGTAGCTTTTTCTAGGCATGTTAGCGCGTAGCTTTTTCTAGCCACCTGGTTGCGTAGCTTTCTCTAGCCACCTCGCTTCTAGCTTTTTCTAGGCATGTTAGCGCGTAGCTTTTTCTAGTTAGGTTAGCACGTAGCTTTTTCTAGGCAGGTTAGCACGTAGCTTTTTCTAGTTAGGTTAGCGTGTAGCTTTATCTAGCCACCTCGCTTCTAGCTCTTTCTAGCCACCTCGCTTCTAGCTTTTTCTAGCCCCCTTGCTTCTAGCTTTTCCTAGACACCTTGGTTCTAGATCTTTCTAGGGATGTAATTGAGTAGCTTTTTCTAGTCAGTTTATTGTCTAGCTTTCTCTGTGGGCCTCGATGTAGCTTTTTCTAGGTACATGCCCTATAGATCTTCTCAGATAGCTCATCTCTAGCTTGTTCTAGATACATTGCCCTGTAGCTCGTTCTAGCTGCCTTGTATTGTAGCTTGATCTAGTGGTGCTATGCTATGTGTAGCTTCTTCTACACATGTTTGAGCTAGCTTTGTCTGGAGACATGGGTTGCTCTCATCTCACAGGCCATATGATTTCCTGACTTAGTAGTGAATGTAGCGGTAACACAGCTGCCGTTGGTATCTTAAAACTTGGCAGCGGTTGCGGGTTCGAATCCCCTCGTTCACACTGTCCAACAATCAGTCGTTTTTTTGTGTTTTTTTGTTTTCTTTTGCAGAGCTTAAGGTTCGGAACAAGTACCTTGGTTACCCTTCTGTTGCCAGCTAGTTGGTTACAGTGTAGTGCCGTTGGTACCTTGAACAGCAGAAATCACTCCCCCAATAAAATGCCCCTATCAGGCACGACTCCGGTTCATCGTGAGTCTAGTGTGGGGCTCACCGTTTCCACTGGACGGATCACTGGTTATTTTGCTCTAGCACCTTCTGATCTCGACGATTATGGCACAAATGTGAAGATAGCTGATATCATATATGCAGGGGTGAACCTGCTTGTCTGCCTTACGCCTAGTGGGGCAGCAGCGGAGCATCTCCCGATTCTGACGCACCTTTCACTGTGCTTCGGCACAGACAGGTACTCGCTCGGAAAGCTTCAGAAGCCCCTCAAACTCCTTCTGGACTCCCGGCCTACCCATGTTGGAGTCCGTACTTGTTGCCCTCATTATATGGGACGACTGGGGCCGTGATATGTCGGAAGAGCTAAAACTCTCACTTGACTTCCTACGAAAAGCACCAAATTTGCATGATGCGACCTGAGAGGTCGGCTATCCGCATGTTGCTCTGCCCTGGCTTATGCTGACCACTATGACGTACATTCTTCATGATGCAGATGCGGATGAACTCCGGAGAGTTGCAGACAACATGGCTCGGTAGCATAGACCACTTAGATACTGAGCAAGGATGGGTCATAATAAACACAACACCCGTAGACGATTGGCTTTGAATAGAGCATTGACTAGAGCATTACCTCTATCTACAAGAGAGAAACAGTCAAAGAGTATTCAACATAGAGAAATACAAAGCACTGCAGTGTATCAATAACCCTGTTGGAGCCAACTATAGTCTACACTGCAAAAAAATCACCACTGAGAAGGCCCTAGACATGTCTGGGCATCAGACAAGTCTAGGGAACAGAAAGATCAATGGTCTAAGAAATTGCCAGCTTAGGCCCATACTATGTAAGGATAATTACATCTATCATGTACAAAAGCTAGGTAGCCGGGGCTGCTTTGCTGATGATGATCTATTGTTTCGTCCGCGAATACGCACGTGGACCGAGAGGAGCAGTCTTGTGGCCCGGAACCCCGTCGCGGCTGCCCGGTTCTTCAACGTCGTTGTCAGAGCATTCATCAAGCACGTACTTGGCGTCGGTGCACACCGCCGTGGGATATACGGTCCTACTTCGGCGTACTATGGTGCCGTTGAACAGCAAGGGCGTCTGACTCTTCACCTGCACACCATGCTCTGGATACGGGGAGCCCTTTCACCACAGGATATTAGAGACAAGTTGCTTGCTGGACCTGGTAGTGATTTCGAGAAGGACATGATAAGGTATCTGGAGGAGATGCAGACCGGTCAGTTTCTAACGGGTGACATGGACGACGTAAAGAAGCGCGTACCATTCAGACCGCGCGATGACACGGATATCCACACGCTGTATCAGGAGCCGGACGTCGCTTCCGGCGAGGTAGAGGAAGCTTCCTCGTACGAGGATCCTACACAGACCCTTCCGGACCCCCCACCTAATCGGTGCGCGTGCAGTCGGACCCCCTGCTCGTGTGCGGAGGCGCGCGCTTCGTGGTGGGCACGGTTCAAGAGCGTTGTTGACGATCTCATTCTGAGAGTTCAGATACACAAGTGCATTCGCAAGAAATCAGGACGGTCTGCGGAAGCCGGGGATGCTCGCCCACACAAGAAAGACCCACTGGAAGGCATAAAGGGATGCAAAACGGATGAGGGTGTATGCGATGCTCGATTTCCGAGGGAGTATGTCAAAGAATCCTACGTCGATCGCATCACGGGAGCCATTCATCTAGTGAAGAAAGAAGTGATGATGAACTGCGTAACGCCCGTGCTGACTTACCTGACGAGGGGAAACACGGACACCACTAGTCTTCAGTCTGGAACGTCCGTGAAGTCCATCATCATGTATGTATCTGATTATATCAGCAAGAGCTCTCTGAAAACCTACCACATAATGTCATGCATCAAAGGTGTGTTCGAGAGAAATGGGCCAGTGTTTGAAGGATCCGCGAAGGATGGTGCAAGCGCTCGAAAGTTGATGCTCCAGATGGTGAATGCGTTAGCACCTCGCATGGAACTGGGCAGCCCCATGGCATCTGCTTACCTGCTCGGACACCCTGATCACTACACAAGTCACGAATTCGTCGTCTTCTGGTGGAAGAATTACGTGAATCATGTGCTGGCTGACTGGCCGAGCAGCGTACGTGACAATTCTTTCGAAGAGCGTGTAGTCCTTCGCAAAGAGGACGGGCAGGTTATAGGAGTATCTCTGGTGGACGATTACGTCCATCGGCCGGCTAAGTACGAGAACTACAGCCTGTACGAGTGGGTTCAGTGCTCAAAGAAAACCAAGAGAACAGCCAGTCAGCTCAAATCGCACCTGCAAGGAAATCACGATAGTTCGTACAATCCGGTAGCCGAACACGGTGACGATGAAGATGCGGCCCTGTACGAGGGGGACGCAGATCAGGGCAACGACGAAGTGGTGAAATCACGGCCAGACGACCTGATCCCCTTGTCCAATATACCCGACGCCGTACCGCTGATGGATGGTAGTCAAAGAACGCAGTTGCGGTACACAGCGCGACTCAAGTACGAACCGTTCCTTGGATCTCACCCCCAGCACAATTCCCACCATGTGCATTGCGACCCGAGCAAGAGACATTACGTCGTCCCCAATTTTGTAGGAGGGGCTGTACCGCGCAGTGATCAGGGAGACCGCGAATATTATTGCGCCACCATGCTGACGCTGTTCTCGCCTTGGAGAAGAGGGCAGGACCTGAAGGATGAAGGATATAACTGGGATGCTGCTTTTCTCGCGTTCCCGTTCTCAGAGCGCAATAAGCAGCTGATGCGCAACTTTAATCTGAGATATGAGTGCGCGGATGCGAGAGACGACTTCCACAATGAGATGAAGAAGAAGCGAAGGGCGGCCACGCTGAGCACAGAAGTCGAGCAGGAAGAAGAGGAAGGTGACGGTGCTTTTAAACAATATGGGGAAGATCTTGAATTGGACGTACCGGACGACGGTGAGACAGGGAACAGGTGGAACAAGACATTCCAGACCATCGACATGGCAAGAATACATGCAGCGGCGTCAGGATGGACTGAGGAAGACCGGACGGAAACGCGCTCGTCCCTCGTCAAGCCAGAGGAACCGCGCGTGCACAGACGCGGATCGGAATGGGCATCCTACGTCAAGGAGTTGAAAGACTATTTGTTCAAGGCCCGTATGAAGACCGTACCTTCTTTGACGCGTCATAGTGCAGATGGCTCGGCGCACGGCATAGAGACCGGAGTGGTCACTTTGCCGCCTCACTTCTTCACTCGTGATTACACGATCGACAAGCCTGACCTGCGGGAAACCATTGACAATATAATCAGCGAGTACGAACTCAACATGGACCAGCAGAGGGCGTTCACCTTGATCGCCAACCACGCTGGGAGAGCACAGGCCGAACCCTTGCGCATGTTCTTGGGCGGCATGGGTGGCACAGGAAAATCCACCGTCATCCGAGCTTTAATAGAGTTCTTCAAGCGCCGGCACGAGGAGCACAGATTTATCATACTCGCGCCTACTGGTACTGCTGCCGCTTTACTCAACGGATTCACGTACCACTCAGTCCTTGGTATGGGTTGGGGATCCGCCGACAATGGCCGAGTTGGATTGGACGGTAGCGGGGTCCGCAGCGTACACGAGAGACTGATCGGGGTCGAATACGTCTTCATCGACGAGGTCTCCATGTTGAACTGCACAGACATGTACCGCATTAGCGCTCACCTCGCGAAGTCTATGGGAAGACACGACTTACCATTTGGTGGCATGAACATGATCTTCGCTGGCGACTTCGCCCAGCTACCGCCTGTGAAAGGCTCGCGCTTATATGATTCGAAGGTGCAAACCGACATAGACAGGAAGCGGATGACCCTACACGTACAGATGAACGTGCTGGGAAAGGCGATGTGGCATCAGGTCACGACCGTGGTCATTCTATCGGAAAACATGCGCATGAGATCCGCAACCGAAGATGACCGGGCGATGGCACGGGCACTGGCAAACATGCGCTACGCTGCATGCACGCCAGAGGATCTGGACTTTCTGAGAACGAGAGTAGTCAATGGTTCACCGCATGCGCCGAAATTGAGCGACGCGCGATTCCGAGATGTGTCGATCATTACTGCTTGGAATGCGGAGAAAGACGCGTTCAACGAGCTCGGATGTCAGAGGTTTGCCCGCGATACGAACCAGGATCTGGTATCGTTCTACTCCAGCGACGTGCTCGCGCCTGTCGATTCGCCTTCGAACAAAAAGAAGAGGAGAAGGCCGAAAAAGAAAGGAAATCAAGCGACGTACGGTATACCCGAGAAGATTCAAGCATCTATATGGGCCGCGCTTCCTTGCTTCACGGGCCATGTCGCCGGGAGACTTGATATATGCAAGGGCATGCCTGTCATGATCCGATCCAACATAGCCACTGAACTGTGCATGACCAAAGGACAAGAGGCCGTCGTCTACGATTGGGTAGCTTCGCAGGGTGATCAGAAGCAGAGAATACTGGACGTACTCTTTGTCAAACTCGTCAATCCTCCTAAGACAATCAAAATTGACGGACTGGAAGACAATGTCGTACCCCTGAGCAGGCAGATGGAACGCGTGGAGTGCCTGTTGCGCAACGACAGCACCGTCGTAATCGAGAGGCATCAGGTGCCTGTGCTGCTTAACTTCGCGATGACGGACTACGCTGCACAAGGTAAAACGAGGCCCAGCAACGTTGTCAACTTGACGCATTCAAAAACTCACCAAGCGTACTATACTGCCCTGTCCAGAAGCTCGTCGGCCGAGGGTACGGCCATCGTGTCGTCCTTCACACCAAGTAAGATCACATCGGGCTTGGACGTGCAGCTTAAGCGAGAGTTTCGGAATCTGGAACTGCTCAACGAAATTACCAGGCTGAGATACGAGTCCGAACTGCCGGATACAGTCATAGGTGACACTCGGAACTCGCTCATAAAATCGTACCTGGAGTGGAAAGGCAACGGATACGAAATGCCCGGTTTGCATCCAGCTCTGCGGTGGGCCGCAAGTGAACCCGCCGCGGATGAAATTGATGTTCCTTTCGGGCGTCAGAAGTGGCAATTCGCGAGTAAAGACGGTACCGTGGCGGAACCCGATCCGGTCGCAGGCATTAAAAGAAGGCAGTCGCGCGGCGTTGATGAAGGACGATTGGCAAAGGTTTCGCGACCTGAGGTCGGCCATACGGTTGCGACATCAGCAGCACGCACCCCGGCTCCTCCTGGCTATGCATGGGACGAGAAGGACTGGAGCTGTCCATACGACTCGCTATTCACGATATTGCGCGCGGTGTGGGTTGGTGATCCATCCCGATGGACGCCATACTTCAGAAATGTCAGCCCCGTAGCTGCAGAGCTGGCTTCCAATTGGGCTGCTCACCTGCAAGGGTCTATGGCATGGACGGAAACTAGAGACGCCGCGCGAAGGCATCTACACGAACAGAATCCTGCTGCGTTCCCTATGGGTCCAAAACCTGCATCAGTATCCGATCTGGCATGCACGGTGCTTACCCGTGCGCCGCTCGCAACGAGAGAGAGCAAATGTCTATCGTGCGGAAAGCTGAGCCACAATGCGATCGCGCTGTCGCAATGCAGCTCTCTGTACACCACGAACCTGCTGAGAGGCCGCAGTTGCGAACTGTTCAACACCTCCGACTGGCTGACAGAGGTATTGAAAGGCACCGCTCGTGCAGTGAAGTGCACTGATTGCAAGAGTCAGACGGCTCCGGTCGTTCACACGCACTGCATACCTGAACTGCTTTGTTTAGACAGGCAGAGCACGCCCCTCGTCATCTCGCCGCGTGTGGTGTATAACGGTTCGATGATGACGCTGCGCGGTATCGTGTACTGGGGATCTAATCACTTCACTTGTAGGGTCGTAGATGTGACGGGGATGGTCTATCGACACGACGGCATAGTCAACGGCGACAAGTGCGTGCAGGAGACAACCTTGGATAGGGTGGATCCGATCACTCTGGGGTCCTCTTTTTTGTCTGCTTCTGTCGAATGCAAGGCGGCATTAGTAATATACGAGAGAACGAACGGTAACCAGGTGTAAGAGCGGCGGGTGAGCCTCATTTAGGGAGGCATAGTTACTGGGGGGGGGGGGGGGGGGTGAGGGAGGTGGAGGGTGGGGAGGAGGGGGGGGGGCAGGAGTGGGACGTATAACATGTCGGCGCGAGGACAACCGGGACAAAGGGAAAGGAGGGGGTGGAAACCTGAGGCAGACACAAGGAAGGGAATAAATGGCGTGTATACCTCAGCGTAGAGAACAACGATGATGTGTGACTCCCATCACGTGAATCGTGATTCCTATTTGTTTGTGGCGTCCGTTACATAGCGCGCGGTCCGGCGTGTATCCGCCATATATCAGCTGGATTCCTCACATTTTGACATGCGCATTGTCCATTCATGGGGCACTGCTCCTCTGGCAACCCCTTCTCGGCATGCGTACACTCGACTTACCCATGTCGCCATGTATTGTGAGCTTCGCGGTTCGCGGTTCCGCTGATCGGTACACGGTCTACATGCCGCGACCCCGGTGCATGACTCGTACTCCCGTTTATTTGTAGGAAATTTCAGGCCCTGCTGGCCAGCACGATTTCCTTCACGCCCCATGATACTGTGAGCGCAGAGCCGATGCACATCGACCTGTCGGTACACTGACCCTTCCTGCCAGCCCAGATTCTTGCGACGATTTGATCTGTTCTTGCCTCGACACTGACGATTTGATTCGATATGCGCTTGTATGTCGAGACACGTACCGCACCGTGACCTCGTACAGAGCACGGGCTTTCGATATTCGTCGAACTCTCGGTCCATTCTTCGACGATACCGAAATAATCCAACTGCGCAGAACACTCGGCACCTCAGGCGCGGTAATATCCGGCTCCGTAGCAGTCCAGTTCTTCGAGCGCCGACTGTTTGACGGTTGTGACCTTGACTTGTACGTTGAGCGCCATACTGTCAGCCATGTGTTCGCCTTCCTTGGCGGATGCGGTTATGCATACCGTCCAAATTCTGGTCAACCCCCTACCCTCCAGGACGTACTAAATAACGGCGGCTCCCTCTGTCGTGATACTAGCGAGGATACGAGTTACGCTATGCGGAGCATATGCGGCGTGTTCAACTTCGCGAGACGGTCATCTCCTGATACCATTATCCAAGTGCTCGTCGCCACACACACAGTCCTAGACGTCATCTTGGGCTTCCACTCCAGTGCGTACTCTATTCGCGTTGTACGATCGCAGCACTGACGGTACACTAATAGCTGTAGTCATGAACATCATCACCCATCGAGCCGCGTACTCTTTCTACCCGCTAGACACGTTCGTCAAGCGCGTGGCCTGGCAGTCGTATGACACCACAGGGTGTGTTGCGTACGCGGGTATCCAGAAATACCGTCGCAGAGGATGGAATATACAAGAATTCGACAGCGAGGGAGGCCGTGATGATCGCGGATGCGCGACTACGACGGCGTACCGCGTCGCGGGAGACGAATTCTGCTGGATCGTACCCTTTGTGGAGGAGCATGACGCGTAAGCCAGCTTTACTTGCATTGTACGCGAGCACGCTGAATAGACAGTGTTAGTGCGACCTGCGAACCTGATACAATTGTCGGTAACTCGTGGGGGCAGGTATGGAAGCCTACAGACGTGGCGTCGAAGCGTCTCAGATCGCTATGCTTCATAAGGTACTTATATGTGACGAACGGTCACTGGCGTCAAGGTCGTACTTTCGCATCCGCTAAGGATCGAGAAGCTTTCGTACAACGCATGCACCTAATGCATCCCTTCCAGCAAACGTACGCCGGCATCATTTCCCCCCATTATAGGGTGCGCTGATACGTTCTACAGGGTGACCGAAGGAAGCGTTTTGCGCGCGCTGCAGGAGCTGGTTGATGTTCATCGTCGCGTTAGCTGGCCATATTCCAGCCCCAAATATGCATGACCGTTTCGCGCATTCCATCCGTCGATCCGGTGATGCCCCTTGCGGAATCAGATAAGAAAATGGCATAAGTATGACTATGTATGCGCGCAGACCAAGGGCGCCTCCCCCTATATGCGAGGAATGTCGGAAGACCAGCCCAAGAAGAAAATATTGACCGTCGCTGGACTCCAGGCCGATTATGAAAGCGCACCTCATCACCGCCGGGTAGTGGGTCCGCGTGTCAGATCCGACATCATCAAGTGGTTGGAAAAGGCGAACAAGGCTTGCAAGACGACGGACAACAACAACAGACACATACTCGGTGCGTCCATGTTCCCGCGAACGCATTCATGCCGACGTTCAGACGGCTGGACAGACGGTAGAGACAGCTCGGACGAGGTAGAAGACGGCATCAACACCGAGGACATACTGTGCAGGAAGTGCGAGCGGGTTAACTACTTGCCTTGGTGCGTCCCTTGCTTAACATGGCAGATGGGCGCTCACCCGCGTACAGCTCTCTAAACTGCGGCCACGTCGCCTGCTGCTTCTGCGTCATCCAAGACCTTCTCCATTTCGCTGGATCCAGAGCCGAGAGACCCGACACGCTGTACTGCAGTGTATGCCACGATCGAAATTATCTATTGTCGAGGCCCAGATGCATACCTGCTCTAGCCGGTTGCGTGGCTACGCTCTGCCGCCAACTGCACTTGAGCTATCCAGTATCCAAACTGCCAGATATAGCGGTATGTAACGCGAAAATAGACCTGTTCTACTGTATGCTCGATCCGCTAGCTATCGGTACATACGTTACTCGCAGACTGTAGATCCCGTCAGCCCATGTGCCTATTGTACCGGAACAGTGTCGTATTATCCCTACCCTTATCGAGATATGAGCAAATCGGCCATAAGCGGTATATGCCCTTATCGAGATAGGAACAAATCGGCCATAAGCGGTATACATTATCGCTGTCGGATGACGTGACGTCATGCATAATCAAATGGCAGCGCCAAGACGCATCCTTCCTTGCTTCGAACTACCATGCTCGTGCATCAGCGGGCATCCTTACGGGGAGCGCCGCAGCGCGGTCTACGGGGACCACCTATGTTCTGAGGCTATCAGCAAGCATCGGCGTGAAGCGTGTCGTCGCATTCGTACGCGGGGTAACAGGGAACTTCAGCTATCAGGCGCGTACCAAAGGCTCCCTCATATCCGTATCAAGCTTAACTGTGCCCAAATACAGCCGCCGATATCGACGTGGCTGCGCAAGGTGTGGTCACTGCTCTTCGGCTTCGTCTTCTGCCGACGCCGCTCCAAAATCTTCCCAGTACGCGACATCATCCGAGCGCGGCGCGGCTACTCACGGATACATTCCTCAGACGATACGCAAGGTCATTGAATGGTCGATGTGCCCCGCTCCCTTGGCTCCTGTCCTACGGCGTATCCGTTGCTCGACAGCTTCGTAGACGCCGTAGCGCCTGGATACGAGCTGCATTTGCCTTCCGGTGCTGTCGCGCGTGTCGGCGTTGTGGGTGAAAGATACGGTGCGTCTGTCGTGTTCTGCACATGCATGGGCTTCGGTGCACATACCCATTTCCTGTATCTGTATACAGGGCGACCCGCTTCGAGTCCTCATCGCACCGGGAACTCGCGGAGTCGCCCTCAATCGGAATCTTCGCTCTTCTTCCTATTGAGAGCTGTGCGGTTCCTTGCTGATGCGATCCCTAGAACGCTAGGATGGCGCGGACTCTCGATTCTCTGCATCCGGGCCGAAGCCGCGCGTTCATGTTTACTTGCCACGAGGGGAACACCATGTGGATGTTCGACGTGCGACGTGCTTAAATGGCCTACATCTAGGTGCACGTCCCTTTACAGGCGCTATAACATGTACGAGGTTCCTGCTTCTGTCTTAGTGCAATCTAACACGCCGTTAGCGCAATCGCCGCGTTGCCGGATGGGAAGTACGATTCCCCTACATGTGCCGTGTGTTGACTCGTACGTCCATTTTAACCTCTGCCTCGTCGAACGGAATTGAAGCAGCTTCCTCGCGACTCACGTATCCGCCGCCCCACCGTATGATACGCGGCGCATCCTATTCATGACCATCTCGCGTCACGCTGCGTCCCTGATTCTCCGTCTCGCGCTCCATGCATCCTCCGTTTTTTTATCGTAGAAAGTGGATAACGAACTACCGATTACATCCATGCTGACTTATTTGACCGTCTCTTATATAGCGGCACCACAGCATCTCGCTCGCTAGCAACATCCGCTGCACACCACGCATAATGAGCCACCATCCATACGGTTCGCAACGCGGTGGCCATCGCGGCGGGCATCGCGGCGGGGGGCGCGGCGCGCACCTCGAACAGACCGTAGTATGTATGTTCTGGGCCGATGGCATATTGCTGATTATTGTCGCAGTCCCGCATGTCTATTCTCGACGATGCCCTCCACGAGCGCATTCGCGTTTTGGATAGCAGGGTACATTCGCTTCAGGGCACCGTCCGTCAGCGCGACGATCGACTACGGTGCCTTCGTCAGCAGGCCGTCCGAGGCACCGCGGTTCTGGAGGACCTGGTACGGGTCAACGTTCGTCGCGTCATCGTTTTGCTAATTAGCCGTAGCTCGCTCAAGGTTCGCGCGTCGAAATATGCGTGTGCGGTCGATTGGGTCGAAACCTGGCCAAACCGTGCGAGCACCGCGCCTGCGATGAATGTTTGAGTCCAATTTGCAAGACATGCGCCGCTTCCTTGACGGCTCCGAACGCTGAATGTAGCAGTCACGTTCTCCCTGTGTGCCCGTGGAGAGACTGCGCCAACAACGGCAGAATACTCGCCGTGGAGGCGAAGGGTTTACAGGGCGCGGCTGACTTCGTCGAGTCATTCTACAAGAACACAGATGAACTGCGCGACGCGGCGGATTTGCTGATGAATTTGGCGCATACCCCTTGAATGTTGTATCCTATGCTGTATACTTCTTGAATGTCTTGTATGCTGATATCTTGTGCATCAGACTGCGTCGCGTCACGTTCGAGTTCGTTCAGCCTTGAATAAATTGAATGTTCGGCGTTTGCCGACTGTCGTCCGGTAAAGGCCAGACGCGCAACGTATCTTCCACATCGCGCTCACCTTAGTGCACCGTCCTACGCACCGTGGACCACATACCGCTCAGACGACGCTGAGGATCGGACCCTGGTGCGTGTATCTCCGCGCACGATGTTCACTTGCCTGACAATCCCATCTGCGCGACGTAGTACGCGATTCCTTTCTGCGTATGGCATCTGGGCACTTGTGCGTTCTTCCTTTTGTCTCTGACGGATCTGGCTAACTCGTCCGCCACAGCGGATTGCTGCCAGAACTGGCGCCGGAAGTCTTCTTCTACAGCGACCGACACACGATGAGTGCTTGGTCGCTGGTGGCACGCTACTTCACACCCCTCGCCCAACCCGTTCTGTACTCTACATTTATCCTTGGCGGTTATAAGTTGGAACATCCCGCTTTACCCGAATCCGGATACATCGTCAACGTCGACCATGATCACTTCGTGCGCGGAGCTCGACACCTCAGCGATCATCCTCATCTGCGATCGTACGTACGCCGTCTCGTGCTCGGTGTCTGTGTCGCGGATGGAGCTCAATCGTACGACGCGGATGGATCTCAATCGTACGACGAAGACGGCGTGCTTGTACGACATGCAGGCGGATTAGACGCCGGTGCGATCGACAACTTAACATCGACCCTCCTCCTGCAAGGCTATCTTCCCAACCTCACCGACCTCCACTTGCATCCATGTAATCCTCCGCAGGATCGTCGTCCACCCTTCCTTCGTTGTCCACCCTTCCTCATGCCGTACCACATGAACGACATGTTCAGATCGAGGATAACATCGTCTACCATATCGCGGCTCGTATTCCACAACTTCGAGATAGGGGGTTGGAAGGCAGGACATATATTGGAGCTGCTCGTGACCGGGGACGTGCACGATGTGGCTCTTGTCAGCTGTGTAGTCAGCTCGCAACCTTTGCCTTGGGTGGAGCATTGGCCCCGTCGGATCCCTCCGCATATCAGGTTCAGCATATACAACTGCACGGACGGAGAGGGTTCGGATTCGGATGGAGACGGTTCAGATGGGGTTGATTTTGCACGCTGGGTACTGTTGAATCGTCCTTTCGCGACGGTGGAACTCGATAACGTGCTGCAATTTCCCTACTGGTAGCATGTACGATTACTAAGTACAGGTATTAATACACGCAGGTCTCGTATATGCCCTAGGGCCACTTACTAGTCAGTACATGCATCGAGACTGACCCGATACGCCGAGAACCCGACGTCCTTCGAGAAGTTCGACATCCGCTCTCACCTCGACGTCGACTTTGTACGGTCGTGCTCTGTTATAGCAGAGAGCATCCGCTACCTCCGCATTTCTACGAACGACTCGATACGCATGCTACCCGTCATGCCCAATGTGCGCACGCTCATATGGGTCTGGGAGCAGGCCGACGTAACGCAGCGCGCTTGCACAGCAGACCTGGCGTTGGTCCTACGCAACTTGACGTCTCTCGAAGTCCTCGACCTCCGCGTCGACGTCGCGCTCACTATGACCATCCATCAAGCCCTCGCGTCTTCGTCACCTAGGCTGAAGTGTCTCTGTATCGGGTTCCCTTCGAGCCCTCCGATGGAAATTATCGGCGAACATTGGCCGTCGATGCCTTCGTTGACCGACTTGGTTTTACACGAGGGTCAACCTTTTGATATTGGAGCCTTTGTGGCATACAGCGTAGCACCCGGCGCGCCTAACCTCACCACGATCTCCTTTCCCCCTAATGTTACATGGGACCAGTTCTGTGTCGCCCTGTCGAGTGTAGCGGCCAGCGTGAAGCATATTCAGCTTCTTCGTTTTTGTGGCATCGGCCCCTACGGTGCGTTTAGGATTTAAATGGTTCGCAGTCCAGTCGTCTCACTAGTATCACTTCAGACACTCGAGTCGGGTTTACGTTACCCAGGCTCCGCGCCATTACCTTAGATCTCACGCATGGCCCTCGCAACGACCTCGGTGAGATATGGAATCAGATGGCAGATTTTGTCGTACGCTTCTTGCCTTGGCGACAGTCCCTCACGACGTGTACTGTCAAAATCATCGTTTTGGCTGAGGATCTGATTCGTATGTACGAATTCGGGGATTATTCCTGGTCGATTTTTACGGAGCGACAAGGCGACACACTGTCGAAGGAGTGGCACGAGTGGCTGGCCAGCCTGATGGACGACTTAGGCCCGTCCGTTCGTCTCAATTTAAACGTGCGTACCCCGCGCTACACGACAAACCCTGATATGGAAGCGCTATCGATCGCCAAACGCGTGGCAGTAGAATACATGGGCACTCGTCGCTTTTCTGTGACCGACATGCCTGCTCGACAGCCATGTACTAGCACTTAAACACAGCCTGCGCCATGCTATATAGATGTGTACATGGCGGCAACCGCTACCCTTGATCCTAGCATACGCAGACGGCGGACACTGTTAGCTTTTCCTTCGTAAACGAACGCCCCGCCCTGATCCATCCCATCGTAAGTCCAAATGTCCGTATGACCTTTCCAGATACGCATAGTGAAGTGGTCAGATCCATGATATATAACAGCTTTAAGCCTGAACGACACACCGCTATTACCAAGCTTCAGGTCAAATGCCATCTGTAGCGCGTCTCCAGAGCTCTGCGGGATTCCTACCAATAGGAAAGGGGTATCTTTCAACAGTGTGGAATACGTCATGAGTCTGGAGTCACAAACCCGACAAGGAGATACTTCGTCCGACTCGCGGTCGTTGAACCAGCGAGAAATACTGGTGAGATACTGAGCCTGTATGTAAAAGAAAGGACTGTCGAGGTACACATCGCGGCAAAAGTCACCGCTGGGATGAGCGTGCGTTGCATCAATGGGACAACACGAGCTATATAACATAACATCTGCATCAGAACGAGTAGTAGCGTACAGCACCGATGGAATATCAACATAACTGCCCAAGATAAACTCTGACGGCGCAGAAGTAGAGAGCGCAGCTCGAAGCAGGTCTCGAACGGAGTTAACCCCTGCGCTAGAAAGAGTCCCGTTTAACAGTTTAGCACGCATGGCCTGAGCCAGAGACCTGAGGACAGGAGCGTCCTGTACTTCGAGCTGCGGTAGCCACTTCGCTGAATCTTCACATACAACCCACGCAAACATAGATGAGACACAGTCGTAAGCACAACTATTGTTCTGCCAAATGGCGCCCGAAGTCAACACAGGCATACTCCTCGCCTTAGACGCACGAGCCCGTTTGCTCGGGTTGCCATTAACAAGTTTATCGCCGCTGCGCTTATGGTTCCCGCTAGCCTTCAACTCACTTATTGGAATGAATTCGTCCTCTGCCTCCCGTGTCGGCAAGCTCCCTCTGCCACTCGTTTCTTGAATTATCTGCCAATCAATGGGAGCAACTTCAATTTCCTGCCACGCATCGGGATTGACGCAGTCTCCGAACTTATTATATTTAGGGTCCTCTAGGGTCCATCCAAGACTTGGAGGCATTCTAGGCGGGTAAGCTTTACCACCCATCCATCGACGGTATGCCGAAATCAAGTCCTTCCTTCGCTCTCCAAATATCTCGTCTGGTAGCGTGCCCCAATATTGCATGTACGTTATTTCGTCCAATATCTCCAGCTCTCTGAACTCTTGGCGTAAAGGGCCGCTACAGCCACCCATAATATGTTCCGCCTTGATATTCCGTAAAATCAAAGTGCGCTCGGAGGTACGCCCTCGGGAGAGCGCGACGTAGCAGGCGTGGTGATTATCCATTTTGGACAAATCTACAACATTGACGTCCCGTGATTTCCCTTGCGACGCGTAATCAGTCATAGCAAAGTTTGGAAGAACCTCCACTTGTGTACGCTTGACAGTCACTTGAGGATTTTTATCAGTCCCGTACGGCACAGAGCACACAACCACGTTCGATGTCTTCACGACTGGCACAACATTCTCTTCCAAGCCCGGGATTGCGACGGCGGACGGTGGGTCGATCAGCTTCACGAACAGGACCTCAAGGGTGCGTTGACCCAGATTTCCGATCCCTTCGTTCCAATCCACTACCACAGCTTCTTGCCCTTTGGTCATCGATATTTCGGTCGCTGCATTGCTCCGGAGCATTACAGGCATGCCGCGACAAAGAGATAGCTTTCCCGGTATCTTGCTCTTGCAAAAAGAGTGTGGCTGCGCCCAAAGCTCTTGCTGAAGTCTACGCGGTACTGGGAACTCGGGCGCACCCCGCCTGGTATGAAGTTTGTCTTCCGAAAAAAAATGTACGAGCTCTTGACCCGTCTCCTCCGCAAATCTTTCCACACCTAAATTGTTTATGGTGTCCTTGCAGATGTTCCACGCGGTGATAACGGAGGCATCTCTAAACACAGGATCAGCGACAGACAAGCCGTTAGCGGGCTTCGCCACTCGAGAGTCAATCCACGCTAAGTCTGCAGCATCACACGATCTAAACCGGATGTGCTCCAACGCCCGAAGCATTCGCAGATCGTCTGAAGAAGCACCCTGCTGCCTATGATTTTCCCGTAGAATTACAACTACTGTAACATGGTGCCATAGTGCCTTTCCCAGAGCGTCTTTTTGACTTGCTGCATCTGCGCTATATCGCCCAACCTTCCGACTATACAAGGAGCGATCTTCGCCTCCAATGACAGGAGGTAGCTGCCCAAAGTCTCCACCGAAAATAATATGTTTACCACCAAACGGCGCGTCGGACACAGCATGAGCGTCGCATATACCCTTACTTATATCATACATTTGCGAGCAAGCGACCATAGAAACTTCATCCAAGAGATACACATCTGTACCCATTGTTCGCTGTTTTACCTTCGCCTTCGCGAGCGCTGACATTTTCCCTTTACGCATACCGTTAATTCCGAGCACTGAATGGTATGTTGATCCTCCGACCAAAGCCGCAGCAGTACCTGTAGGCGCCATGACTATAAACTTGTGGTCTTGCCCATAGCTTGTGATTAATTCTTGGATCGCTTCGAACACGCGAGATTTACCCGTCCCGCCCAAGCCTCCGATGTACATTATCAGCTGATTGGCGCCCGGTGTCAATACATAATTTCCGACAATTCGGACAGCACGCTCCTGATCTTCGTTCAAGCCGTTACGACGCACGATTTTGTCGATCAGCAAAGGGCACTCGGGTGGCACATAGCGTCTGGTCAACATCTTTTTGTTGACGATTGACACACCCGAGATCGGCGTGCTATTACTTGAATCAACGCGCTTCTCGACAGCAGATCCGCCCATAGTTGCTAATGCCTTCGCTCTAGCTTCGAAAACATCCGCGCTCCATTTGCTGGCCGGCTTCTTGACCGTGACACGAGCAGCTTGAGGAAGGTCTTTAGCGGCGAGACTGAGATGCCAGTCCTCTTTCATCATGCGACCCTGCATCTCCTCGAATGCAACCCGACTATTTTTATAGTATTCATTCTCATTCACACCTTCTGCCTCATATTCTTCCAAAGGCGACATCACATTTTCGAGAGCGTCTTGCGCGACCTGTTCGTTGTCAATGTCAGCAGTAACCTTTGCAGAGAAAGGCAAAAGGAAGGCAGGTTCCTTGCCAGCAAGCAGTTGCATACGGAAATCGTCGCGGCCGTCCAGGCACTCCCACTTCAAGTTAAAAAACAGCATCAACAGCCGCTCTTCCGCGGTGAAAGGGTGAGATGCGAATGCGTCCTCCCACGTTTCTTCTTCAGACTTCAAGTCGCTTCCCGTACGCCATGGCTTGAAAAGCATTAACATGACCATGATATATTCATCTCGGTCCGGGACGTCCCCTCGGGGGAGGGTTCGCATAAAATTCAACAAGAGCTTGGCGTTGGCGGGACTTAGTTTCATGCAATGCGTACTCGCCATCGAATGGCCTTTGAGGAACGCGAAATGGTTAGATTTCAGTGCCTTATCCGGAGGTATACCGAATTTGTGTACGCCATTGTCGTCGATGTCTTCTGGACCATCCCAAGCAATGTACGTATCATCTACGGGCGGATTCAGAGCACCAGAATCACCCGAAGGTTCATTCATCGCGACGTCTTTCCCTGCACCCTCGTCTTCTTCTTCGTCCTGCGAATCAGCGGCGTGACACTCAGCGTCGAGTTCGGTTTCTTCTATAGCACTGTCCAGGTATAGACCCGCAGAGGATGATCGCGCGTCTTGACCACCACCAGTAGCGTTCTTCCCCTTTTTATCAGCTGAATGTAAGGTCACGCGTGAACACTGTTTTGCGAAGTCGTAAAGCTTCATGCCCTCCAACTCACGGCCCTATACATGTAATTCTGAGCTTCAGAAACTCCTATGATTTTTCCGTGGCTTTTCATTATGAGAACATTATCCGAAGACTGAGTATCAGCGGTATGAAGCCAGGAGGACCGCACGGACTCATAGTACGGAGTCCAAAAAAATGGCTTGAACTTATGGGAGGTATAGTGGTCGCCGTTCCCGAGGAGGTACGCAGCAATCATCGGAGAACCGAGCTCCATTTTGGTAGCCAATTTATTCACTAGACGAGTCATGAGCTTTCGCGCGGCGGCCTTCTCCTCCATGGTGCCAGCTGTCAAGTCGTTACTTCGGTCGAATACAGACTTGATAACGTCAAAGATGACATGCGTCTGGGGGCCCATCTTGGTAATGTATTCTGTTATGTAGTATACAATGTGATTCACGGCACTGCCGGACAGGAGAGAGGTACAGTCATGATTCGAGCACAAGAGATACGAGATCAGCACACACACGTCGTTCATCCAGGCTTCCAAATGCTTAAAACGAGTTGCGCCGGTTTCCGGGTCTATCTTGCTTTCGTTGTGCACCTGGCGTGGCATGCGCGCCTTGCATACTCCATACTTGTTGCTCCGACAATACTTAGGATTACACGTGTGGATATTGGCGCGCAGCAGAATATCATCACTCTCGTCAATAAATCGCCTGCGCCACTTCTCAGTGGCGATACATCTCTCGCATCCATCCTCTTCGCATTTACAGTAGTCTTCAATCGGCATAACGGGTATGCTGTACGTGGGGTCAATGTAAGTAGGTTCCTTTTCATCTCCTCCAATTTATGCGTCACCGTTTCTCTGTCCCCTCCCAGAAACCCTCCTTGATGACACGACTCCGCGTATGTGATCATAGCCTGACTGAAAGCAGATTCGACATTCATTATCTGGTCTCGGATTCCAGCCGGGGTGGGCGCGTTCTTGATCCATACAAGCATATGAAGATGTAGAGTGAGCCGCCCTTGCTGCTCGACAGTCCCATAGTACGCACTTGTCTCACCGAATACCCCTCGGTGGCCAGAGTCGACGCCTAAAATGTGTTTGATGAAGGCTTTGACCATAAAGTCGAAGAACCTCGCACCGGCGACAGGGTTGTTGATGACTGTGCGGAACTGGTTATCTCTCCCAAGGCGATCAGCAGCGAGAATGTCAGGTCTGAAGACAGTATTAGAGTCGGCATAATATAAGCAGATCGGGTGTTTGATATCCGTCGGGGCGATGGTAATGTACCAAAGAGGAGATCCAGCCTGCGCCATTAAAGACCATATCTCTGATCGCATCCACTTCCTTCCTGCTGCAGTACCCTGGACATTCCCCGAAATCGTCTCCAAGTCCCTGATCACCTTCCAGCAGTTCTTTTCGTTGTCTGTCTCCGCTAGCACGCGCTCCCCATTAGCCATTCGCGTAGCCATAGTCTGCAACACATTAGACTTAAGTGAGAGCAACCGGCGCGCCACGTCAGGGAAAGCGCTTTTCTTCGATACCAAGAAACTTTTGGTTGTTGTTTGCTTCACTTGACGGTGACTAAACGCCACGAAAGGAAAAGCACGATCAGTCTGGAACCGCTTGTCATAGTACATCAATAGATGCCGACAATGCTCGTCCTCCGACACGCGCATGCGCACCTCGTCTGAGTCAGCTGTGCAGCCTATTCCTCCGAAACCGTAGGGAAAGCACCACGGAAACATTTTGGGCAGTAATTGAGGGTTGTGAAACATGCTCTCTGGTTTGACGCTACGACCCACTCGCAATATGCCTTTATTACCATGAAAATGTGCAATAGCCATACCTCTCAATTGGTCCTCTGACATTGTCTCTAAGTCCTCACCTGTAAGGCCATAAACCGCAAAAGGGAGATCCCCAAATTCCACCCCTTGCGCGTCGTCAGTGTTGAAGCAGCTCCTTCCCTCGGCCGCAATATTACCGGTAAAGTTCTCCATATATTCCACGGTAACAGGCGGGTAATCCTCCGGGTATTGAGCAAGATGCTCTTCCGAAATATCAATAGTCGCATAATCAGGATGGTTCCTCTTCAGCCATTCAAGAGCGCGGCGGACATAGGATCTTCTCACCAGCAGAGGGCTAAACTTATCCTGTGTTGAAGCCGTTCACACCAGGAGCATCAGGACCAGTGAACATGATGGCGAGAACTTCACTCAAGTCCTTTCGATCCGGTGGCAGCTTGTCATACACCTCAGCGACAGGCGACTGGGAAGCACACAACATGGGCAATCATTTTACGTCCTGCGCCGGCAACTCGAACAAACGAAGTATTGCACCGGACAGCTTGAACCAACAAGCGCTCAACAAATCGGAGAGAACTCAACTCTACCGGTACTTCCCCCAACCATAATTTGTTCGCCAGAGCAAGAGGAGGGACGTCGCCAGCGTATAAAGGACTTCGGCAAACCGAGCATATCTTGTCACAGCCGGGCGCCAGTATAGGCTCATCAACCGCTTGCTTGAATGTGCCTCCAATCGGTAGGGCGTCGGGATTAATCAGCACACCCAGTAGGTTGCGCATCTCGCTCATGTTCCTCATGTCCGTGAGAGGTTTTAACTCGCCACACACCGCGCATCCTGCTTCTTCGACGTCATACAATCCCTCACGAAATCGTATGCGATCTTATGCATCAATTTTTCCGAAGGAGGTTTGGGAGGAAAATCACCCTCCTTCGCCTTGAGGTACGACTCGTGTCTCTTCGAAGACGACAGTGGCTTGCGTTAGCATTGTAGGTGCGGTGCTTGTCGCGGCCCGAAGGTATCAACTCAAACACACATACACATTTATCGCATCGTTCGCACGCGTGGTCCTTCAGAATAGATGACAAAAGCTCGAGCGTCATACCCCGCCGACGAGCTGAAGTGTGATGCGCCGCACAGACTTCGAGCACGTCAGACAGCGACAATTTACTGAGCAAAAGCTCGGGAGACATTTGAACAAGTACGCGATTATCCATCTTAAACTTAACCGCGTCCGACGTGTACAGCACGCGCAGAAATCTGAAGGAGGAATCATCAGTCCATAGAAGTTCTGGATCTTTTTCGACCACGAAGTCCGGTCAGCATGGATCCTGGCACGGACTTGCGCCCTCCTCCTGCCAGTACCTGGCATTCGCTGGTTCCATCATACTTATTTACGGGCTCTTTGGGCAAAACCCATCTTTTGCGTAGACATCCTTCAGCTCGCTGTGTTGACTCATGCGGTACAAGATAGGGGCATTACTGCGATGCAGGGCGGACAATGTATCATGCAAAACAGCCATGGCCTTTTCTCACGGATGGGATGGTCGTGCAAGCCAGCGAGAATGCAAAGGATAAAGAGTGATCGCATGCAACTCCAGAGGAGCAATAACATAAGATTCTCCAATAGGAGTCGCGAGGATACAACTGCTTTGCGAAGGCAGCAACGACCAGAACACCTGCGACACAGTCAGCCCAACGCGCAGCCAAACACGCCATGTGCACTCACCCCCTGCGTTCATGGTGAACGTCGGCTCGCCAGCGCAGAGGCAAGAAGCAGTCACGAAAGATTTCATGGGAAGGGCCAGGCGATGCCCTGTGGTACACGATTAGCGATGAATAGAGAACTCAAGCGAGCAGTACTGACGTTCGGCCCCAACTTATACGGTTGATGCGGCTAAGGGTCATAGCTCGTTAACCCACAGGCGAGCGACGAGATGGGCGAGAGGCAAGATGCAAAGGAATAGGAGCAAAAAAAAAAACGATCGATCCGCGGGTTGGGATCGGACAGCTCCCCCCTAACCTGTATTTGACGTACGATCGAAAGCAGCGAATGTCATGAACAATTACCTACCTACCTACCCATACTCTCCGCTACAGAGGCACAAACAATTCTGGGTGGCTGCCAATATACGTCGCACTCAAAACTCTCGGCCCCCTTATGTACACTTCCACCTTTCTTCGCAAATCTCAGCGATGACTTCCACTCGCTGGACGTCCTGCCTTTGAACGACAACGACCGGATGTCCTGCAAGGTTGACTGATACCAACATTCGTTGTCGTGCGTCCAGACTCCGGGCAGAAACCCGCAATCATCTAGACACGCTTGAGAAGGCCACAAAGACAGGTGTTTGAAGTTCGTCTTATCAGTAAGCCCCCCCGCCGCTATGACACCCGAGTCAGCGAGGTACGACGGCTGCGAAACGCTGTAGACGCACAATTGGGCACCATGAAAAATCCGCAGATCATACGCTCTTCATCCAAAGTCAGCTCCTCGTCGCATACAGGCGTGCCGTCGTCAAGGTCAAACTCAAGATATCCGACCTCGGACGCGCCACGCGCGGTGACGGGGTCCAATACCCCTGTCACTCGAGACGAAGTCGCTCGCAATGCGTCCGATGAGACCGCCGCGCATGGCCGCAACACGTCCGCGACGGGTTTTCAGGAAGTTTTTGAGCTTTGTTGATAAAGGGCGTAGTCCAGTCGATCCAGAATATATCCGAACGGACGGTAGCCCATCCCAATCGCTGGCGAAGGCTTCGACGAGGGCCACGAATTGGGATCAACGTCGACAGGCGCAAATGTATGGAACCTGCAGCCGAGTGCTAGAAGGGTTTTGGCCAGCGTCTCCACGTCGGGAAGCGCTGGACCAATTCTGACGCACATTAGCGCGAGGCACGCGTCGTCGACGGCCACAATGTAAGGAGGGGGGGCAACACCGTCGACGTAGCAGAGGAAGTACTGGACTGATCTGTGACCCAGCGGTTGTGTGAGCACATGAGGGCGAATCGCGATCTTCTGGCCGTCGTCAGCGACAATGTGAGAGAAGACGTTGTGGCGGGCGAAATCCAAGCAGTATATCCACGGTGGGGTTTGTTTTGTCAAGCTCTCCGATAAGAAGCCCGCGAACTCGCTCATTTCTTCTTCATCCTCGTCGGTTGCGTACTCCAGCCGCGCGACGACCGACCGAGGATAAGTCATGAGCTCCCCGAGAACGGCACGAATGTCTCGCGCCTGCACCGCACGTCGATCGCCACGAGGGTCTGACACCCATTCCTCGCGCAGGTCTGTGAACCCGATACAGTAGCCGTATCTGGCTTCCGCTACATTGCACAGACTCGTTCCCGGACGATGCACACTGTGAATCCCGGCTGCCTCGTCAATGCTAGCGACTTCCTCCTCATATACCGCCGATACATCGAGGAGGACCTGTATCGGGACGGAGTCACTCGGCAGGGACCAAATCTGACAGCACGTCAAGATTCTCGTCGTCGTCGTTGGGATCCAAACTCGATTGCTGAAGCTCCTCGGTTATGAAATCCCAAACGTTGGTGACCGAGTCCCAGAAGCGTTCCTTAGAGGTGTACATGTTCCAGAATCGGTCGAAATCGTGGACCGAGATCCTCCGTCTGAGGAAGTACCCATTTCCGATGGCGTCCCACCGATAAGCCCTGTCGCGCGAACCAGGTGGGACACCTCCCTCCGATGCTAGCTTCTGCTGTCGTAGCCGAAAGTCGTTTCCTCCGTCCTCGTTTGAAGTGAACCATGACTCGCAACGACGCGCGGACCACCGATTATAGTCTGACCAGACTTGTACCTCAACCGTCGGCTGGTCATCCACGCTCATGTCCACGTAGACCGGCCGACGAGAAGTATGCTTCGCATTCCATGCTCGCAGGGCATCTGTCCAAGCGGGAATGGTGATAAGGCCAGCAATGTTCGGCAAGCACCCTTTGTAAGAGCGCATGCGTACGTCTCGCTCCATGATAGCAGCCCGTGCCAATGCTACGTCGGCCTCGGCACCCCAGACAAAGTAGACCGAGACGCCCACCGTCAGGAAGTCCAGGACGTACGACTCGTACCCGTCGTTCCATACGTCTACGAAAACACCCGCAGTCGGCAGTCGCCACGACTCCATTAGACTGTCAACCCACGCAGCTGGCATGTTACTGCAGCCTTCCACGATGTGCGCGGTGAACGTCGGGACATGTATACGGCCTTGGGCAGCAAACCGGCTACGCATTGCCAGAAACCTGCACTCGGCAGAGAGCACCGCGAAAGCGTCTCTGGTCGCAGCAGCGCACCGAAAGACTCCGCGTTGAGTATTCCTGTATCCTCGGTATCCACACGCGTCAGGCAAACTCCAAGACTTGTATCGAAGGGGTACCGGTTGGCGCAGACTTTTTATGAGAAGATCCCGCACCGCGACAAGCCGCTGTTCGAAGTCGATCCAAAGCTGTACAATGTAGATCGGCAGCGACCATCGCCCGAATTGGTCTTCCTCCGGGTGAATGCGATCTAGGGATAGCCAAGCGAAAAAGCCTGACTCGCACGTGTCGATACCTAGAGGCACGAGGGGCGCGTAAGGCGTCTCTAGGGAGAAACGTTGTGGAATAGCCAGGTCGTCTGACGAGACAACAGCGGCGTTCACTGCCTGTGCCGACGGAGGCACCGCGCGGGGACGGTCAATTTGCGGCTTCGAAACAAATGTACCTCCGTCGTGGTACATGTCGTACTTGTCAGACGCGGCGGAATGAACCTCAACGGGAATCCACTGGTAAGCGTCCCAACTATTGATTCAGACTTAGCGCACGCTCAACGACGGTCGCAGAGCCTACCTCATGTCAGAAAGTCAATGGATGCAGTAAATGCTGGAGTTGGTGCGCAGACGTGCTGGCCGCGTTGTGCAAAAACCTCGTGCTATTACGTACGCACGCCAATACGGCCCGTTGAGTTCTCACGTACACGTCACCTGCTTGAATATGCGTACGCGGCAATACCGCAGCTATATCATGCAGCCTCAACTGTAAGAAATGGACCTCTAATAATGTCAAGTCAATAGACAGTAATTTGAACGCACGGGACAAAGATCAGTGAAAGTGTGCGCGGCACGACCAGATCACACGCGCGTCACATGGCTGTAAACGGTTCAGTCGATGGTCGCGTAGATGCTTGCGCTTCAGCGAGGTATTGCCCGCATCCTTTTCCGGCTCGGACTCAGCGTTCAGCGTACTGGCGTGCTTGAAGCCTCGCCCGATGACCTCGTCAACCTCGTCCTTGTGCACCTTGATGAATTCGGCGGTGAGCTGCGGGTCGCGCTCGACGAGCTCGCGGCGGACGCACTTAAAGCTGACTGTTTGGATATCAACATCGGGCGCGGCAACGATACTGTTATCAACAGTCCAAGGGTGCGGCCAGCCATTTCTGTAACGACAGTGAATTCAGTAAAGACAGTGACATGTAAAGCACGTAGTGTAAGGACAGTATTAATCGAGCAGGGACAGAGTAGACGCATCAATGGCGCTGAACGTCAGCGCCCCCAGCGTAAACAGTAGATCAGTTCTTCAGCTTCTTCTCCTGCGGGCCATCACCGTCCCCAACCTCCTCAGCTACACGGACCCGCGGTTTTCCGACTACAATCTTGCCCGGGGTTCCGAACGAAGCTGCGTGCGCCGTTTTGTCAATGTCGCCCGAGAGAACGACAATAGCGTTGACGTTGAATGATATGTTGTGTTCGCGACCATCTCGAAAAGCCCACCTGTTGACAGTGTACACTGCGCAAGCGAGGGAGTCCGGCACCGGTTCTCCAGCCATGCGCGAGAACTGGGAAGTGTCCTGAAGGTCTTGAAGAGAGACACTGTTCCAGTCGATGGTACGTCCACGTCCGTCAATTACAGGGACTGAGGAGAAGTGAGCATATGATGGTCGGGTGTATAAGCAAATAAACAGCTTACTAGTGTCTACATATTCGAGAACGCCGGCCTTTCTGAATTTCGAGGGTGAATTGCCAGAGCTCGGACCCGTCGGGCGTCCGCGAGGCTTCGGTTCACCGGGTTTCTCGCCTGAAAGCGGGTGAGCTATGGGGATATCAACTTCGTAAATGCGGACTGACCATTGTTGTTAATGGGCTTCGTAGTGAACGCGACCCCGCCATGATCCGCCAGCGGCATGCAGACCATATCACTGAGCTCATCGATATGAGGGCGAAGGCAGCACGCAATGCGGTAGATTTCTCCATCGAATGGGGCCAAGGTCACCCCACGCTTCGCACTGCTTGAACCGACCTCCGTGGTCCCATCCGGTCCGAGAAAGACGCGTCTGACGATGCCGACAGTAACGAAATAACCGAATGCAGTCTCGTTGCCGCTGAGAACTAGACTGGCGCCCTTGCCAGTACGTCCTTGATGGTCTGCGGTCGTACCGAACTTGACGTACGATGGAGGCACGCGCGCCAAGTTCGCGAGCTTCACCCCAGCCGAGAACGAGAGCGCATCGCACACCGAGCTGCAAAATCGGCTTCAGATACGCGAGAAATAAATTATCTTCCGAGTAACGCACGTTATGACATTCGTAGCAGGATAAAGCCTGCGTAGGGTGTCGCCCAACAGCGGATAAGCACTGGTGTCGTCCGACTGCCAGCCGATGGCTTTGAAATCAGCCGCTTCTCCACTGCAAAGGTTATGAGTCAATGTACCGTATAGACACTTCCATGAACATACTCGTATAAGTGCGCGTTGGCGTACACGCCTTTGGACCACGCATATGGATCAATCAGCAGCCAGTTAAAGACCGCGTCATTCATGAAGGTTTGGTAGCTGAAAGCGAATTAAGCATACAAACTGTATCCAAGCTGAAATATACGCACTGAGTAGAACCTTCGTCGATCTTGTAGCGGTCGAAGAACTTCGATTTGCGTTCCCCTAGCGTATCAGAGACTCTGCAAGTATACATGAGCGACTTCCTCGGGGATGCAACCAACCTAAGGTGACTTACTTTGCGCCCGATGACTTAGTTGCTTCCCTCGCGCGCACAGACCTAGAAAGGCATATTAGCAGCAACGACAAGCAAAAAGGGCTCCGCGTACTCGACCGAGTGCCCAGAATCGGATGCACCACCGCCCTCCTCGTCCGTCTCCGCTCGGGCGGCCATATGGGCGACGTACTGAGGACCCGGCGCCATTACCTCGTCCTTGTTGACGTACCTAAGAATTCAATTAGAAAATGGCGACGGAACAGATAGGTCAACTCACTTGACAATGGCCTCGGTTGCCGTCGTCGGGACGACATTCGCGTGCTCGATGTCCCTAAGCATAATCAAAACCCTGACAGAATACAAGCCTTGACCGGACAAACCTCTCCTGCGACGCGAGTACGTCGCCGGCAAAAGATGGTGCTCGCGGTTCAACGTCATCCGTCTTGAAGCTAACAAGCGCGTGAGAAACGAGCGCGCGGTGCTGGAGACCGTCATACGATGCGTCCTCCTCGCCCGTCGGGATGGTCGCTTCGTTCACAAATCTGAGAAAGGGATGAGAACACTCGAATGCCCTAAACAGCTGAAGCACCACTCACAAATGGTCTGCGACATCCTCAAGTCGAATCATTTCAGGAGAGACACCGGATACGGCCGAGACCGAGTCGTCCTTCTGTCGGTTCAGACGATGGTGCGGCGGCGCAAGAGGCTGAACAGGATCCAGGTCCTCTTTCGTGCGATGGTGTACGATGTGTTCGTCAGAGGTAGCGCTAGAAGACAATGTCAGCACGTCAATATCGAAGAGGAAGGCCGAAGCAACGCACGGCTGCTTTTTCTTCCTTGATGCAGGAGCTTTGCGACGGGGCGTTTCGGCCATTTTGTCACACAAGGAACAGCCTTATGATTTTGCCCTTTTAAAGAATGTCCGGCATCCGTCCTAACCAGCGCACTTTCCCGCGAGCGGGTAGCACCGTGTTCGCCACAAAAGAAATGAAGAAGGCTGTGAAGTTCCGAGACATCGACGCGGTCCAGCGCACGCAAATATCCAAGCGTGGTTGGTCGAGAACACCCGCCTGTCAAGAGTCTCAAACTTCCAGACCCGGGTATTCACTGCGCCACCCCTGTCAGCCGCTGCATAGAGCCTAAGCACGCTCAAAGCGCTGCCCGACACTAGATAGACAACGCGGGATATATGGTCAGTAGGAACATTATTTGCTAAAGACAGCCCACAAGTTCACAAGTTGTACGAATAGCCGCGACTGGCCTATACCACTGAACGCCGGGACCTAACACTGGATTCGGCTTCGAAAAGACTGCCGGCCACAAAAATACGGCATAGCCAAGATCAGTCTTACACATATAGACTCATGAAAGAGCAGATCTTGTCTTCCGGTAGGTCACCGCACGTTCAAAAGTCTGATAAGTCAGCCATGGATCATACCTCGCCTCCAAATATGTCCGTTGTACCGAGACAGACCAGCCGGATTCGTTCAACCTATCGGATCATTACATTTGAGAAGCGGCGCAGGAAAGCAGCCTGTCAGAGAGTCGGTAGATGAATACGCGCACGGTCTGTCTCACTTTCCACCACACAGCAATTGAGATCCGCGCGGGTACACGCGTCTGGCCAGTTCAGCGAACTACATTGGACGACGGACCGCGTCAACGCGAACGCATGCCCGTGATTGGCGCGGAACAGTTTAGCGGAATGTTTCTATCCGGCCGTCGCCATTGGAAAGGCGCACGGGCTGTCTCAGATTCCACCTCTCGGTCATTTACATCTGCGCGGGTACACAGGTCTGGCAAGACCAGCGAACCAGATTGGACGACGGACGTCATCGGCGTGAGCGCATGACTGTGATCGGCGCGCAAGGCATTAACGGAATAACTATGTTCGTCTGCCGCTTGTGCTCACACCAATATTGAATTCTGACAGAAGAGTACGGCAGGCGCGCATAGTGCAACGCATCACACCTTGCCTCCGAACATGTCTCTTGTACCGAGACAGACCAGGCGGAATCGCTCAGCCTATGGAATCATTCCATTTGAGGCGCGGCGCAAGAAAGCAACCTGTCAAAGAGTCGGTAGGTGAATACGCGCACGGTCTGTCTCACTTTCCACCACACAGCAATTGAGATCCGCGCGGGTACACGCGTCTGGCCAGTTCAGCGAACTACATTGGACGACGGACTGGTCAACGCGAACGCATGCCCGTGATTGGCGCGGAACAGTTTAGCGGAATGTTTCAATCCGGCCGTCGTCTGTCGGAAAGGCGCACGGTCTGTCTCATATTCCACCTCTCGATCATTCACATCTGCGCGGGTACACAGGTCTGGCCAGACCAGCGAACTAGATTGGACGACGAACGTCGTCGGCGTGAGCGCATGCCTGTGATTGGCGCGGAAGGCATTGACGGAATCATTATGTCCGTGCCGCTTGTGCTCGTACCAATACTGAGTCCTGACAGTAGAGTATGGCGCAGTATATATGGCGCAGTGTTCGATACGATAGAACGTTCACTATCCACTCTATCATGTCTACCTTCCCAAAGTCCTACGATATCGACGCCGCTAGTGAGTCTTGAATCCGATCTCTTGGACAATCCGACTCACGAAACGCTACGCAGAGGAGCGCTTAGAATGGGTCTCTAAGTCCCGCAACCTTACCGCTCCAGACGACACGTTGGGTGTCATGTTTACTGTGAGTAACGAGATCATACGTCCACCACGTTGTACTGACGGACATCTGAAGCGTTCTGCCGCACACGCCCGTGTGCAAGTCGTTGGCGCGGACCGTGGACGATCAAGAGTCGCTGTAGAGGAGTGCGACGGTGTTTCTGAACTCGTCGTCGAGATCACCGGCGTCGTTCTGAATTCAGACCTCCCGCCCATCGAAGACCGCATTCCGTGAGTGGGGACCATCCGCCATACTACAATATCTGACGCTATCCATCTCACAGCACCGGCCGCGACAAGGCTCGCTACATCCGACAGTCGATCAAGCTCACTGGCCTGGACTCACCTCATTTTGCAAACGCTCTTCAGGACGTCAAGGCTGTTCGCGACGTCTTTGTTCGCTCAGTCACGGGCAACGTTCAGGCCGCTGACAATCTGTCGGAAGAGGACGAAGGATCGATCGACATCAGCAACCGATACTTTTCCAGCGGACGGGACGTCGACCAGACGCAGGCCATTCCATTCAGTACCAATGTCGACCCCTGCGGCTACCTCGCCGCGTTGTCGTCGCCCGCTTTTGTACACACCTCCGACAACGAAGTCGCCTACGTCATGTACGTCCAGGATCCCAAGGCGGCGAAGTCGAGGTACGAACATTGGTCGCCACAAACCACCCGAGCTCACCATACAATCCAGATACATCCCTTGCTCGCCAGCCGCCGTCAAAGTAGGTGACATTGTGACGTGCAAAATGGCCTTCTGCTTGGTCCCGCTCCCCCGTCAGAGCGAGTCGAAGTGGAAGGTGTTACATGTTCTTCGCGCTATTGCGGTTATGGACACGAGCCTAACCGAGGTGAGCTGCTCCTCAGACCCTTTGTTCGATTGCTAAACAGCGCCCGACAGGAGGCTCACACAACATCGATGTTCGAGAACTTTCACTTCAACCCGAAGACGACATTCGTGACGACTCCGACGCTCAAGCGAGGCAGCACCACTTTCGTCGGCGCGCTCACCACACCCCCCAAGAGAAGCAGACGTCTTTCCATCGACGTCGTAGAGGACGCGGTAACAAACGACGATTAGACGGCCTGAGTCATATGCTTTAAATACTACTTTTGTATACTTTCTTACCCAAAATAATGGCGGACTCGCCTTATCATGCTTTGTTCTACACGTACTTGACATTCCTCTCCGTCACCTTTGTCAGTAGACTCGAGCGGGCCGATTGCGCGGTTACAATGTTCACTTCACTGGCCGGTCACCTCCCACTGGACTCGCATGCGGGCCGCGGTCAAGTTGATAAGAAAGGAATCATCGCAATGAAAGTTCTGCGCTTCCCTGAGCGTATGAAGATCACCGATAGCCACTATGTACAGCGATTCCACGGGTCGCGCGTCATTTTAGAATGCCAGCTACCTGGCTTGTTCACAACAAACGCCAGGCAGCAACGTACCCCACAGACTGCAGTCCAACATCGACGTACAGCATGACATTTCACGAGGCCGGATGTCTAGACCCTGAGAGTACCAAATGTCTCGGCCGGGGGCATCCAATTGTGAGACTCACGGGTAGGGAGGTAGGTAACTGTTATGCGGGCAGTGTCCGCGAACAGAGACTACACTATCCGCCCACGCAGAACCCGAGCTAATAGTATAATATGCGGAACAAATGTACGGGTATAGCACGCGGGCCGCAAAAAGGGCGCCGGAACTTAGATCGAGCCTCGATATGTGAGACCGTCGCGCAACCGCAGTGAGACAGACACAGCCTACACGGACCGGAGCAAACCACGCAGCGAGGAAAACGGGCGAGAACGGACACCAACACGGATGCGAGCCAGTGGGTGAAGTTGCACACGGTTCCGCGCCGAGACATGTACGCGCCCAGGCTGTAGACGCGTCGGGATTAACATACGCGCCAATTATCGCGCTGGAAAATACGCCTAGTCGCCCTCAACACGCGTCAAATACGTCGGCAAGCCTGATTCCAGACCGTGCAATTCAGAAAGCAAATTTCCTATGCCGATCGTTTGACTGCAAAGGGGCAAAAAGTTAACAAGATCAAGCCCTATATCTATTGCAAGCATTGGAACTACGAAGCCGGTACAGTCTACTTCACTCCGCCCAAGTACCGACATGCAGAGACAATCTAAGCTCTTGTAAGCAATCTTTCTCCCTTCACACACCCTCAGTTACCACGCTCGCTCTCGGTCCTCTGCCCACTGTTGACACCCACATTCTTGCGCATCACTAACGCCTGACCCTTAGACCACCCACATGCGATGACGCTATACTATCATGCTTGAATCCACGGGATATTACGCAGTACGGTCTGGCCAGTCGCGAGACACATCGTCGCGTCAAAAGCTACTACCGCAGAGCGTTCTACTTACCTCGCGCACTCGAGAGCTTCTTCGACAACGACCACGACATTGAAGAATTTCGCGACATACAGAGACAGACTGGACTCGTCATCTCTGGATCTTTCGCTTTACGCTTCATGGGACGACTGTCCTTCAAGCCGGGCGACTTGGACGTGTACGTCAAGCACACCTTGGCAGGCGTAGCAGGAGAGTTCTTGACGAGAGCTGGATACGAGTACCGCCCGAGACGCGGGCAACCGAGCGACTTCAACGACGCACTTGCGCTCTACCAAACAACAACGGAGGACAGGAACGAAAGCGGCCACTATGCTGCGGCGGCTATCGTCGGCGCATACAACTTTGTCAACACCAAGGACGACAACGTGATCGTCCAGATCATCACCGCACGCACGAGTCCTGTAGACGCTATTCTCGGCTTTCACTCGAGTGAGTCACTTGCTAGCTGCTCAACGTCTTTAATGACAATGTTGACAGCGGCGGTGATGAACATGATTACGCATTCCAGTGCCATCTCTCTCTACCCCCGCGAGATGTTTTTGAACAAAAGATCTTTGCGTATCGCGCGCAACTCCACACGGCCCAGCGCTCAGGCGGCTCTAGTGAAGTATAGTCAACGCGGGTTCGACATCGTCGAGGAACTGGACGTGACGGAGGCCTCAGATTGCGAACAAGAATTCGGGGCATCATATCGGTACATTGGCGATGACTTTACTTGGGAAATATCGCTTTGTCGCGACAGGTGAGACGGCCTTTGCCTTCACCCGCACATCGAACTGAAGCGCATCCAACTGACATCGCTGTCCAGACATTGGGTCGACCGAACTCAGCCGGTTATGTGGCAGTCGTGGAGACTGCTATTCAAGCGTACGGCGGGCGATGACGGCGAACCACATGCGACCGACGCAATTATTAGGCGTCGATATCTCAAGGCTCATCCATTGGACGAGTCACAACCGGACCAGGTGGCGTACACCTTCGCCGACACCGCGATGAGAGACGAGTTCAAGACACTCGTACGCTTTTGCGGCACCAACCCCATCTGGTACGTTCATACTCTACATCGGCTTGCTCTCGCTCCCAACATTATGTCCAGGTGGGTATCCAGAGATTCCAACGCAGTAGCGGAGGAAATATGCAAAACTATGCCGATCGCCAAGCTGCTGAAGCCCGCATACAGTACGTCAATCGACGAGTATCATGGACAAACCTGACATCGATTATCAGAGCGCCGCTTGGATACTTAGGGAACAGTCGACCTCGACATGGAGGCGGCGATTCATACCGAATCGGAAACTAAAAGCCTGGCAGAGGGCGCCAATCACCTATGGTGACCGAAGATGCTCTGTAGGGGTGATCCATATAGTACGGAAGTAGTAATGGCGGTGATATCCGAGTAATAAAATCTCAGACATTGAAAACTACATCCCTAGTGTCTGAAGACAGCGGAGCATTTCGCGTCATCTAAACCAGTGCCGTATCGCACGACATTCCCCGCACGCATGTCGCACCAATCCGATATAGGAGCAGAGACATTATATTGGTTTATATACGTTGAAGGCGCGAACGCTCCCTAGTGCCTCCTTGAACCGGATAAAGCGAGAAGCAAAAGTAAGTGGATGATATCAACAGACCGTCAACGACATTCACACGCGTTTCCAGTGCACGTACACCTTCCATCTGACTTGTACCCATCAATCGTCGGCAACTGCGATCGCATCACGCTGCGCCATCTATGCCAGACCAGCTTTCTCATGCGATCGGCGGCGCAACCTCTGCTCTTTCATACACATAAAGTGATGGGAGACAGAGACGTCGAATTTCTACGCATTTTTCCAGAGTCCACCGCCTTCGTCCGCGTCTTCCAGATATACTCCGTCGATCCCCCTAGGGGGATTCCAGATATGCCCAAGGTCACCGATCTTTCGTGGATCGCCCCAACCAAAGACATTCGACGCCTTTGCTCAGCAGACATAGCGCTGGTGCTCATGAAGTTTCCAAACCTCCAGAAAGCCCGACTCTATGTCGACGTCGGTTACACCTTCACTTTGCATCAAGGTCTTAGGGCAATCGCACCGTCTGTCACGTCACTGCGCGTGGGGTTTCCTCACGCACCGCCCATGGACATTATCGCAGCTGACTCCGCGAATTTACCCAATCTAGAGGAGCTCATCGTACGCGAAGGACAACCGTTCGACGTCGGTTCCTTCATAGCCGACACTATCGGAACTCGCGCAAAGAAACTAAAACGCCTGCAACTTCCGGCATTCTGTGACTGGAACCAGCTTTGCGACGCATTGGATACAGTCGCGCCCACAGTAGAACAACTGACCCTACCTAAGTTCAACTGGCTCAAAATGGGATCTTCTGGTGCGCAGGCTTCCGGTGGCGGTACGCTTATATACTGACACTGCACTAGATGCCTTGCCGCGCAACGCACTTCCAGTGCTGGAGAGGTTCTCGATAAATATGTCGCAGGATCACAGGAACGACCTTAGCGAGATCTGGACCAGAGTGGCGGATCTTGTTCTGAACTTCCTGGCTGGGCGACACACACCAGCACTTCGGGTCATACGAATCACTATACATGCGGCGACGGCAGTCCGCGCGTACAAGTACGGCTCCTACGCTTGGAAGATCTTCCGAGAGCTGCGCGGCATCGACCACTCCCTTCAGTGGCAGGAATGGATCGCCCGCACTCTTCCGGACAATGTGCTACTCGAGGTCTCAGTGGGCACTAGATACGCGCAGTACCCGAAGGATGCCGACGCACTCGAGCTTGCCCTCATGTCGGCTTCATATGTCGTGGACGAATCACGCTTTAGGATAGGGCCAGACATATAGTTAAATTCATGTTCGCATCGCGACCTGGCTAGGGCCATAGACTTTGTTTTTCGTGAACCATGACAGACACCTCAATCATCGCGACGCGCCAACGGTACAATAAGATTATACATACGAGAAGCGCGCCTCCCATTTGTCCAGTGCCTCGCAATCGCGTAGAGCAGTATCTACTCCCAAAAATACGCGCTGGCGGGCCACCCCCACCAACGAACCCTATATTGCTTTCCATACCCACGCCGCCGTTCTTCCATAAGGCGATCGGTAGGTCTCTCATCATGCCCGTCGGCCCTCCGCACCAGGCCCACGGTACGCAGTGGCATATCAGAGGGTCTCATCCCAAATGTAGGTCTCTTCATATCCTGTCGAACAGGGCAACGACACGGGCACCGGCCATTGAAAAAGAAGAGATCGGCGCGAATTGACATACTGCATTCAAACCGATACGATGCCTGGCTAACTTGTCGGGATGCAAACACGACGCGATGGAAGGTAGGAAGAGCGTACACCCATTGCCACTGTATCCAGATACTAATCCAGAACGCCGGCGTATTTTGCATTGCACGCAGGCTAACAACTGATATTCAAGGATGTGGCGGCACCGCGGAAGACAGAGCAACTAACGCAGGTTCTTACATGACGAGTCTTGCCTTGATAACTCAGATAAAATGCACAGACGCACCGGAAGACAAAACACGACTTAGGCGGCCTGTCACGGCCGCAGAGGGATTTTTAATTCAGATGCATTTAGACCCCGATTTCCGGCGCTCCCAAACCTCAGATGTACGCCATTGGTCGATGTTGCCACACAAGTGAGAAGACGGACGTCGTTCAAGAAATATATGAGCAGTACATCAAGAAATGTAAACAGTTTTACAGCGACACAGCCCCTACATCCTATCCCGTCGATACCAATCCTGCAAAGCCTGAGTTTTCGCCATAGTAGTGCGAGTCTCCCAAGTGTTCCATCTATCACTAAAGCCCACCCAACGTACTAAATACACCATCCCGCGGCCCTTTCGACGCTCGTCGATAATGTCCCTGACGTACCACTCTTCCTTGCCGGTAGGGAATGGCAGGGGTTGAGGCAACCCCGCAGGGTTACACACCCCACCCCGCTGGGGTCAGGGTGCGGGTTGCTGTGGTCCAACCCCCCGGCACCCCGGAAAAACCCTAGACTCAGATGTGGGTGCGTAGACGTGCATTACACAAGGTTTGTTTGTACCTTAGGTGCTGTTACTTGACAATCTAGATATATTTGAACCTATACATTGTCTTAGGGCTCTATATCTGTACTTTAAATATACAATAGAGGATGTAAACAGTGAAAAATGAATAAAAACCCGGGGGTTGACCCCAACCCCTGCCAACCCTACGGAAACCCTGACCCCACACCAGGGGTTGAAACCCTCCGGGGTCAGGGTGGGGGTCAGCACGGCGACACCCGGGGTTACACCCCTGCCACTGCCTACTTGCCGGACTTGGTGATGACCTTGTACTTCTGGAACTTCGAAAGGTCGGCCTTGCCAACGGCTTTCTTAGTGAGAGAGCGCCTGGTTGACATAAATCGAGTCGTGGGCTTGCGGGTTTTTTTGGCAGTCGCAATCAATCCATTGTCTGACTGGTCTGGAAAAAGCTCGTAACATGATCAATAAGGTAGCGAATGCTTACCTTCGGCTTCAGGCGTGGTCTCAATATCCGTGAGTGGAGACAAATCACGAAGCTGAGAAGCAGGTGAGGCACCACGCGAGTGCGTTCCAAGCTTCAAGGCGCTCGTCGGAGTTGACGCGCCGCGAGACGAGTGGCGATTCGGCGCCTGAACAGATGGCGTGTCGCGACCAGCAATCGACGGGTCAATGACATCGGCCACGGAAAGAGGCTTGACATTATCCAATGTCGTCGGCCCACTTTCGTTATCTGGTTCGGGAGAGCTGCTACAAACACTAAGCGCTCGAGCAGTGACGAAGACGAAGACACATACGACCCAAACTCTGCGGGCACCAAAGGTGGAGCACGGCCGTAACCTGGAGCAGGAGATATGTCCATATCGCTAAGGTCACTCATATCCTCGCGAAGCTCTCGAGCGGATCAACAGAGATCTCGCAAACAAGAGGGGGGAAAGCAGAAGAAAGGAGCTTGCGTGGATAAAGACGCAAACGTGATCATTCATGTTCTATGACGACCGCGGTAAAGAACCACTGAGTATAACGGACATTCAATGCTGCGCCAAGTTACCGATCCTACGCGTTGAACGATGATAGGCTGCGCGAGCACACGCAGCAAACATAGACCTACGACATCCCTGAGTCCGTCAAATATATATCACGCTGGAGGCGAGGCGTGAAGCAGGCCAGATGGGCATTTGCTTAGCGCGCAGGGCGCGGCACGTTGGATGCTGACGGTAAAGGTACATGCTTTTCTATTTATCCAGCTGCTTTGAGAATCTAAACACCCGGTATCTGCGTGCGCGCATAGCGCTTCTCCGCATCCCTCTATCCCTCGCACTGAAAACTATGTCAAGAAACACGAGTTAACGGAGGAAAGTATGAGCGCGTAATGGGAACTGACCCAAAACGGATGAACAACAGACACGTGGTCCGGCTATTGTCGGCCCGATTTGGAGACAGCGTCGCGACATTTCGACACGCGTTCACGGCTGCACCTCAACGGAAGCCCGGTTATTGCAGAACATCGTAGACAAAGAAGACTTACGTTGAAAAGGTATATTTTAGCTGAAATATGTCCATGGCTGCTTGTCCACTGCGCAGACGCGCGTTCAACGGGGACGCGCTAATAAGCCGTCGCTGTATACACGCTTGTTTTGTGGCTTAACGCTGAATATAATAAGAAGGCAGAACTTGCTAGGAAGAAGCCGAGCGGTGTGACGCGTGTAGCGAGGACTGTAACTGTGGGGAGCTCGAACCCGAGAGATAAACCAAACCAGAGATAGTAGCGAGGCCTTCGCGAGGCGGTAGCCACTCCGACCGAGTGCTGGACACATCCTACGAGTCTACTGAGGATCCGTACATCACCGCCGATTAAACATATCGAAGATCTCTCGTGGGATTGTATACTCGCCCCAGTTATCAGCTTTGTCTACTACGGGGAACGGGCTGACTAGCATGAGCTACACATCAAACGGTGTGATACGCCGAGGCAGAACAAGCTATATACGTACAAGCAGGAGAGCGACATGCGGGTGCGTAGCGAATCGAACCAGGATATACGAACACGTCACGTGCTAAAATCCCACGGTTCGACTTGCGGATCCGAAGGCCGACCGTCAGGGCGAAGGGCTCACGGTACAACGGCAACATATGAAGCCGAATAGGCGCGAGCTGTAAGGCGCCATACGCTGACGGAATATCGTCAGAAGACTGACAGCGCTGGGGGAACGAGGAATAATGTCCTATGTCCACCAGAATTGACCCGCCGGCCGAGCCATAGCGGAACGACAGCACGTCTGTCCGACCCAAAGCGCACGGAGAGACGGAAGTTGGCTAGGCAGAACGGCTCCGAACGTACCGGTTACGAGAGTACGATGCGTCGGGGACGGAAGCCAGCCGCGGAGAACAACTGTACAGGCATCGGGAAGTTCCGAACACTAACGTATATAAGCCGTAGAACATGGGGCATTTGGGGGACGACTTTTGGCGCACATACTAGCACTAGAAGTTTTCCGGCTGCCTCGCTTCGAGACAGAATAAACAACCCACCACACGTTCGCGTGTAAAAACCCAAAACCCGTGTGACTAAGGCGTGCCCTGCTTTTGCACTATAAGAGTTTCCCAGTCAGAGTTGAGAAAGCGTGCCGTATCTTCGATAGCTGTCAAGCATCTAGAGCGTGTCGATTCTACTCAGATCTTCCCCAAGCAATACAAGTCGCAACTCGCAGCTCCTCCCAGAGTTAGAGTATATAGACAGAATACATTTGTGTTATTGTTTGTTGTGTGTGTGTGTGTGAGTGTCTACCGGTTCTGTCTAGCTGCTATCTCTCTATAGAGGAGCGACTGCGCATTAGCGCGTACCGAATATTTGCGTGTTCATATAGGCGGAACAGCCTCTTCGGAGGGCTTCCGTCGTCGTCAATCGGCGAGGTATGGGTCAGTCAGCCCGCGTACGCAAAGCGCAACGCGAGCCCCAGGGATATAGAGTCGTCCATGGTCGAACACGATGGCGGGAGCCAAGGTGGACGGGCCGAACGATGATCGCTATTCCCACGATCACGAGTCACGGTTGTTGCCGAATGACGCACCTCGCGCGACAACAAATCGCTTGCCGAACGGCTCGCTCGCTTATGTCCGCCGCAGAAAACACAAGCGACTCGGTATAACGGTATGACGACGTCCAAAAGCAAAGAAAGGAAAGGACAAGCGCGGACAGATATTCGAAACTGCGGGCCGGGGCGGTATGTACGGGTCGGAAACCGAGCATCACGTAAAAGTGATTGGTTGCACTTGATCGGGTCGTTACCAAAAAAATGGCGGGAGTCGAGGATGAAGGGGTTCGTTTAGTCCATTTCATTTCCTAACTCACCAACATTGCCTTTACCTTCGAACTGCCCGGCTTTTCTGCACAGGGCAGAAAGAACATCCCAAGTCAACATCAGTCCTGCGTCAGTCTAAAAGTTATCGTATATCATAAGTCGAGCAAAGGGAGGAACGTGGCACGTGCACAAGTCCTTGGAGAGAAGGATGCCCGTCCGCAACGGCAGGCCCATACACTCGCACGCGCGGACCCTCGTCTCACCGGTGGCTGCACAAATTTCACTGGTGCGGGCACGAATGGTCGGACTCCGCGGCGTGTACGGCAGGTGTACGGCCTGTTCATGCGAGGGTATCGATTCCACTGGATCGTCACGTGGCCGGCCTCTCTTCACAGAGACTGGGTTCATGGCTGTCATTGGCCTTATTCGCACACTTTCGTAAGTACCTCGAACGCCTGGTCGTACCGGCTTGGTACCGGCGTGTGCGCGAATGGCTGACGGTGTGACCCCTGCTCTGTGTTGCACATATGTACGGCTAACGTGCGACCCCAGCCGCCGAGTTGGGATATCACAGCGTCAGTTGTACATGTGTTCCGCAGACTAGATTGCTGCTCGAGGTCTACAGTGCGGATAGGGTCGTCTCTGTTCAGGGACACCGCCCGAATAACAATTACCTACCTACCTGTTGAGCATGCGGGGAAGCGCGCCTGCCTAGCCTACCTTAGTAGAGAGCTTAGCTGAAGGCTATGCGCAGGTAAGTCAAGTAGAAGACTTGGATTGAGGGGGTGGATGCGCCCTCCTTATATACTGCCCGGAGGGCTTGACATCATAGGTAAGATGAGTAAGACGAATGTCCGTGATGTAATCGTAAATGCGTCATGTGTGTCCGTATGAGTCCACCATGTGTCTGCCATGTGCGTGACACGTGACATGCCGAAAGTCCAACACTCCCCCTCGCTAAGTGTCGCGGAGCGCACGTAAGCGCATATCTTCTTCGGCCTGTTAGGTCGAGTAGAACTCGAGACCAAGTTGGGATCTGAACTTCTCGAACTTGATGCGTCCAAGGTTCTTGGTGAACATATCCGCAGGGTTATCGTTGCCGTCTATGAAGAACAGCTCGACCTCCTTCTCCTCGACCAGCTCACGGATGTAATGGTAACGAATGTCGATGTGTTTCATCCGGCGGTCTCGGTAGGCATTGCTGCCAGTGAAGATCGATCCCTGGTTGTCACCGCAGATGGGGACGGGAAGGGTGATTTTGCGCTTGAGCTCTAGCAAGAGACTCTTGAGCCACATCACCTGTCGGCTACAATCAGAGAGCGCCATGTATTCTGCCTCAGTTGAAGACGACGCGACGGTGCGCTGAAGTCTAGACTGCCAGCAGACATTCCCGTTGGCCAACTTCATGAAGAAGCCGGTCGTGGATCGTCTCTTGATCGGATCAGATGCCCAATCCGAGTCGGTGAACGCAAGAAGTCCGCCGTCTGATGCACCATCGTATACGAGGGCATAGTTCCTGGTACCAGCCAAATAGCGACAGATATACAGCGCTTTGTGTAGGTGGTCCTGGGATGGATTGGCAGCAAACTGTGACAGCTTGGTCACTGCGTACGCAATGTCGGAGCGAGAGCCCAACATGATGAAGAGAAGCGACCCAATCACCGATTGGAACTTCTGACGGAGCGTGGGATCAACCTCATCCTCGTTTGGCATAGGAGTGTATCCAGCCGGCAGAGGGGTTGGTGCGAACTTGGCGTTCTGCATCCCAAAGCGTTGCAGCACCTTGTCAAGATATGGGACCTGATCGATCTTGATCTTAGATCCATCTCGAGTGATGCGCATGCGCAAGAACTCCTCAGTAATCTCCTGATTACGGCAATCCCATCGCTTGTTGAACTCTGCCTTGAGAAAGGCGAGGAGCGACTTGTCCTTTGAGAAGAACAGGGCATCATCCACGTAGACAATGATGACGGCAAAGCGTCCCTTAGAGTCTTGGTAGATGAAGACGCCAGCATCCGACGTGAGTCGGACCCAGCCCATGGCTTTCGTGGACTTTGTCAGCGCTTTCCACCAAGAGAATGCAGCTTGTTTGAGTCCGTAGATCGCCTTGTGCAAGCGCATGACTTTGCGCTCTTGGCCCTTGGCAACGAAGCCTTCGGGTTGTTCCATGTAGACCTCTTCGTTCAGATCGCCATATAGAAAGGCTTTCCTTACGTCGAGACCTGACATATGCCAGCCTTCAAGCGCAGCAAGCGCGATGGCCAGACGGAACATCTTGTACCTGACAACAGGCGAGAATATCTCGTCATAGTCGATTCCCTCGATCTGACTGAAACCCTTGGCAACGAGGCGGGCTCGTTTGCGGCCATCAGATTTCTGATCAAAGACCCAGCGGCATTTGATGACCTTTCGTCCTTTCGGACGGTCCACAAGGGTATAGACCTTGCGCTGACGGAGTGCCTCAAGCTCCTCGCGGCAAGCATCCAACCAATCCTTTTGTTGCGCTTTAGGCAACTTGGATATATCGCGGAAAGTCCAATCTCGGATATTGGACGTGTCAGGAATGTCCTCATCGTTGTCGACGGCTTTGGAAAGCATCATCGTGATGAGTCCTACTCCCCCTTCCCGGCATAGCGTCTCTATGCGTGCCTCGTCATCGCCTAGATCCTCAGAAGCACCTGCGCCAGAGTCTGGTTGTGAGCTAGAGCCGGGAACTCTATCATCACCGGAGGTCGCGTTAGACCGGGAGCGACCCGTGTCATTATCGCCGACCATCCTTTTCCAGCCCTTGCTGTTCTGAATGTCCCGGACAATGTCCGTTGGGTTCCGCTTCTCCCCATAGACGTTTCCTGGACGATTTGGCACTCGCCGCTCGCGTGTAGATCTCCGTGGTGCCTGTGGTTCCTGCTGCTGCGGAGTGATATCTCTGCGCGGACGTGGAATACGACTCGGAGTCTCATCCCTTCGCTGATGCGGCCGGTTCGGACGGTTCTGATTGCCATCATCACCATCGTCACCTGAATCGGGACGGTGTGGAGCCGGAGGTGCGGGCGGTGGAAAATCATCGTCATCCGGCAATCCTCCAGGTTCCTGAAAGGATGGATCCTGTGGGTCCACTGGGTCGTCGTCACGCTGTGGGAAATCTTCACCAACAGGGACGTGTGCACGACGTTTATCGCTGTCAGGACAGCGGGGAAACACCTCCTCGTCAAAGAGAGCGTGAGCTCCAGTGAACAGGGAGTTGTCTTTGCGCATGAACAAAAAGCCTTTCACACCATCAGGATTGCCAAGATACGTCATCAGCTCCGATTTGGGCGATAGTTTGTTCTGGCGTTTCTCCTCTGGAATAAAGACGTATGCAGCGCAACCAAAGACTCGCAGAAGCGAGACATCCGGCTGTTCTTTCTTCAGCGCTTCATGCGGAGTTTTCCACTTCAGGCGCCGGATAGGCGTCATATCGTAGACTCGCGTAGCATGCTGAATGCAGAACTCCCAAAATGAATTGGGTAGACAAGCCTGAAAGCGCATGGCTTCGGCTTTGTCCATGAGCGTGCGATTGAATCGCTCAGCGCGGCCATTCTGCTGATGAGCATAAGGCACGCCGTGCTCGACCTCGATCCCTTCGGATTTGAGGAATTCAATCAGATCCAGCGAGTGAAATTCTCCCCCATAATCAATGTGCCACTTTTTGATGGTCACACCGAATTGAGTTTTAACCATCGCAATGAAATTGCGGATGGCGGTCTGCGCATCGGACTTTTTGCGTAAGCATACGGTCCAAGCGTGAGAGAGACAATCATCAAGGAAGCTGATGAAATAACGGAACTTGTGATAAGATTCCGTCGGGAACTCCTTGAGATCTGAGTGAATCAAATCAAAAGGGTTCTTCGCACGAGTCTCGGACGCAGGAAAGGCACGCTGGTGCATTTTTCCTTGTGCGCATCCCGGACAGGGGCGAGTATCCTCAGGGAAAGGAAGATCTTGCGGAAAGCCTTTGGTATGCTTTTTCGCCTGACGTAAAACGTCCTTCGACGGATGTGCGAATCGTCGGTGCATGATATCATAGTCTATTTTGTAGACCGTAGACATCGAGGATATGGTCTTCGCCACTGTGGGCGCTGACCACAAGAAGTACATAGAATGCACTTTGTGGATTTTCAAGAAATCCATTACCGAAAGAGGAGACTTCTTTCGATATAAGCTGATTGTGGCAGCGTTTCCGCGCACTGTCAATCCACCTTGTAATAAGGTGCCCAAAGACATAAGACGACCGTGTAACGCGGGTACATGGTACACTGGATACACCTGAGATGTCATCAAAGTCTTTCGACCATGCCTCGTAACGTAATGATCTATGAAGGCTGTCCCACGACCAACCAATGCAACTCGAGTGTCTTTGGATGCGGTCTGTGCGATGATAGGTTCCGAAAGTTTTTCGTACCCAGCCAGATCATCAATCTCCGATGTTACGTGGAGAGATGCACCGGAATCGAGGAGCCATAACGGCAGAAAATCCTCGTCTCCAGTTATTGTGGTTTTTCCCTTACAAGTCGGGCACGCAGCAAGATCGTGGACAACACATATATTCGTCGTACAAAATTTATGCGAACCAGTCAGCAATACATCAAGTACAGAACCCGCGGGCACGTCGATTACGCGCTCTCGCTGTGTGTCGCAGCAATCAGTATTGCGCAGCAATCAGTATTGCGCAGATGCCTGAGACAAGAAGGTACTTGCCCGTTGGCGGCAGAAATGCCAGCGGCCATGGCGATGTCCATGTCCACATCCCCGATGGGTTCGTCTCCGAAGAGATCGGCCATGTTGATGGGGCCCGCGTCGTCCTTGCAGAACTCGGACATATCGAGCGGGCTGAGCGGGGGCTCGATGGGCATCTCGTTCGATCCAGAGTCCAGAAGGAACGACTGGAACTCCTGCTGCTGCATAGCGTCGGCAACGTCCGGGTGTTCCCCAGTACGGGCGCGCTTGGCAGGAGGCGCGTTATCGAGCGTCAGAGCAGACGTCGACGCGCGTGGAGTGGGAGAACCCATCGCCTCGTCATCCTTGGGTATGCCCCCGTCGTTGACGACCTTGTCGAGGGTGCGGAAGCTCTCGAACGTGACCGGAACATCGATCTGCTCGGCGAGAGCAAAGACATTCTTGACGCCACGGGAGATCTCCGTGTTCGCAACGGCCTCGTCGTCGTTGATGGGAGCCTTCTCCTTCACCTTGCGAACCGAAGTTCCAGCAGGGGTGATGAGAGCGACGTGCGACGACTTGGGAGCGGGAGGAGCGACCGTGAGCGATCCGACCGAAATCGATCCTGCAATCTCGGAGACTGCAGCGTGCGAGTGGGCATGACCGCCGTTGCCGGCGTTCTGCTTGCCTTTGGCCTTCTTGTCCTTCCCACTGCCACGCTTGCCGCGCCCCGGCTTCTTCTGCCCAGCATTGCCGTCGGAGTTCGACGAAGAACCGGAGTTCTTTTGCTGGTTAGAGTACTTCGGGTCGTCGCGCTTGCGCTTGACGTGGGAGAACTTGTTGACCTGGCCTTGCAGATCCTGCTTGTGGGTGTAGTGCGTAAGCAGAGCTTCGCGAACCACAGCGGGAGTAAGCTTGTCCTTCGCAAAGGACTGCAGGACATGCTCCACGATACTCGCAACAGGAGTCGCGTTCAACATGAGCATCGCCTTGAAGAAATCAGACAGGGTTTCCCCTTCCTGAGTCAAGCGAGCAAACATGTCATTGAGAACGCTGATCTGAGGATCAGGATGCTCGTTCGCGCGAAACCGGAAATTAAAAGCGGTTTTGTACCAGCTAAAAATCTCGGCGGGCTGCGGCGAATCGAACTCGCTCTCGAGGTATTCCCAGAGCGCATGGGCGGAGGCCTTGCTAGCATCTGGGATACCGGTCATGATCTCAGGCGAGATACGACACTGGAGAGTGCCGTTGGCCTTCTGATCATCGCTCTTCCACTGTCGAATCTCATCGTCATTCGACGAAGAGTTCGCAGTAGCAGCGATCGGAGAGGGACGAGTCTCCCGATCGCCGCTTACAACGTCGAAGACGCCGTAGGACATGAGGTGGGCTGTGACAGCCTGAGCCCACTTGTGATAGTTGTGGCCATCGAGGAGAGGGACTTGAGTGAAGAGGGCGTTGGACATGATGATCTGTGAAGATCGTCAGCATCAGGTTCAAGATCGCAGCCAACGATGGGCGCCGATGAGCGAACCGAGCTTGCGCCGATGACCAGCATCTCCTTTGGAGATCGGTACATCCAGGATCAAGCGCGATGAGCGCGATCCGGCATGGTTTCACCAGCGCTTAGAGCAGCTGAAGTGATAGCAGGCTTTGGAGGCGCTAACTCCGTCATCGCTGCCAGTGACGGCGCTGATGACTTTGTGCTGCAGCCACTAGGGCGCTAACACAGCTCACCGGGGCTCATAACCTGTTGAGCATGCGGGGAAGCGCGCCTGCCTAGCCTACCTTAGTAGAGAGCTTAGCTGAAGGCTATGCGCAGGTAAGTCAAGTAGAAGACTTGGATTGAGGGGGTGGATGCGCCCTCCTTATATACTGCCCGGAGGGCTTGACATCATAGGTAAGATGAGTAAGACGAATGTCCGTGATGTAATCGTAAATGCGTCATGTGTGTCCGTATGAGTCCACCATGTGTCTGCCATGTGCGTGACACGTGACATGCCGAAAGTCCAACACTACCTACCTACCTGTCCCTACGGCACAAAAAGGACGGCTCAAAAGATGGACTTGCTGGGAATTGAACCCAGGACCTTTCGCAAGCCGAAAGTTGGATGCTAAGCGAACGTGCTACCACTGTACCACAAGCCCGTAGTGGAGTTGTGTCATGGACTGCATACATACAAGGCCGGCTAGGGGCTTCCCTTACGGACAGGTCTTGTAGATGCACCAATCGCAAGTCAGGTATGCTCAACCTGTCCGAGTACTATGCTTACTCAATTCTCGAAATCATGGAGCTTCGCATTGGTCAGAGCTGCCACCCGCCGGTTGACTCATGGTTGTAGAAATGGCAATTGCCGAAAGGCGCATCAGTTGTCACGTGCTTACCACGCCGTGACATTAATGTCACTGTGACTCCTGCCTCGAACCTTCCCTCCATCGTCTTCGTCCCACGGTCAGAATCTCCCTGGCTCGACGAGACCCCCAGTAGTTCTCTTCGCACATTGCAGAAATGAGCCCCTGGAGAATCAGCTTTGTGAATTAGTCAAGCTCGCTCTTATTGGGCCTCAGGCCTCATGACGGCCTCACTCTCGCCAGGCGGTAGGTCGCTTGACCGCTTACTTTCCAAGAGGACGGTGAGCCTGAAACACAGAAGTCTTGGACAGAGCTCATAACCATAACTCGGTGCAAGCACTTCCCATGAAGAAGCACCTCTGCGCTATATATCTTCGGAGTTGCGCACTTATTCCTCCTCATAAGTATCTTCCATTGACGTCCCCTTCTCTTATCCCATCATTATATCTGCTTATCTCACCAACTCTCCATCTCACAGACCATCTGAAAGCCCACCCCTCGCGTCCTCAGGCCTCATCGTCAACGTCTCCCCATGCCCGACCAGCCCCGCGTCGCAATCGTCACCTGCACCGCACAAGGCCTCGGGAAGGCCATCGCCCTGCGTCTAGCTCGGGACGGCCTATCGATTGGCCTCAATGATATCCCGTCCAAGAAAGATGCGCTCGACGAAGTGGGGCGCGCAATAACGAGTAACGGCGGACGCGCTGCGGTCTTCCTCGGCGACGTCTCAAAACAGGAGGACGTCCTGGCTATAATCGATGGTACTTTGGAAGTTCTGGGTGGGCTGCACGTGGTGCGTATCTTTTTCATACTCCGATAACTATGACTTCCGACGCTCACAACCCTGATGATCCCTCTTAGATGGTCGCGAACGCCGGCATCGCTAGGCCTGCGCCGTTCCTCGAGGGTGCGTTTTCTGATTCCTCCGATCTGAAGTCGCGCGCCGATGATGACGTTCCACCCGCAGAAACTCTGGAAAGCTTCAACAAGGTCACCTCCGTCAGCGCGACCGGTGTCTTCCTCTGCTACCAGCTCGCCGCGCGCAAGATGATCGAATTAGGTCACCGCGAGGGGCGACTGATAGGCGCTTCGTCTATCGGCTGCAAGCAACGTGAGTTTTTTTTTCAGAGCGTAGAAGAGCCTTGCGTGCTAATGCAGCGTTCACTTTCGATCGCTTCTAGCTTTACGTGGTTTGACATCGTACACGGCAGCCAAATTCGCCGTACGAGGGCTCACGCAAAGCGCAGGTACGGCTTACCCAAAACCCTTTTTTCAAACACTCACACGAGTCTCAGCGCTTGCTCTAGGCACGCACGGCATTACAGTCAACGCGTATGCACCCGGTACGTCAGCCTACCATATTTCGCCCGTCAAATTGTATACTCACGCCTTCACCTACTCTCAGGTCTCGTCGACACACCGCTTGGTATGCTCTATTGCCCCTCACTTCCGACTCGGAAGTCGTGTTGATGAGCCTTGGATCTTCTGTAGCCTACACCGACAAGCTGGACGACTACACCGATCTTGCTTTCGACATGTCCTTGCCTTTCCAGAAATCCTCTCGTTGCTGACGTACTGCCAGTGGAACAAAGTCTCACCTCTAGGACGCTGCGGGCAACCCGAAGAGGTTGCTTCTCTTGTCTCCTTTTTGGCAAGCAAGGAATCGGGGTTTATCACGGGTGAGCTCGATGATGCGGTTTGCTTCTGCGCAGGAGCCGGTGCTCATGACTATCAATTACTTGCACAGGTCAGACAGTGCGTGTATCTACCGCTCGGCTTTCGTGGCGGAATATTGATGGTTCTCTCAGATATCCATCGACGGCGGGGCGCACATGGACTAGGGGTAGAAGTGTCCGTACAGCGTCCTCATAGGGCAGGGTCGTCGACGCAAAATGTGCGGCTCCCATGCATGCAACGAATTGGCAACAGGCTCGTGCGTTTCTTTTGCTAGAACAGTGAACATCATCTTCCCTGAGTTTGCCACGACACCCCGGGACTGTACGGACATACGCTGTAACACCATGTTCAAGTTGTAGCGAGGAAATTCCGCGTACAAGCGATACATCGCGTGAGCGAACGGCGCTCGCCGTCTTCACCTACTACGAACACGGTTCTTCAGCCGAGGGATCCACGATTTCCCATCCTTGTCCACCAAACGGATGCCTCCTGCGCCTAGCGCCTCCGAGCGCCTCACCCAACAGCTGACATTGATTTCGCGCCTGCGCAGTGATTGCTTTCAGTTTTTCTACTCCATCCCAATCGGGTTATGGACTCACTCGTGTGTCGGCCAAATACAGTGCGGATCGTGTACCTCCGCAAGGGCGTGGAATGCTGAAAAGTCCGCCGCTGTGTGATCACAGCTGGTGTACCCACTATCGTATGGGTGTCAGTACGGCCCGATGATTCACGTTGAACGCACCAATCCATGTGAAACTCGACGCGCCTGAGGAAAGGATACTCGGTCGGTGCGTCAGCGGTCACAGACTGGTCTTGTCAGCGAAAACCAACACATTGACTGTCTTCGCACTTACCTGAGGGAAAGCCAGTGTGCTGCTCATACAACCGCCGCATCTATGATGGATTTTGAGCACCGCGAGGCTCTTGAAGCCGTCAACAAGGCCGGGAGACAAGTATATTCCGACGCCGAATTCCCATATTTTGTGCCGGTGTACGGCGAGGAAAGCGGCTATGGAGGGTTTATCTAGAGACTTCTGAGTCGACAAATCGAGGATGTGAATCCAGGGAAGTCTATAGTGGCGCGTGAGATCAAATGCCGCCCGTCAGCAGTTGTACACGTACTCGAGCTGAGACAGAAGGGTCAGGATGCTGCAGCTTTCTGGATGCCTGCCAATGGAAAGATGTTCCAGCTGGGGGAATGCGCCAGGATCGATAAAATGCGGAGGAAGAATGGGCACGTCACTTTGCCAGTGCATACGGGATAGGTTGCGGAAGGCGAGGATGGGCTCTGGCTCCAGAGGAACAGGCTGAAATCCATTCCGAGCCATAACACACGGGCCCAAATAGGTTCTGAGCGTTTGCCAGCAGGCAGTCTCCGAGAGAATACAAAAGTATTCCCACTCCAGAAATTCCGTGGTGACATCTATCGTGCTGAACTCTCTCACGTGCTGGCACAGTCGTAGTATCCGGTGAACGATCATTCGCCCATGATCGTTCCAGAGAGACATCCAGTGTGTCTGCGAAGGATTCACAAGGAGACGACGAACATACTGTGCGCGCTGGGGATACTTATCAAGAGTGTCGCATAAACGAGGCGAAACCCAATCGTCGAGCCAGGCAGTTTCGTATACCGAAGGAAGGGCCGCGCGCTGAGGATCGACGTCAGGATGAGACATAGGCGACAGAGGAAACAGACACCAACAAAGAATGTTTTTGATACGAAGAGAAACAGAGAAAGCCTTGAATGCCCATGCGATGGCAGAGACGATAACACACTGCGTGCGCTGGGTGTTGTCCACAGGTCCTCAATCGCGAATCGCAAGATTCTGCCCCATATCTTAACCTTCACATCTTCGGTTGCGTTTGCCATAGGGGTAAACCCTGAGATAGGATGCAAGTACGCAGGCTTTGTTCTGCAAAGCATATGATACCAAAGTAAGTCTCTCAGATGTCCTCTTAGGCGAGTGGTACAACGACGTACCTGTCCCATCCAAAGCGAATCAGAGGCTCGATGTCCATCCATCTGCTCCCCTTGTACCCAATGTTATCATCGAAGCCCCTCGTGCTGTGGTCATATTTATCCAAAACCAGCGCGGTCACATTTGTGGACGTGAGAATCTCGTCCGCGAGGGCATTGAATGTGTACTTGTCGTAGAAGTAGATAGTACGCAAAGAGCGCAATGTTTTGAGAACCTTGAATAGGTCCAGTTCACGACTTATTGGTAGCAGATTTGGGTGTGACGGAAATCCAAAAGAATGCTGGAATACGTTCATCAGGCTTCAACTTGGGAGTCGCGTCGAAACATGCCTACCATGTTCGACCAGCGTGGGAGGGCGTTGAGTAGAGCCGTGAAGAGAGTTTGGATGTTCTTGTTTTGCATCACTTCGCCGCTCCCTCGTCCCGCGTTGATGCCCTCAGCGTAGAACACTCGACGCGGATTCATCCGTGCGAGATGGCGCGCAAGACCGCTCGCATTGTCGTTCGCGAAGATCATTAATGTGAGGCAGAGATCAATAATTCGCTCTGCGCAGCTGCCAAGAATGCTGTCCATGTACGAGCCGTATCCGCCTTCAACGCGTAGCTGACGGATCCAACGTCCGAGGTCGGGATTCGCCCTGAGCGTATCGGCGAGAGCGTGAGCTTGAGCCTTAGAGCGTAGAATGACCGTGTAGTATAGAAGAGGTGTTCCGACCCTACAGAAGGCTTTGTTGACGAGAAGGACTGACGACGTCAGATAATTTCCGATGTTTTTCGAGAATGGAGAAGCCTGGTGGCCGGTGTAGCGAAAATCCCGGTCAGGCACGTGGAAGACGGAGACGAGAACATCTTTGAGTAGCTCATCCGGGAGCCTGTCCATCGACGCGAGCATGAAGGACACAGTCGAGTGTTGGTGGCACAGCGGTCAAGACGGTTAAGACAAAGAATAAAAAGGGTGTCGCGACGCGACGCGTCACATCACGTGCTTTTCGGAGCACGTCGGCGAATGCCGCTCAGTCCTTCTGGTCATTGCGCAAAAGGCAGATCAATTGTTCATCCACAGGACGTATGGTACTCAGCCTGAGACACAGATTAATCTGGTATCGCATAGCGGTGAGGCCCTTCGATGCTCACCCTGTGTCCAGTTTAATCATATATCGACAGCCATCATGTCTCGTTACACTCGCGCGCAGGGAGAGGCCAAGAGTCGGCAGTATCAACAGGCTCTAGAAGACCTTCACACGCTGCAAACAGAGCTCAAGAAGATGCTTCCGAATACCCCAGTCGCCTCGCGCAATTCTTCTTTCCTGAAAGTCAAAGCTATTCTGAACAGAGGCATCGCGTTTTCTCTACTCGACGACGACTTCCAGAACACCGCTCCCTCGTACGAGTCGGACAGCGTTCACGTCTGCGCGATAATCGAATGCCTCTCGAGCTTCAGCCTCTGGTACGAGGTGACGGGCCGCCCGGAATACGCATCTCTGGCGCAGAAGAAACCCCTCGAGCTCGCCGAGGTTTTCCACTGGGTCGACCTGATACATCCCATGAACGGAAGGCTCATCCGGACGACTGGATACGAGCGTGTCATAGGCACTCTCACCGGCCTTTTTGCGACCATCACGCGTAAGAGGATCAAGGAGTTCGTACAATTCGCGTGGAGCGAGCCGCACGCCATTACGCTCATCCTCGGCCTATGGCTCAACTATCCAACATATATAGAACTGGGCACGGAAGATTCCACTGGAGTGGCCGGGACCGGCACCATCGCTGCGCTCGCGCTGTTCGAAGCCCTCGATGAAGAGGAGGCTGGTGAAGCGCTCGTCGTGGAACAGCTGTTGCGCCTCGAGGGCGGGAGCCGCCGTCGAGTCTTGCGTCGCATCGCTGAGCAAACCGACTTCATCCGACAGCTTGATCTCCACTCCAGCTGGCGCTTTCTGTGGAAGATACACTTCGGGATGGTGTCCACGCTCATCCACTCAAGGCAGTTCTATGATATCGTCGCTCCACGTGCGTTATTCGACTCGACATTAGCAGGAGTACGAGTCTGTCTGCAGACACCCGACGAGGAGGCGGTGGTTGTCGGCGTGGAGAAGGCATTCGAAATGTTCCGCTTCCTCATATGCAATACGTCTCACACGATGAACCTCGTTCGCGCGATCAAGATGGGCGTATTCGACGTTGTGGTGGACATTGAACGCATATGGGGTGGAGTGGAGAAGGACCACGACTTCGGCGACCTTGACTGTGTGTTGGAGAGCAACCTCGTCATCCCCAGCGTTCTGCGTGCTTTCCACGCGCGCCACGCCGACTTGTTGGAACCGGCAGGTAGGTCGGAGTTGCGCCGGATCTTCATTGCGAAGCGCTTCGGGAACGTTGTTCGTTCGTTCAGGACTATGTGGGCGCAGTACACGCATGCTAAGGAGACGCGGAGCTGGAAAACCATCGTTCCTTGCAGCAATACGATAACGGTACGCATTTCGACCCAATTCATGTATTCTCCTCTTGATGACCGGGCATCTTACAGGACGCCGCGCATGAAGCGCAGGTTCGCGCATGCCCATGCGGCGAGGCATTCTATTGCTCGGATAAGTGCCAGCGTGACCACTGGCGGGTCGAACATCGATTAATATGTCATCGCGACGACGGAGTATGGGGCTACGGAGGTTCGCTTTGATTGTATTATCCTCAGACTCTCCAGCGCTGAAATATCTGCAGGCAGTCTTTCTCTAGATGACGCCGTCTTCCTCACCGTGACCTCGTTGAACGTGATCAAACGCCACGATGCCGAGATCAAGGCCAAACTTGCGGCGTCGTTGACTGATGATCCCAAGCCAACGTATGGTGCTGTCCGTATTGAGCTGAACGACGCACCTTCGCGCGATGGCGACTTTGAGTGGGAAGCGTTTGCGGGAGAGGATGAGGAGGATACGGAGGATGCAGAGGACCAAGCGGCCACAAGAGTAACTGTTGTTCAATCACTTGCTGACGTGGGTGAACAAAAGGTAGCCGCGAGCGTCATGGTGCTCTTCAACCTCGGCGAGCTGTACCCCGAGCACGAATTGCCCGTCAAGTATGACTTTCTCAAGGGCATTGAGGGAGGGTTTGTATGATCGACAACAAGTACTAATGCACGGCTTGATATCTACGCAGTATCTTGTATCTCGCTTCTATCCTATGCTGACTTGATGCACAACGGGTACCGTATTTTTGCCAAAGGTAGATTACACGTGCGCCGATGCAAAAGTCGAACGTTGATCGGCAATTTGCGAAAACGTGTTGTTCTTTGCTTGCCAGCATCCTTGGTGACCACGAGGCTCATGTTCGTCCCAACCATCACCATGCCATCCAATTGCGTGCGATAGCGCCTGGACACGATTTTGGCAAGACCTTCGACGCTTCAAAGGCGCGTTAGCTTCTCCATCAGCCGATGCTCTGATCCGTGGGCGGGTCAAAAAAAATTGTACCTTGCTATTGTTCTTCAAACTTGAGTTCATCTGGCTATTGTTCTGGCTGAAGGCAGTGCGGTCACAGCACTGATTATGCTGCACGTGTGCATAAAGGCCTGGTTTGTTTGCTTGGATCTTACCACTCTTGCTTTCACTCTTTCATCTTCCATCCTGGACTGTTTGGCGAGAGGCGTCAAAAATGTTTTCTCCGCCGCGCTTGAAGTCGCCCGGACCTAAAGGTCAGTTGGAAGCTCTCTCCGCCCATTCCTCTGGTTGATGATCAAATGTCTAGCCCAACATCAACCGAGAAAACTTACCAAGCCAAACCCTGCCCGTCGCGCGCAGCAGTCCGCGGCCTCTAGCAGTGCGTGTACCTTTCTTTTTTCACGACCGATGTCAGAAGTTCATGGAGACATCTTTGCGTGCTCTCGATAGATGATTCTTTCGTTATTGTCTCCGAAGAAACGGCACAATTGAGGCCGGACGCCGGGCACGCTCGTCGGCGCTCAGAGTCTGACTGTCGGCAGTCTTCATTCAGGAGACCCCTGCCTGACAGCGCTCTCGCGGGGTCGAACGACGGCGTGTCCATTCCTTCTTCGGTGCATAGACGTCTTGAACAGCCAGTCATCCGCGTACCGAGGGTCATCGAGGGGAAGGAAACACGTTTTCATGAGCGTACGTTGCTATGACATGACCTGTTCACCGTTGCTCATATTCTGGACGGTAGACTTCTCCGAGAGCGGTTCGGACACAACCTCGACTTACAGCAAGCGCAGTCGTCCGCGGGCGAAGAGTGCAGCACCTGCTCTACCTGCAGCCCTGGCTTCCGAACGTTTGAAGCCAGGCAAGGAAGGGTCGGCGTTTGTCGAGAGTGGGTTTGATCATATCGCGTGAGCGTAATAATCCATGCTTAGCTAGCTTGCAGGATTTTCCATTGCATCTGGATCAGTCCGTGCGGATCCCTACGCGCACTCTCCGCTACCTGTGACTGCACAACCGCGTGCAACATCTCCACAATTCGAGCCGACTCCGCTACTGCCACTACCGCAGAAGTCATCCCCACCAACCAGGTCGCCTGTCAGATCCTCACTGCGTCCCAAGTCACTATCGCGCCCCAAGTCACCGCTGGGGCCAACGCCGCTGCCGAAGAACAATTCGTCTAGTACTCGCCGACGGTTGACTGATATCAGGTCGAGCTTGGATCATGGCCCGGAGCCCCCTGCAGAACTTATGGGAATCTCTGCCCCCCAGTGGCGCCATAGTTCATCACCGCCGCCGGAGGGTTACGAGTACAGTACGTTGCCTTCATGGATCTCTTCCTTTTTTCGCTGCTGACCTGATTCGTCAGTTCCGGCGGATGAGCAGGGCACAGCGGAAGATTTCATGGAAGGATTCCTGCTGAATCCCAACAGTATCAGGCCGATAAAGAAACCGCCAGTAGATTAAAGAGCGAACGCGCTCCGTATACCCTGTGGTCCCATTGATATCCAACTATCTTCAAATATATGGCATCGCGACAGCTATTCCATTCTACTTATGTCATCTGAGAGATCGTCAAAACATTTGCACACTAAGATACGGCTATATGCCTTGCCATGGACACATCGCGACGAGAAACACCGCTCTGGAGCCATTTTCCCTGAACGTGGTCAATTTTCTCCTTGACCTCAGCGCCACAATCCCAGCAAAAGTACGTGCGTTGCTGGCCATTCGCATGCTGCACAGTCCAGCGGGGATGCTTCCAACTGTTGCCTACGCACTGCACTTGCGTGTCCTGAGGTTCCTTGGGCTTGTTGTTTGACCGTGCCACTCTCCCCGCGGACACTGTCGCCGCTGACATGTAACTCGGCGGTGCGAGCCTTGCGACTGGCGCCGTGGCAGCGAGATGGTAATGGGGTGCCCTGTAACCGCTATCTTCGACGAGTGTGTGAGAGGATGCACGAGACAAAGGGTCGGCGGTGGTATGTGGCGCAGGAACATGTCGGACGGAGCTGATGGACTCGGTGGCCGTATACGCCGATATAGACATTGCTCGCGGAACCTCAGGTGAGAAGGCTTCGCGTGCGTCCTCGTATATGGAGCTCTGGGACGAAGACCTCCGAGACGAGCGCGAGCTTCTCGTCGACCGTTCCCGAGGCGGTACTGACATGGAAGAGCTCACTAAGCTTGCGGAGCGGACTTGCGTTGGGGCGACATCATCGCGATAACTTGTTGATGTCTGGGCGGGCGCATGACGGTTTGAAGACGAGCATTCTTCCATAGTACGACCACGCTCAATGGTAATGAGGCTTGCGTATGGTACGTCTCCTACTTGCGATCGCGCTTCGCACGCACGAGGCTCGCCAGGGATGTCCTCAGCAATCGGGAGCGCGTTCAGTGGTCGACTAGTCGGTCCGACAGCAAGCGGAAGGCCATTACGAGAGCAGGCGTCTGAAAGAAATCAGTCACTGGTGGCTTCAACATGAGTGCATGGACGTACGAGCTTTGATATGCGCGAGGTAGCGGTAAGGCAACCACGAAAAGGCTTCCCCGCCCCGTCCGTTCGCGCCTCGCGTATAACCGGCGACGTACCACGCCGAAGCCTTCGCATACGAGGCAAGGAGAGTCAGGATGTCGGCATCTACATGACCGCATAAACAACAGATCGGCAACATTCATAGCTAGATGAATCGACCTACCGGGAGGGAAATGGTGCTTCAAGAATTTATCCTTGACGAGATCGGTCTGTCTAAGAACGTCACGGTCGAATTCGTCTCCGTCCTCCGCGAGCTCTGTGAACACGTATCCCATGAGCAACTACTTTAGCTGCAAGCCGTAACATGTCACAAATTGCGCTCACCCTCGTCCGCCTTGATGGCATTGGCCAGGGCACTGTTGAAGCGGCGCATCACGGGCTCCGCCTCCTTGAGAAGCGCCTCCCATCGGTCGCGTCCGACGATGCTAGAAAGATCCACATCGGGATCCACCATGAAGCTGACTTGCTTCCCTTGAGGACTCGCGGGGACCGTCGCGATCAAATGGGCGATCGGATCTTGCCACTGTGGATAGGTCATCCGCGCCTTCGCGGATTCCTGACCCGTTGTACCTAGTATGGTGTCTAGCTCCGCTGCCAGCATTCGTGCATTCCCGCCTGACTTGACGAGGTCCTGGGTAGAGCATCATCAGTCAACATCAGTGAGCGAGTGATCCACAAAGGCCACTCACGACGGCCTGCTCAACAATTCGCGCGAGACTACGCGCGAGCGGCGCATCAGCAAGGTCAGGCGTCAGCGTTACGTTGTCCATCCACGCCTTCGACGCCGAGCTAAGGGTGAAGTTGCGGCGTAAGCGCATGAAGACTTTGAGCCCGTCTGCCTTTTCGTTGACGTAGTCGGATTTGCGAGAAGCGCGTGGAGGGATTGCAGCTGGCGGTTCCGAGGTTCTCGGCGGAATAAGGGTCGGGTCTGTCGTTACCCAGTAGTAATCGCCATCGACGTCTCTGAAGCTTCGTTAGCATGGTAGACGCAGCACGAGAAGAAAGCGAGCCCACCCCTGCATCTTGGTCGTCTCGGATCGTGTGCTTTGAGAGGCGAAGACTGGTTCGAATTTAGCATTGAACGAAGGAGGTATCTGGGTTACTAACCGATGCAATTGTGGCAATGCGCCAACTCCGGTCGGTTGACCGCTTGTAGGACGCGCAGTACTGGTACATGATCAGTGCCCTCGGCTTCCCGACAGAGGCGGGAGACGACTACTTACCCGATGTTGAGTAAGCGGGGTTGCGCCCGACGAGCACTGTGCCCAACTTGACGTCTCCGGATATGTTGATATACACCTCGCCTTCGCTGAGCACCCCCCGCTCGTCGCAGACTCCGAAGAGGTAGAACGAGTTCTATATGAGGATGAGCGAGAGTGAGATACTGTGCATCATCATCTAACCTTGACCCTGATATTCAGCTTCTTCCTCAGCGAATCGAGGGATCGCTTCTGAAGCCTCTCCAGCAAGCACTTCACATGCGGCTCAGAGAGCTGGAAGCCGGCCAGTAGGAGCTCGTATACTATACGAGCATCAGCTTATATGCCGACATGTAGCGAAACACACGCACGCTCTTGGTCGAAACCCGATTCGTCCGAGTCAAGCGAAGCGTCGAGCGCGTCGAGCGCGCGTTGCCGGCTAGTCATCACACCGGCGATAAACTCTAAGTTTGTGCGAAGGAGATCCTCGAAGGCCTACGGGGCGATGAGAATGCGAGGCGGAGGAGATGGAGAGTGCTGACCTTGAGGGGGACGCGTAGCGTCAGTAGAAGAATGATAAAATGCTTGTTGAGCCGTGCGCTACGCGGTCGACGCGACACATTGTGCACTTCGAGCACAGTTGGGCCTCCCTGGTATTTGATCATCGATGGACGGATGGCGACCTTCATGTTGGGCCCAGGGCACAACAAGTCGAAGACCTCATCAGGGTATCGCACCAGCAGTCCTTTGACGCCCCCGCGTCGAATTTGGAACACTGCACGAGTGAGCTGAGGGACAGAGGAGAGGGGACGGACGAGCTCACCTGATGTATCTTCCGGTACACCCAGCGCACTGCAGACCTCACTGGCGCACGAGTCGCGTATCAGACCGCACCCGTCAGTGAACAGTGTCCCGTCCTCCGCTGGCTTGTCGCTGATGCTTGCGACCATCTCGTGCGGAATCTGCGGGGGCCATCATGTGGAGGATAATAGGAAGGGAGAATAAGACCGACATCCATTGCGGGAACCGTTGTTGAGAATGACAGGCCCAGCCGCGCGCAGAATTTGCCATAGCCGGATTGACGATATACATCCTTGACATTCCCGAGTTTCTCAAAGAGTCGTTCGACGGTCCAAGAGTCGTCCTCATAAAGGAGAAAAAGGGATCCTTCCTTGAGCTGACTCTCGGTATACCCCAGCCACGAGAACCTAATGTAAGGTCCTTTCAGCTCATTCGCACCGCGCGCATATGACTAGCACGCACCTCATGGCTTTGCCATCCACGTCGAGAACCTTTCCCTGGCACTGGCACTCATTTATCCACTCCTCGATGCGCTTGGTGCTGACGCGACGCGTAAAGTGCACCGAGACGAGGCGCTCTGTATCATTCAAAATGCGCAAGGCGCGGCAGTCAAAGCGGACTTCGCGAACGACTGACTGAGTGACTCGATCGTTTTGTACGTCGACAGTCAGTCTCAAGATCGTTCTTTGTTCTCTCTTCAGTGTTGAAGACGCGCTTGTCATCGTGAGGACTTGCGTGGTACGGTGGCCGCGATGAATAACGAAGGACCATCCACGTGCGTGCGGCTGATGACTCGATGGCTTCGATTATCCTGCTTGGTACCAGGCGGACGATGGCGGATGGATGCGAGCTTGTTCGGACACACAAAGGACAGATCAATGGAAGAAACAAACTGGTGGACTTCACCGTCAACGACCGAGTCGAAAAAACGGAAGAGAACGTAGACCGCGTGTTGCGCCGCGCCACGCCATGACGGCAAAAGCCGCTCGGCAGCAATTCGGCGCCTTCCGGTAAAGTTAAATGGGACTTGTCACGAACGAAGTCCATGCTTGCAGTTCTGGTATCAAAGGTCTGCATGACTGGTGTCCTGCTTCACTGATGTTTGTTCTCTGAGGTTCATCAGACGCCTTTTGCTTACCATATGCTTCGGGTTTTCGGCTGACCTTGTCGCGCTGTAGAATGATGAACAGCATCCTGCCAGGCTTCATTACAAGCGGGTGGCCTGTTCTCGACCACTAAAACATAAAGGTGAGTCTTTCCCCGAATTTCTATCCTCTTCCTTGCAGCACTTCCTCTAATAATTTGCTTGACGAACCAACATACGCTGATGCGTCGGTCGTCCACACCCTCTGGCAATTCAGGAAAAAACCACGCGGCTGAGAGTGTTATCAACGCCAGAAGGGCTCTAAACACACTTTCGCATAATATATGTGAGTCCTTACACATCGCTCGGACCGCTGGAAACTGACCGAAAGAGGAACTACTAGATATACAGTACGCCCTCAAGCCACAAGGTACATAAACGCTGCTGGCAATGCAGTGAGTGAATGTCCATCCGGAGGGGCGGCTGTATACTTATCCCTTGCATTTTTGTTCGTCGGGCCTGTCTCCCTACATATATTCGATGCCCCTTCGCTCCGAGTTGCATCCATTCCTGATCAACTCCCTTCTCCCCATGCGCGACGGCTCCTTCCTGTTTCACGTGGGGTGCTTCACATGCCCCGTTGCCAGACAGGCAGCCAAGCCGGACAAATGTATCAGTAGTGAGTGGACGTACCGCCGAAAGGTGCTGATGAATCATTGTGACAGTGCGAGCGCGGGAGCCGGCCCGGAAGCCGGACGGACTTGGGAGATCGTCCCCAAAATCCAACTTGTTTCCCTGATCAATTGCGACCATGTCCTGGTCGCTGGCTTCAGTGTTCCGGAGGGGAGTTTATCTCGCACTGAAGCCATGTACCTCACTTAAGCCGCCCCATCGTGACCTACTCGCCTCGTCATCACATCAGACATTTTGCGTAAACATTCCCAGGCGTTGTGAACGCCTCCAGCCTGAGCGTGTGCTTGCGAGGTGACGCCCGACCTCCTAAGGCGCTCTCAGGGCTGAGGACGACATGCTAAGGTTGTCCTAAGGCTGGGGGAACATCCTAAGGTGAGGCTAAGGCTGGGAGGAACATGCCAAGGACATACCAATGCTGGGAGCAGCCTGCTCAGGACAGACCAACGGTGGTACCTTCCTGAGCATGTCCCCCGGGGCCCTGTCAAGGTCGTCCTGATGCTCGCCTCAAACTTTGATGTGCGTGACATGGGTCACTGAGTGTGACTTCGCGCGTCGCGCGCCCAAACCGCGCCGGTTCCGTTGCTCTCTGGCGAGCTGCGAGTGGCATGGAATTGTCTCGACTCATTGATAAGTACATTGATAAATCAAGTTAAATAAGAAAAATTGACGATGCCGCTGTAATATGACCAGAGGCCCAGCTCAAACTCTCGCGAGTAAGTGGTACAATTTTGTTGAGGAGACAGACGCGCCGCGCGCGGCGTGGCGAAGGGAAAATATCCTAATATGCTGCAAAGCCTTCCTCAATATCTGAACCTTCACCGCCGTGTGTACCTCTCTCAGGCAATGCATCGCTTTCGTCCTTGTCTTCATTGTCGGACTCCCAGTAATCTTCATCGAATTCGTCATCTGCAGCGGCGTCCAGCTCGTCGGGTTCGGCGGCCATCATATGTGCCTCTTCCTCGACAAGCTCCGGCCTGCGGTACGGCGGAACATCGTCTTGGACGTGGTCGTCGGCAGTCGTGGCTGTGGTGGACTGCAAGTTGGTGGTACTAGCGTTGCCGCCAGCGTCGTCGCGGTCGTCCATGAAGATTTGAGTGGAACGAGGCGCGAGCTTGTGGCCCAGACCACCGCCTCGATAGCGCATGAACATGTCTCGATCGGCGAACCTTTGTGAGAGAATTAACGGGAGAACACAGAGTGTAGACAATAGTACTCACATGTTGATGTAATAGCGCTGATAGTCTTTGCCTTCCTCATCCCTACGCCGCGCCAGTGTGGAAGGCGCACTCAAGAGAGCAGTCGTTTGGCCTTGCGCAAAGGCAGGGACGAGGTGAGCAGCGCGCACAACATCTGCGGGATCAATGAAGCCAAATGCGGACTCGCTGTTACCAGGCTCGAAGCCGACGCGATGCAGACGCTTCGCCTTCCAACCGCTCACGTGCTTGTCATCGAAGTGGTACCAGCGAGCCCAGAGGACCTCTGTGCGCACGTACTTGTGCAGCAGGCTGTTGAACACATTAACGTGGAAGATCCCGATGATGCGGGCGTATGCGTATGGATGAGTTGACTCTTCGTCGGCAAAGAGGAGCACATCGGAGTGATAGCTAGGGTTGATCACATCCTGCGCGCGCCGCATGTCGTACGTCGTGTAGTTGACGTGCATCGTCTTGTGCCAATGAAGCTCGTTGTGCTCGAGGCGAATCTTGCTGCGCTCTTGAGTCGAAAAATCGCCCCCGGACTCGGGTGCGCATCCCTCGCGCCTCAGCAGATGATCCTTCAGACGCGGTACAAAGTTCTACCAAATCATCAAGTCAGCAGCTGAAGCGATCTATCTTCGAGGTAAACAATCGTCTGTACACGCACCTCAGCGGCCGGATCGTCTCTGTTCTCCAAGGCCCATCGGTACACGTCGTCGGTGTTTCTCTCCGATCTTGCTATTGAGTGATGGTCGAGAGGCGAGGCGAGGGGCGGTGAGTCTTCATCGGCGCGATCCCGTGCCTTGCCGGTGGAGAAGAGCGTCGTGTTCGTCTGCTTCATGTGGTTGACGAGACTCTCGCGGTCGACATGCTTTGAGATACCGGCGGCGTAGTCCTTCTTCCCAGTCCGAGGGGCGAACCGCTTAACCCGTCGATGCTCACTCTCACCCTGGCAAATTAATCAGCGATACACGCGCCTGAAGTAGCCAGGATCTTACCACCTGAGTAGACGAGTTGTCGGTAGTCCCCAGTTGCGCGATGCAAGACGCATAGTCGCCTAGTGCGTGGTATTTGTATGTGTTCATGTTGAATGACTTCATCTTGGCAGTCGTGCTGGCGGCCGCGCTTCCTTCTTCATCGGCGTCCGCAGCCGTCGCCTTCCGTTTTCCCTTGTTCTTTTTGGCGGCTGCCTGCGCGCTTCAAGTGTGGTAAGGCTAGACTTGTAAGAACATATTTGCTGAAGTTTGTGGAGAAATTCTCACCGTGAAGTGGCCAGACAACGATGGCGAGAGAAAGACCTGGCAGACATGTCTCCAAAAGCGCTGCTGTAAGGCTGAATCCGGGGCGCAAGGTAGTCGCTGCACATACAGCCGAGATCGCAAGTACACTAGCAACATGTACTTCGAGGAGCAACATCAGCCTAAAGGTGACGCTTCTGGAGATTCTCCACCCCCGTTCCTTCATGCGGTTGCGCGACACTTGGCCTAGCCTGTTCATGATCCCCTGGACGTGCGGTACGCATCCAGAAATGCGCATGGCTAGGCCCGAAACCTTCGTCAGTGGGAAGACGCTCTGACGCTGCAAGGTGCGTACCAACAAGTATAGCGAACAGCGGAACAAGTCCTATAGCAGCAAGATATTGCTCTGGTGAGTTCGTGCACAACAGAAGCAGAGGGACAAAGAGGGGGGCCGCATAGATGAGGGAAAGCATGAAAACAGCGAGCAGAGAGTCCGTAAAGATATTATGTGCGCGCGTGAGTTTGCGTTCAAGACGTCGATATCGAGCTACATGTCTATGATGGGCCCATGAAGTGCGGCGGCAGAATGATGGAGAAGTAGCCATGGCGGCCGTACTGCGCGTGACGAGCAGGTGCAAGTTCAAGTCCACAATGTGGGTCTTCACGATCACGTGGCTCTGTCACAGCAAATTACGACCAAACATCGCTGTCCTTGTCTTTGCACAATACTGCGTGCGTCACCCTTCTTGCCTTCTCCCATCGCGGTTATGCCACCATCCATGTCTCGCTCGTCATGGCCGCGCAGAATCGTTTCTGACGATGAAGATGAACCTTCCCCCGCTTCCGTATCATCCAAGCGCAAGAGACTCGCAGGCGACGAGCATAGCCTGCGGGACATTCTCAACACAGGGGCACCGAAGAAGCGGCGAAGGAAGAAGCAGAAAGCCAGGCGAGTGTATAGTGACCCTGAGACTGCGATATTCTATGTCTGACACTGACTGCTTAGTGCTGGCGGGGCGCTTTCTCTTGAAGAGAAGAACTCCTGTTATCGCGATGCAGCACGATGGATTACGAAGGCCCTTGATCCCTTCATCAACTTCGACCGTATCTTCCTGCAGGCAGAGAAGGCCCCGGATATCCACGAAGATCGGGATGCGGACCCGGACTATCAGAAGTACGTGGCGAACAAACCGACGTATGACTCGACTGATGCACCCAAAGAGTTTGCGACGGCTACTCTTACGCGTTGTTCAAGCACATCTGTCCATTCTTCGATCTAGACGAGATCGTCATACACGAAAACGAGACGGACGACGTGAAGGAGGCCAAAGACAATGCGCGTTACGATCTATTCAAGCTCGTGAGTCGTTATATGCGCATATATGCACTTCATTTCTAACTCTAAGCTCAGCTGAACGCCAGGAGCTCAAACTCGCATTCGACGGACGCCAGCTCCCTCAAACCGATCATCATGCAGCTTCTACTCGCCGATCTTCCCCCCGCGCCCGCCGCCTCGATATCTGGGGAAGAAGACGACGCCACGACGGTAGCCGCTCGCGAACTCGAGGCCACACTCGCCCCGCTCCGTACTCCCCTGAGCTCTGTCAGCGACAAGAGCAGCCGCGGATGGCACGCCGTTGCAACAGCGCGTGCACTAGTTCCGCCGGCCAAGACAGCGAGGTTTTTAGAAGATATGCCCAAGTAAGACCCTTTCCTTGGTTGCTGAGACTCACCGTTGACCTTCCGCAGATTCATGGCGAACATGCGCGAGCAAGTCGAACCGAACCGCGCGGGAGACATGTAATGGGGCTGGTATATCTTGGGACATTGTGGGCGCCGGCAGGCGCATGACTTCTTGGACACTCGGTCACGCGGCACGTGACCCGCGGACATATTATATATATATCTTCTTGTAACGCATCACAGGGCAGTCCTATCCTGCCCTGTGCTTCAATCGTATTTGTTCTTCGCGCGTGCGCGATCCGGTTCATTTACGAGCGACGCTTAAGGGCTTTGGACCAACAAGGACCACCGTCCTTACACATTTTTGAACCTACCGCCACACGCAAGACTTCTACGTCTCACGCTATTCAACCCAACGGGGATCTCGACGACTTCACGTAAACTTGCGCCGCGAACGATCGATCGATCGCAAGCGACCTAGTAGTCTGTGAAGTACCTACAGACAACCGTACATAGCTCAATACAACGATCATGGTCCGCAAGAACAGCAAGAAGAAGGCCCCAGCGGACGCGCCAGCGCGCAATACGCGGGCACGAAAAAATGCGGACAGCGATCGGGAAGCGCATCCCGCGACGGCTGCCATCCCGACGATCTCCGAGATCGGGGGTCGGGGCACGGCGGCCGGATCGGGGGACGCATCAATCGCCGAGGAATCATCTCGGCTAACTCCGATCGCTTCTTCGGACTCTGCTCCCAGGTGGTCAGAGGAAGACCCGGAACTCGCAAACGAGTTACCGGATATTCCTGAGTCCATCCGAGGGTCAGTTCCGAACAGTGAGACAGCCGTCAAGCCGACACGCCCTCAAGACTCTAAGTCGTATGGGACGGATGGCAATCAAACGCCCCCACCCAGCGACGAAGACGACGTTGAGGTAGTGCGAGTAATCAAGCTTGAACCCTATGATGCGGAGGAAGTCATGAGCCCCGAGACGCGTGCACAGCGAAGGCGGGACAAGCGAAAGCAAGTCCCCGAAATCGACGCACCAGTATCGAGTGAAGTGTCAGTCGACTCTGAGACGCGCGCGTTTATCGACACGAACTTCCCAAAGGAGGCAGCACGCCGCCTAAGGTTGAGGATTCGTGAAGAGAACGCTCGCCTCGGACGCCCGTTAACGGCAGACGACATGGAGGCTATCCTCGAGGAAGGCCTACAAGAGGTACTGAACGAACGCAACCAAACCCCGACAGACGCTCAACGGGCCGAAGACGAACTGCTGAGACTCGAGCGCATGCGCGAGCAACTCGCCGTTCTATTTCGCCCGCGGATGCCGTCGGAAAGCGACGAGGACTACCTCGCTCGTCTGGACTTACAACGAGCAAGAATGGAAGATTACCGTGGACCCGGACAGTCGACCAATGCTCGCATAGCTATGGAATGGACCGAGGTGCAAAAGGCGCACCGTGCGTCGCTCAACACTCGGAAGATTCTACAGAAGATGCGCCTTGACGACCTGGACGAGTTCGGGCAATCCAACCTTCAAGAACAGTTTATTGAATTCCCGAACGGGCGCTCTGGCAGCCCGGTGGACGTAGCCGAAGACGCCATGTTCGAGAACTTCCGAGTACAGGATGAGGCCGCTCGCCGGACCGCAGATGCTGAAGAGCGACTGCGGCGAGACAAGCAAGCATCATCTGGCGCAAGGGAGAAGACAGTGGAGCGCCCCCACGGCAATACCTCATCGTGGTCCTACGAACCTCGTGTGGACCGGGATCGAGACGGTCGCCAGCACAGGACGGAGCACCGTGACGCCCTGCGTCGAGACCAGCCACCTCACCTAGCCAGGCCGGGCGGGGATGGGAGGTCGCCATCATCGTCTTCGTCTTCCGACACGGACGAATCAAAAGACAATGGGCGGCACCACAACCATCCACACCCGACCAAGGGAGGACGAGGCAGGGGGCGGGGTCGCTTCGCACGTCGTGGCGAGCCAATAGGCCGTCGCTCACAGCCTTCACCATCAGATGGATCTTCCTCATCATCGGAGGACGATGAAGGACCGGGACGCGGAGGGGGCGGAGGGGGAAGACCACCTCGCCGACCCTGGCGGTCCCGCAGTTCGTCGTCATCCGAGAGCTCCAGCTCGTCTTCGAGCGGACGTGACCATGGGCATCGCAAACATGCTCACGGCCACAAACGCAAGAACAAACGTAGCCATGAGCGACGACCACCCCGCGATCCTTTCGACTTGCACCCTCGCCATCGCAGCGCGTCCATACAGGCGCCGGACTGGAGACGAGGACGGGAGGATCGCCTACGCCAGCGAAGGGATCGCAATCCTGCCCACAGGACCCGCGACGCCGACGCTGGCAACGGGATTCGACTACGGTACTCGCGAGCTATCCGCCGAGGACTGCGCCGCAAGGTGGAACTTCCGCGAGGCATGAAACCGAAGGACTTCGCGCTACCATCCCTAACGTCATATGGAGGGGATGATAGCCTGGAGTCGTTCGAAAACTGGTTCTACGGGCTACTACGCCGACTTGCTGTGCATCAACTCACGGAGGACGAGCACGACCAAATGAGGATACTATTCGCCGGCGGACACCTTACGGGCATGGCGGAGGAATGGTACCGCGAGAATGTCGAGGAGGATTTTGGAGAATCCTGGACGTTCGAGCGCTTCGTCCACCGCCTCTTTGACCGATTCGTCCACGACTCCTCCCTTCAAGAGGCTACAACCAAGTTCTGGACTGTGGAATACCGGCGGAGCCATGGCGTCAACGGGTGGTTCAACTCTCTGCGCGACTTATCTCGTCGCATGGTGGAACGCCCTGGAGACTACCAGCTTGGTCTACGATTCCTCGCAGGATTGCCGTCCGAGATCAGGGACGAGGTCCTGCGTAACGGATTGACTGCCGAGAACAGCCGACTGAGCGAACTCTACGACGAGGCCTTGACTCAAGAAAATGCCATTCGCAACGCGCGCACCTACGACACCAAATTACGCGCTGTATTCTCTGGAAGATCGTCCCACGACCACGACAAAGGGAAATCTACAACCACGCCGAGGGACGCGCGCCCGCCTTCGCCGCGCGACCGACGGGAACAGGGTCGTCGCGATAACAGTCGCCGATCGGAGCGACGAGGGTCCCGGGAGCGTCGACCTCGTTTCGAGGAGCGACGCGACCGGCGTCCTGATAGACGCGACGAGAAGCGTGATGACCGACGGGACGATAGGCGACACCGCGAGGCTGGCGACACGCCCAAGGCGAAGACCGAACCTACGTGCTTCGAGTGCGGGGAAAAGGGTCATATACGACCTGATTGCCCGCACCGCAAGGACAAACCGGTCAGCACGCCTCGACTCTTCGCACATCGCGAAGAAGAGCACGAAAACGACACCGGCGAGCAGGGCAGCACCGGGGTGCCAGAGGAGCCACCCTCGGACGTCTACACATCCGATGGCGACTCCTACGACATCGAGGCGGCCTACATCGACGAACCTTCATCCGATGACGAGCGGCTGCACGCGCACCGTGAGTGTCCTATGAAGGGTCGGCTATCGGGCGAACGCCTCGGGGCCGTCGTCGACCCCGTTGCAGGACCCCGCGCCGCGACAGCTGTGAAGATCGGCAGCAAAACAATCCAGCGGCCCACTCGTGCATACAGCCAGCGTGCCGGACTCGCCACTTTGGTCGAGATCAACGGCGCGCGCGCGTATACACTTTGGGACGCTGGCGGAACGCTCGACTCCTTCACGCCCGAGTACGCCAGAGCGACCAAGACGAAGGTCTATCACCTGGAAAACCCGGTCGACTTGCAGCTCGGAACTGTTGGTTCCCGCTCGAGGGTCTCCTTCGGAACCACGGCCACAATCGACCTGCTCGGGAACACCGTCTCCTCCTACATCGACGTCGCCAACATCGACCGCTACGACGCCATTCTGGGCGTGCCTTTCATGCACGCCAACGGCATCGTCCTGGACATCGCCAACCGCAAGGTTTTCTGTCATGGGAAAGAGCTACCTGTTCTTTCCGAAGGGGAGGAAAAGGAGATCGTTCTTCGGCGAGCAATGATGCGCCGAAGGGGAGAATGACTCGAGGAAAGGCTATGCGGGATACGAGTCGAAGGACTACGTGCTCGCAAGCCTATCATCGAGGAGTTCGAGGACGATACCCCTCAGCAAATCAACGCGGCACCAGAATTGGCGGAATCAGACTCGGCCTGCATGAGTCAGGAAGCGTTCGAGGAGTACCTCACCGAACGTAACCTACCCAAACAGCCGAGATACAGGAGCGAGCGACGACAGGAAATGGAAAACGACCAGAAAAGCAAAGAGAAAAAGGAGGAACGCGGTCAAGAGGAAGCATCATCTTCAAAAGCTACGGCCGGGAGCGACGATTGGCTATGGAGGGAACGCCCAACAGCGCCAGACGCCGCGACCCCGCCCAGCAAATGGGACGACATGCAGAAGAAAGCGCGCAAGTTCGCACGAAGAGAGCACATCCGAGAGTACAATATACTCAAAGATGCGTTCTCTGAGAGCCTACAAGCGCGACGAGAGGAGCTTTCCCCCGAAGTCGCGGCCATCTGCGACGACTTCACTACTTACTACACTCGTCAAGGCGACGGCGTCGAGGCAATACCTGATCCATGCGAAGGGATGGCGTCCGTGTCTAGCGAACGCCTACATGCCCAACGCGACCTGAATTCACACCAGGATGGACATGGTCATGGTGCTACGCCGAAGTACACAACCAACGACATACCTACGCTACGAGCGCGGTGGATGGAGAGCGAGAGGGACTTGATGAGCGGGGTGCCGGAGACCATGCCCCCTTGGCGCGAGGTCAACCACACCATACCGCTCGTTAACCCGTCCCTCGAGTATCGATACCACCTGCCGAGATGCGCAGACTCGCTCAAACGACCCCTACTCGATAAAATCGAACGCTACACGCGGGCAGGATGGTGGGAGCCTAAAAGCACCCGCCAGGCCGCTCCCATGTTATGCATTCCCAAGAAGGATGGATCTCTACGAACCGTCATCGACTGCCGCAAACGGAACGACAATACCGTCAAGGACGTCACTCCTCTACCCGACCAGGACCAGATCAGACAGGACGTCGCTCGAGCGAAATTTCGCTCGAAGATCGACCTGTCTGACGCTTACGAGCAGGTCCGAGTCGTACTAGAGGATGTCGATCATTCAGCGTTCGCCACGGTCTACGGAACATACATCAGCCTTACGATGCAACAGGGAGACTGTAACGCCCCCGCGACGTTCCAGCGACTCATGACGCACGTATTCCGCGACTGCATTGGTCGATTCCTTCACGTGTACCTCGACGATATCTTTATATTCAGCGACACCATCGAGGAGCACGAGGAGCATCTCCGCATCACGTTCCAAAAGCTACGGGAAGCGAAGTTGTATATGAAGGCCCCAAAGGTCGACATATACGCTGAGCAGACCGACTGCCTCGGACACATGATTGACGACGATGGCCTCCATGCGGACGGCGACAAGATGGCTGCGGTGCGGAACTGGCGTACTCCTCGAGACTTCGGAGACTGTTGAGCATGCGGGGAAGCGCGCCTGCCTAGCCTACCTTAGTAGAGAGCTTAGCTGAAGGCTATGCGCAGGTAAGTCAAGTAGAAGACTTGTTGTTGAGGGGTAGGTAGAGCCCTCCTTATATACTGCTAGGAAGGCATGACATCATACATCAGATAAGTAATATGTATAGGTGTTTGTGTGTGTCGCACGCATGGGTGCGACCAGCGTGCGACCAGAGTGCGACCGCTATGAGCGTGACGTGACAGTCCGGTCGACCGGACCCGGTTGACCGGACTCGTCGATACAATGTCCAGCCGAAAGTCCAACACTCCCCCTCGCTGAGTGTGTGTGACACACGTAGGCGTATATCTTCTTCGGCCTGTTAGGTCGAGTAGAACTCGAGACCAAGTTGAGATCTGATCTCGAACTTGACGCGTCCAAGGTTCTTGGTGAACATATCCGCAGGGTTATCGTTGCCGTCTATGAAGAACAGCTCGACCTCCTTCTCCTCGACCAGCTCACGGATGTAGTGATAACGAATGTCGATGTGTTTCATCCGGCGGTCTCGGTAGGCATTGCTGCCAGTGAAGATCGATCCCTGGTTGTCACCGCAGATGGGAACGGGAAGGGTGATTTTGCGCTTGAGCTCTAGCAAGAGACTCTTGAGCCACATCACCTGGCGGCTACAATCAGAGAGCGCCATGTATTCTGCCTCAGTTGAAGACGACGCGACGGTGCGCTGAAGTCTAGACTGCCAGCAGACATTCCCGTTGGCCAACTTCATGAAGAAGCCGGTCGTGGATCGTCTCTTGATCGGATCAGATGCCCAATCCGAGTCGGTGAACGCAAGAAGTCCGCCATCTGATGCACCATCGTATACGAGGGCATAGTTCCTGGTACCAGCTAAATAGCGGCAGATATACAGCGCTTTGTGTAGGTGGTCCTGGGATGGATTGGCAGCGAACTGTGACAGCTTGGTCACTGCGTACGCAATGTCGGAGCGAGAGCCCAACATGATGAAGAGAAGCGACCCAATCACCGATTGGAACTTCTGACGGAGAGCGGGATCAACCTCATCCTCGTTTGGCAATGGAGTGTATCCAGCCGGCAGAGGGGTTGGTGCGAACTTGGCGTTCTGCATCCCAAAGCGTTGCAGCACCTTGTCAAGATATGGGACCTGATCGATCTTGATCTTAGATCCATCTCGAGTGATGCGCATGCGCAAGAACTCCTCAGTAATCTCCTGATTACGGCAATCCCATCGCTTGTTGAACTCTGCCTTGAGAAAGGCGAGGAGCGACTTGTCCTTTGAGAAGAACAGGGCATCATCCACATAGACAATGATGACGGCAAAGCGTCCCTTAGAGTCTTGGTAGATGAAGACGCCAGCATCCGATGTGAGTCGGACCCAGCCCATGGCTTTCGTGGACTTTGTCAGCGCTTTCCACCAAGAGAATGCAGCTTGTTTGAGTCCGTAGATCGCCTTGTGTAAGCGCATGACTTTGCGCTCTTGGCCCTTGGCAACGAAGCCTTCGGGTTGTTCCATGTAGACCTCTTCGTTCAGATCACCATATAGGAAGGCTTTCCTCACGTCAAGACCTGACATATGCCAGCCTTCAAGCGCTGCAAGCGCGATGGCCAGACGGAACGTCTCGTACCTGACAACAGGCGAGAATATCTCGTCATAGTCGATTCCCTCGACCTGACTGAAACCCTTGGCAACGAGGCGGGCTCGTTTGCGGCCATCAGATTTCTGATCAAAGACCCAGCGGCATTTGATGACCTTTCGTCCTTTCGGACGGTCCACAAGAGTATAGACCTTGCGCTGACGGAGTGCCTCGAGCTCCTCGCGGCAAGCATCCAACCAATCCTTTTGTTGCGCTTTAGGCAACTTGGATATATCGCGGAATGTCCAATCTCGGATATTGGACGTGTCAGGAATGTCCTCATCGTTGTCGACGGCTTTGGAAAGCAGCATCGTGATGAGTCCTACTCCCCCTTCCCGGCATAGCGTCTCTATGCGTGCCTCGTCATCGTCTAGATTATCAGAAGCACCTGCGCCAGAGTCTGGTTGTGAGCTAGAGCCGGGAACTCTATCATCACCGGAGGTCGCGTTAGACCGGGAGCGACCCGTGTCATTATCGCCGACCATCCTTTTCCAGCCCTTGCTGTTCTGAATGTCCCGGACAATGTCCGTTGGGTTCCGCTTCTCCCCATAGACGTTTCCTGGACGATTTGGCACTCGCCGCTCGCGTGTAGATCTCCGTGGTGCCTGTGGTTCCTGCTGCTGCGGAGTGATATCTCTGCGCGGACGTGGAATACGGCTCGGAGTCTCATCCCTTCGCTGATGCGGCCGGTTCTGACGGTTCTGATTGCCATCATCACCATCGTCACCTGAATCGGGACGGTGTGGAGCCGGAGGTGCGGGCGGTGGAAAATCATCATCATCCGGCAATCCTCCAGGTTCCTGAAAGGATGGATCCTGTGGGTCCACTGGGTCGTCGTCACGCTGTGGGAAATCTTCACCAACAGGGACGTGTGCACGACGCTTATCGCTGTCAGGACAGCGGGGGAACACCTCCTCGTCAAAGAGAGCGTGAGCTCCAGTGAACAGGGAGTTGTCTTTGCGCATGAACAAAAAGCCTTTCACACCATCGGGATTGCCAAGATACGTCATCAGCTCCGATTTGGGCGATAGTTTGTTCTGGCGTTTCTCCTCTGGGATAAAGACGTATGCAGCGCAACCAAAGACTCGCAGAAGCGAGACATCCGGCTGTTCTTTCTTCAGCGCTTCATGCGGAGTTTTCCACTTTAGGCGCCGGATAGGCGTCATATCGTAGACTCGCGTAGCATGCTGAATGCAGAACTCCCAAAATGAATTGGGTAGACAAGCCTGAAAGCGCATGGCTTCGGCTTTGTCCATGAGCGTGCGATTGAATCGCTCAGCGCGGCCATTCTGCTGATGAGCATAAGGCACGCCGTGCTCGACCTCAATCCCTTCGGACTTGAGGAATTCAATCAGATCCAGTGAGTGAAATTCTCCCCCATAATCAATGTGCCACTTTTTGATGGTCACACCGAATTGAGTTTTAACCATCGCAATGAAATTGCGGATGGCCAGCTGCGCATCGGACTTTTTGCGTAAGCATACGGTCCAAGCGTGAGAGAGACAATCATCAAGGAAGCTGATGAAATAACGGAACTTGTGATAAGATTCCGTCAGGAACTCCTTGAGATCTGAGTGAATCAAATCAAAAGGGTTCTTCGCTCGAGTCTCGGACGCAGGAAAGGCACGCTGGTGCATTTTTCCTTGTGCGCATCCTGGACAGGGGCGAGTATCCTCAGGGAAAGGCAGATCTTGCGGAAAGCCTTTGGTATGCTTTTTCGCCTGACGTAAAACGTCCTTCGACGGATGTGCGAATCGTCGGTGCATGATATCATAGTCTATTTTGTAGACCGTAGACATCGAGGATATGGTCTTCGCCACTGTGGGCGCTGACCACAGGAAGTACATAGAATGCACTTTGTGGATTTTCAAGAAATCCATTACCGAAAGAGGAGACTTCTTTCGATATAAGCTGATTGCGGCAGCGTTTCCGCGTACTGTCAATCCACCTTGTAATAAGGTGCCCAAAGACATAAGGCGACCGTGTAACGCGGGTACATGATACACCGGATACACCTGAGATGTCACCAAAGTCTTTTGACCACGCCTCGTAACATAATGATCTACGAAGGCTGTCCCACGACCAACCAATGCAACTCGAGTGTCTTTGGATGCGGTCTGTGCGATGATAGGTTCCGAAAGTTTTTCGTACCCAGCCAGATCATCAATCTCCGATGTTACGTGGAGAGATGCACCGGAATCGAGGAGCCATAACGGCAGAAAATCCTCGTCCCCAGTTATTGTGGTCTTTCCCTTACAAGTCGGGCACGCAGCAAGATTGTGGACAACCATCGCGAAAAATGTCGAAAGTATATCTACCTTTGCCTTGAATATAATTGCGGCAAGGCCCGCGCCGGTCCGATCACGCGTGATATCGCAGGCCGCCACCTTTATCTCGCTTTATACACTAAACAATGCATTGGGGGCTACTATAAAGCCCATATGCTCATTGTGAGTCCTTATCTACCATGGTAAAGAGGCCTGGCTGGCATATATGACACGGTAAGGCAACCCAGCCGCCAAGCTAAGCGCGACGGCAGCGTCTACGGTGAAGTTTGTGATCTCACCACCGATGACTATGTACCTTCCTATCGAGGCCTCGGGTCGCGTCAGATATAACATATATATTATTGGAGCAAAAGTAAGTACTTAGTTATGTAGGAAGACGCGCAAGGGGTTTGAGACACGCGAATGGGCGTAAGAAAATTTTGGAACATCTCGGGAACGTAGAGAATCGAGATGCGATGCGCGGGGTCATACACGGGTTGGAGGGATATACGGCCAAGGGGTTAGGCCGCGCGAGTCGCAATTGCGCTAGAAGAACGCGACGCAGCTCGCGTGCATGGTGCGGACATAGCGCGCAATGGTGGTAGAGGGAGACCTCGGGGACGGCGTCCATAAGCGTTGTTATCGATGTGTCTTGTCATTGAGGTATATAGTAGGGACAATCTGTGCAGGGGGGCAGGAGGGTTGGTGCGAGGGAGAGCACATCAGCACCTGTGAGTCGTGACTTAGTGGCGCTATCGGCCTGCGCTCATACTAGCGCGCGTGTCCCGGCACCATCGCCGCGCCCTCTGAGCCCGACCTAAGGCAATACCGCGAAGACCCGGTACAGCAGATCTGGAGGTGAGATACAGCGCCTAGCCATCGAAAGCGCGACGCGCGGGACGCATGTGTTATTCTGTTTTCGCCAGTGTGGCCGCTGGCGGGCCGCACTGACACGAGGAACGCGCCATACATTTTCAATCGCGCCGGCTGTAATGTGAAAGTAAGTCACAAAGCGCGAGCTAGGTGTACGACGCACCTGTGGCGCATTCGAACGCGCTCGCAAATGGCGGGAGTCGAACGAGGACCGCAATGGGGGGAACAGGCAAGGAACAGGCGGCAGCGTCACGGGGGCGCGAAGTCCAGGAATTGATGACGTCAATTCCCAGAGTTCGCGACCACATGATCCATCCGCCCTCGATCGTATAAAGCAGCGACGTCCACAATCGGAGCATCTCCCTCTTTTCCTCTCCTCCGCTCATCATCAGCATACCTCTTTTGCTTTCAAGAGATTGTGACCGACTGTGCATTCCAGATGTCCGCCTCTAGCTACTAAGCCGTCGACTCTCGATCCGCATCCGTCGTACTTACCTCCTCGCCTTGGGCATTGTCCAGGAGAATGGCCCTAGGCCATTGACTCCACCCTCTCACTCCAGCTGTTCGGAGCTGGAGTCGGAGCCTGTACCATCAACGAGCCTCTGGAACTTGTCTGGAACGACACGCTTCAATCGAGCGCGAGCAAAACGCCGGTTTGGGCGCAGGCGATGGGCGGTCTCCTAAAGGCGGCTCGGGTGCAAGACCAATATCATCGATCCTCTTATGGGCGCAGGGCAAGCCGCACTCGCGCATCGACGAGTACGCTCCATCTTTCCCCGTATTCGAGCGCATATACCAGTTTCGGCGGCCGACGATCCCGTCTCTTGCCATATCCTCATCACTCAAGAGACCATGCAGGCGGATCCGGATATTGTGGCTACTGGCTACGGCTTCAACAACGAAGGGCAGACAAAGGAGGGACGCAAAGGTGCGCATATATGCACTTGATATTCTGGTTTCTTACTCCCACAGATATCCCCCTGTAAAAGGTCTGCAATGGCATCATGGGGCACGTTCCAGAGTCCCTGCCCCCCACCACAACTTCCGAAAAGGTCATCCTTGCGAAGGCACGTGCATACAGCCGTTCGATCCACCATTTCCTCGTGCTGAGCAGCCACTGCAGTCGGTACTCAGCGCCGCTGACGACGAGGGCGCTGACAGAGCAGGTACGCGTTGCCCCTCCGAGGTCTTGACGAAGACGTCACCTCTCTCGAGGTCGAACGCGGAGGCGAGCGAGCGAGAGTCGCCCGGAACAGGCCGGGACTAAGAAGGCGAGTCACCCCTTTTTTAGCCCCGGAAGAAGGAGGCGAGGACATCGCCCTCTTCTCTCGAGGTCGCCGGGACGAAGATCGAGAATTGCCCACTTTCGAGGACGAAGGCGGGGGCTGCGAGAGTCGCCCGTTCGATTAGGAGCGAGTACGTCATCTTCTCTCGAGTCGGACGACGGCGAGCGAGGACCTCGCCTCTACGTCGCCCTCTTCTCGACCCTCCGGACAAAGGCGAGCGACAGTCGCCCTCTATCTCGGGTCGGCCGGTGAAGGCGCTGCTCCTCATTTGCGAGGTGTGGGACGCGTCTGACGTGTATCGCGCTGATTACAGTCTAGATGCGTGACGTATCCAACTGCGCCGGCCGCCTTGCTCGAAGGCGACTACACTTTTGATATGGTACCAGCCGTTCCAGAACATGCATGCCACGACGATTTCGTTGACGGCGTCACGCTCGACCTGTAAGTGACCGCTTTTGATCGCCACATATACTGACATATTGTGCAGATCCATCCCACAAGGGCATTATCCAACCCCGTCTTCCTGATCCTCGAGGTCTCGAAGGAGCACTCTGTTGACCAAGCGTCCCCGACAGGATCCTATGTGCGTCACTGCGGTGAGTATTGGTTACGTCGCGATGCATGTTCGTCTCATTCCCGCCCTTTGTACCCATACTAACTTTGTTTCTCAGGCGCGTTTTGCATGCATCGCGGTCACGGATCAGACTGGACTGTGCACGTGTCCTACTTGAAGTCATGACCGAACTCCTTGCCTTGACGAGGACGACCCCGATGAGTGGGTCGAGGAGATATATTGCCGGTAGAACATGTGCGTATCACGCTGTTCATAGGCCCTAACTAACGGCAGCCTAGGGTCACTTTTGAGATGCCCGAAGACGGCGAGGGCCGCGAGGCGCGGGCAGTCAAACGGGCTGCAGTCAGGCGTGCGGAGGCGGCGGCCCAGGCTGTCTCGTTTTCTGTGTCTCCTGTTGTTCTCTTGCTCTTTACCATGGCTCTTTTGCTACGACGTGTTTGTAACGCTCATCAACGACTGAATTCATTGTGTTTTCCTCCTCTACTGGCTGGTCCCGAGTGAACACGAGAGCCCGGCCACCTCACATGGGTACCCCGTCTGCATGTAGGGGCGGGAAAGCACTGCCCGACCTTATAAAGAACACAAGGCGAGATAAATGAGACAATGCCTTATATAAAGCATAGCGGCCTTGTCGCCCTTACAGTGATTTGTGAGGGTTTATCGCGCATTATAGCAAAAGTCAGTTCATTTGTATAAACATACAATATATCGCGAGATTATATACATTTGTGAGCGATACAGGGCATTGTCCGCTTGTATCACGCGTGAAATCCGGGGCGTTTTTTTCGCGATGACACATATATTATTCGTACAAAATTTATGCGACCCAGTCAGCAATACATCCAGTACAGAACCCGCGGGCACGTTGATTACGCGCTCTCGCTGTGTGTCGCAGCAATCAGTATTGCGCAGATGCCTGAGACAAGAAGGTACTTGCCCGTTGGCGGCAGAAATGCCAGCGGCCATGGCGATGTCCATGTCCACATCCCCGATGGGTTCGTCTCCGAAGAGATCAGCCATGTTGATGGGGCCCGCGTCGTCCTTGCAGAGCGCGGACATATCGAGCGGGCTGAGCGGGGGCTCGATGGGCATCTCGTTCGATCCAGAGTCCAGAAGGAACGACTGGAACTCCTGCTGCTGCATAGCGTCGGCAACGTCCGGGTGTTCCCCAGTACGAGCGCGCTTGGCAGGAGGCGCGTTATCGAGCGTCAGAGCAGACGTCGACGCGCGCAGAGTGGGAGAACCCATCGCCTCGTCATCCTTGGGTATGCCCCCGTCGTTGACGACCTTGTCGAGGGTGCGGAAGCTCTCGAACGTGACCGGAACATCGATCTGCTCGGCGAGAGCAAAGATGTTCTTGACGCCACGCGAGATCTCTGTGTTCGCAACGGCCTCGTCGTCGTTGATGGGAGCCTTCTCCTTCACCTTGCGAACCGAAGTTCCAGCAGGGGTGATGAGAGCGACGTGCGACGACTTGGGAGCGGGAGGAGCGACCGTGAGCGATCCGACCGAAATCGATCCTGCAATCTCGGAGACTGCAGCGTGCGAGTGGGCATGACCGCCGTTGCCGGCGTTCTGCTTGCCTTTGGCCTTCTTGTCCTTCCCGCTGCCGCGCTTGCCGCGCCCCGGCTTCTTCTGCCCAGCATTGCCGTCGGAGTTCGACGAAGAACCGGAGTTCTTTTGCTGGTTAGAGTACTTCGGGTCGTCGCGCTTGCGCTTGACGTGGGAGAACTTGTTGACCTGGCCTTGCAGATCCTGCTTGTGGGTGTAGTGCGTAAGCAGAGCTTCGCGAACCACAGCGGGAGTAAGCTTGTCCTTCGCAAAGGACTGCAGGACATGCTCCACGATACTCGCAACAGGAGTCGCGTTCAACATGAGCATCGCCTTGAAGAAATCAGACAGGGTTTCCCCTTCCTGAGTCAAGCGAGCAAACATGTCATTGAGAACGCTGATCTGAGGATCAGGATGCTCGTTCGCGCGAAACCGGAAATTAAAAGCGGTTTTGTACCAGCTAAAAATCTCGGCGGGCTGTGGCGAATCGAACTCGCTCTCGAGGTATTCCCAGAGCGCATGGGCGGAGGCCTTGCTAGCATCTGGGATACCGGTCATGATCTCAGGCGAGATACGACACTGGAGAGTGCCGTTGGCCTTCTGATCATCGCTCTTCCACTGTCGAATCTCATCGTCATTCGACGAAGAGTTCGCAGTAGCAGCGATCGGAGAGGGACGAGTCTCCCGATCGCCGCTTACAACGTCGAAGACGCCGTAGGACATGAGGTGGGCTGTGACAGCCTGAGCCCACTTGCGATAGTTGTGGCCATCGAGGAGAGGGACTTGAGTGAAGAGGGCGTTGGACATGATGATCTGGGAAGATCGTCAGCATCAGGTTCAAGATCGCAGCCAACGATGGGCGCCGATGAGCGAACCGAGCTTGCGCCGATGACCAGCATCTCCTTTGGAGATCGGTACATCCAGGATCAAGCGCGATGAGCGCGATCCGGCATGGTTTCACCAGCGCTTAGAGCGGCTGAAGTGATAGCAGGCTGTGGAGGCGCTAACTCCGTCATCGCTGCCAGTGACGGCGCTGATGACTTTGTGCTGCAGCCACTAGGGCGCTAACACAGCTCACCGGGGCTCATAACCTGTTGAGCATGCGGGGAAGCGCGCCTGCCTAGCCTACCTTAGTAGAGAGCTTAGCTGAAGGCTATGCGCAGGTAAGTCAAGTAGAAGACTTGTTGTTGAGGGGTAGGTAGAGCCCTCCTTATATACTGCTAGGAAGGCATGACATCATACATCAGATAAGTAATATGTATAGGTGTTTGTGTGTGTCGCACGCATGGGTGCGACCAGCGTGCGACCAGAGTGCGACCGCTATGAGCGTGACGTGACAGTCCGGTCGACCGGACCCGGTTGACCGGACTCGTCGATACAATGTCCAGCCGAAAGTCCAACAGAGACATACAACGTTTCCTCGGTCTCGTTCAGTACTTAGCGCAGTTCCTACCTGAAGTTGCCTTATATACGTCGCCACTCAGTACAATGGTTCGCAACGGACAGTCCTTCTTTTGGCGCGACGTACACGAACGATCATTCGAACGCATCAAGCATTTGTGTACTAAGACACCTATCCTCCGACCCATCGACGCGCGGAGCGAAGAGCCCATATGGGTAATCTGCGACGCGTCTCCAGCGGGCGTAGGAGCGATGTATGGGCAAGGAGCGACCTGGCAGACCTGCAGACCAGCGGGGTTCATGTCTAGGAAGTTCACGTCCTCACAACGCAACTACCGCACGTTCGAGCAAGAAACGTTGGCGATACTGGAGGCCCTCCTCAAATGGGAGGACAAGCTCATAGGACATCGCATCCATATTGTCACCGACCATCGAGCGCTCGAGTTCTTCCAAACTCAGAGTAGACTCTCTGGACGGCAGACAAGATGGATGGAATACCTATCGCGCTTTAACTTCGACATATCCTACATCCCCGGGCTCGAGAACAAAGTCGCGGATGCCCTGTCTCGTTACCACCTCAACGACACATGGGAGGACGTTACGCCACCTTACGACTACGCCAACGCCGATGTTAGGCTCGATCCGGAAGGCGATGACTTGCCGCCTGGACGTGTGGATGAGCTGCTAGCCAGCATGCACCTGTTCGCCACTCGGGAGAGGGTTGAGCCGCGCGACGAGGAGGCTGATGAGCTTCGTCGCGAGGCGGAACCTGTTCCCGAAGGGGAGTATCACAATCCTAGCGCCGCCGACAATCCTACAATCGCCGAATCACTGAGCCGCGGACCCGACTTGCGTACGCAAGTAGGAGACGCGTTCAGCGAGTTCTTCAAGACCGTCCAACTGGCTTATCCAACGGACCCCCTCGCCAAGAAGATCCTCGAGCATCCAGAAGACCACAAGCTATTCCAGGTTAGCTCGGGGATCATCTGGACGAAGAACGCTGCCCGCGAGTGGGTTGCGTACGTTCCCACCGGGGCGTACGCCGACAAGACGATGCGCCAGATCGTTATAGAACAGGCGCATCTGGTTGTCGGCCATTACGGCGCCCAGCGTACCGGGGAGTACATTCGGCGATGGTACTGGTGGAAAGGCATATACCGGGACGTGCATGAGTTCTGCGACAGCTGCGTTCCGTGCAATACCTCAAAAGGGAATTACACGGCGCCCAGCGGCAAGATTCATTCGCTCCCGATACCCATCAAGCCCTGGGACTCGATTGGGACGGACTTCATCGGTCCATTCCCTGAGAGCATGGGGTACAACTATCTCTGGGTAGTAATATGCCGGATGACCTCCATGGTTCATCTCATTCCGATACGCACCGATACACGCGCGACCGACCTCTCGTGGATTTACTTTAAGGAAATCGTGCGCTTGCACGGGCTCCCGACGTCCATTATCAGCGACCGTGACTCAAAGTTCACATCCGCCTGGTGGCAGGAGCTTCATCGCCTACTTGGAGCCAAGCTATTGATGTCGACGGCCTTCCACCCGCAGACCGACGGACAAACCGAGAGGGCGAATCGCTCAATCGCGCAAATCTTACGAACATTTGTTCGGCCGGATCAGCGTGACTGGGTGCAACGTCTGCCATTGGTCGAGTTCGCCATCAACGCCAGCGTCAGTAGCGCAACGGGATTCGCTCCATTCGAGCTCAACTACGGCTACATGCCATCTATGATCGCCGAAATGCGGTCTCAGGAATCTCCGCCGAAAGGACTACGCGACTTCTCCCTCACCGCGCTTCAGAACCTCGCCGACGCACACGACGCCATCATCGAGGCCCGGGTATTCCAGACGCACTACGCGAACGCGAGGCGTCGAGAAGAACCGGGCATCGAGGAAGGCTCGCTAGTGTACCTATTGACGAAGAACCTGAACTTGCCGAAGGGGAGGGCTACCAAACTGCTACCACGGTTTGTCGGCCCTTACAAGGTCATCCGCGCCTTTCCTGAGACCTCAAACTACGAGGTGGATCTTCCGGACGCGTTGCGCGCTCGTCGGATCCATCCCGTGTTCCATGTGTCTCTTCTACGACCTCACCACGCCAATAACGACAAGCTATTCCCCTCGAGGGACTTCATCCGGCACTACGACTTCGGCGCCCCCAATAACGCCGAATTCTTAGTCAACCGGATAAAGCACCATCGTTGGGACGGCACCACCATCAAATTCACAGTCGAATGGGAGATGGGCGACGAGACCGAGGAGCCCATCACCAACGTGCAGGACCTCACAGCGCTAGACGACTACCTGGCAGTCCAGGGCGTCCCGCGCTGGGAGGAATTGCCGGGCCAAAGGCCTCCCCGGACGCGTAAGGCAAACCGTCGCGTGGGAGCCCCGCGGCTCGCCAACGAATAGGTGGTTACGAACTTCAACATCACGCGCCGGACACGTGATGTGCGCATGATCACGCCGCTCCCGGCACATGACGTCGACTGTAAAGTCTTCGGCTATGGCCGGCGACGCGTGTACACACATTCCTTCTTTCTTCTTTTCACTTGCTTCCGCATTCCGCTGTCAAAAGGCCGTCACGCCACGTCAGCCCAACCACCGCAATGACCCCGTCCGACCACCACCGGCGCCGCATGTCCCCCGACGACAGCAACGTCTACGACGACGCTGGTCGAAGGGGGCCACGCGACTACCCCATGGGCGACGATCGTTCGTCGCGAAGGGGAGGGAGGACGGAGCCGACGCCGACAAACGCTGCCGGAACGTCGTCGCACCGCGTCGACGCTCCGGCAGCGCCCGTCTTCGAGGCCCGCGCCTACACCGGGATCATCAGGTGCAACGGCCGATGCAGTATATGCGACCGCATGGAGGACCACGTGCTGCAGGAAGGGCGGAGCAACAACCTGTCCGTGGTGCGAGCACGACGGCAACTGGGCGAGCAACTGTCGTACGGCGAGTCGTCGGGACCTTCGGTGGACGAAGTGCGCCTACGCACCGAGCTCGCCGACACGCACCAGCGGCTACGCGAGAGCGAGGACGAGCTCCGCCGTGTCACCAGGCAACTCGAGGAGAGTCGGCGAGGCGAGCGTAGTGCGCAGCGCGAGCTCGAGAGGGCTCGCGACACGCCTACCCCTCCAGCCAATTCTCTGGAGCCAGCCGAGGTGGCCGGTTTTCCAACGAGCCCTTCTGGAGCTACGCGGGCCGCGAACGGTCGCCCCCAAGACGGGAACGCTCTCCCCGCCGCCGCACCGTCGACGACGAGTTCCGCGAGTTCACGGCGGACGCGTTTGAACCACCCGCGCATCGCCCGCGAGCCGATCGATTCGACGGCAGACGGCGCGACCAACGGGGTGGACCTCGCCGCGTCGAGCCGAGGGACCACGCGCAACCGCCCTCGGACGTCGAGACCTCCCGCAGCTTCGGCAACCGCAGCGTGGACGATGAGCGCGCCGCACGCCGTAAAGGCAAGCAGCGCGAAGTCGCGAACGTGCCGGAACCCGCGGCGGCGACACCACCATCAGCAGCGCCCACTCGCCTTCCACTCCCCGCGTCCGGATGGAGGGACCGCCCGGACGATACTGGTCGGCCCGTCGACCCGTACATGGACGACGTCAGCGACCACGGCTCAGACATGAGCGATGGGAGCGACGCGCCGCCCATGTCGGTGAAACGGCGCAAGGCGGTGAACCAGGCCCGTGCGAACCGCGGCGTCGGGACACCGGCCGCGCGCAACCCACCATTGACGTCCGACCCTGCGGCCCGGGGCTACTTGCTGGAGCGCATCAACTTCATCGAGTTTCCCCACCTCCGGGACCACGCCCGGTCGAACGACGGGACCAACCCGAACCAGGCGGCTTGGAACCGTCTCACTGGGCAGGTCCGCGAGGCCGGCCAAGTCAAGGCGGATGCGCGTACGCCTTTCCAATCCGCCATCGCACCTTTCACCACCATCCCACGACCCCCGGGGGTGAACTTGAAGGGTCATCGTCGTCCTCCACCGGATTCCGATGGCCTCGAGCTCCACCTCTCGTACGCCGTGAGGGAACCCTTCGTCCAGCCCCGTGGCATCCTGGTCGTCGACGTCCCCGAGCAAACCCGGACCTTGCGAGGTGTGGCCATTTCCCAGGTTCGTTCCCGGATGACGCTACGCCGGATGCTGCCGTTGCACAACGACATGCATTCGACGATGGCGCACCAAGACCATTTCGGCTTCATGACCGATTTGGTGCTCGCCATCGCCCGCATCGTGCTGGACCCGCCACCGCTGTCAGGCCAGTCGGAAGGGGGGTACCAGATGTACCGCCTGACCCTCGGCCTGGCGGCCGTCGACATACCTCCTCGGGCCATCCGTCGATGGGACCGCAGTCGCGACGGGACCGTGAGCCCCTCGAACGTCGCCCGCTTCCTCATAGAAAGCGGCGTCTCGCAGGACGAGTTCAACGACATGCTGCCGTTCGTCACCCAGTTCCTGTGGGACAACGCCGTGTACGGCATCGAGGAGGCGCAGTCGGCGGTCATGTTCCAAAGGATGCGTGACATGGTCATCGCGTCCCAAGGACGTTGGCCGCCGGGTCTGCCTGGGCCCACGATGTTCTACAGCGAACGAGTGGAGACGCAGGCTCTGGCGTATGCGCACCCGCGCCTGCCCGGCGCCAACCAGCCGTTCTTGCCCTACGTCGGCCAGGGGACCTTCCGCCATGAGATCGCCGACCCCAACGCGTTCGGGACGCGCCACGCCGCTCTGGATGAGTGGAGGGGCTGGGGATGGACGGAGCCGTTCGCGGTGCGCGCGTGGCCGGAGATCGCGAGTGTTGTGGGTCTGCCGACCGCGAGCACGAGCGCTCTCCCCGCCGCGAGCACAAGCGCTCTCCCGGCAGAGGACACCGAGATGGTGGACGCGAGCTCGACCGTGGAGGCTCCCACTGCGACGACCGCCCGATGCCTACATCGACATCCGCCACGGCCCCAGCGTCGGCATCGGCATCGAGCGGTCTACCGGTCGCATTGTCGACTACGACCACTCCCGCAGCTGGAGCGCCCATTGCCGCGGACACAGCGATGGAGGTCATCGAGGACGACAAGGACAAGGCCACCGACAACATGGACGCGCCGTCGAGCTCGAAGGACTAGATCGCTTATGCGTCTGCGATCTCGTCCAACGGGTTCGATGAGTGGATGCGACGAGCGGCGATCGCCTCTGAGTGGGCCTTCGTAGCTGCGTCGCGTCCTAGCTCCTGGGTGAACGTCGACGTCGTTCAGAAGGGGAGGGTGTAATGGGGCTGGTATATCTTGGGACATTGTGGGCGCCGGCAGGCGCATGACTTCTTGGACACTCGGTCACGCGGCACGTGACCCGCGGACATATTATATATATATCTTCTTGTAACGCATCACAGGGCAGTCCTATCCTGCCCTGTGCTTCAATCGTATTTGTTCTTCGCGCGTGCGCGATCCGGTTCATTTACGAGCGACGCTTAAGGGCTTTGGACCAACAAGGACCACCGTCCTTACAAGACATGCCGTCTTTCCTCTATCCTAACTTTCGTGAGGTGTCGTTCGACGAGTTGCCGATGGGCGGCTTGCTTCGGTCACCTTTCGTTGTCCGAGTATGTATTCGCACCTTCTGTCTCTCGTGACTTATACGTTGTAGACCTTGAAGCACATTTACTCCGGCCCGAGGGCCGCGACGGAGGCGACGATCGACTTCAAGAGAAACCAGGCGAAGCTCGGGTGCGCCGCGAGACACGGCATCACCAAGGTCACAGAAGAGATGATAGCTTACACCGTCTTACTGGTGCGTACGCCTTCTTCGCTGCCTATGTTGCTGACTCTGCATCTACAGATCCGATTTTGCTTAAGCGCCGACGACCACTGGAATCGTAGTGAAGATGGTATGCGCCTTGAACATTTCCATCGCAAGGTGATGTCGTTGTTTTACGGACCGCTTTCGAAAGAAGTGGACGACGACGACGAGGAGGAAGCCACGCGATGGGGCTACGTCGGCTCTGCCAGCGAGGATATGACTAAGGAGGAGTACGAGCTCGTTGACCGCGCGCGAACAGAATGGACCAAGGACTTATGTGATTGGTACTCCCAGTAAGTTTGTCGTGTCCTCACACCGACACTGCTTAACCTGTCTTGTAGGTATCTATTCGGCACTCAGGCTGTCCCGAAGCCTGCACGACCCATTGTACGCATAGATGCACCGTTGACGACGGCGGAGCGCCTGCAGCAACAAATCGTTGCAAGAATCCGGAAGGAGCAACAGACCGCGCCGCAAGACGCGTCGCCGGACGGCAGCCCGGCCCTCATCAACCTTCCCTCGCCGGTCGCGTCTGGCTCCTCGCCGGTCGCGTCTGGCTCCTCGCCGGTCGCGTCTGGCTCCTCGCCGGTTGCGTCTGGCTCATCACCACTCGCGTCCGGCTCCTCACCGGTAGCGTCTGGCTCCTCGCCCGTCGCATCGTCATCTACGAATCGCACCGCGTTGCCTTGCCTCACGCCTCCGGACGCCTCTAGCTCCGCTTCGACACGTTCTCCGCCACCTCCCCTAGGCGACGTAACACAACACGAGGACGTCGACAACGCACGATCTGTGCAGCCCAAGAAAGGTGTGCGGCAAAACAAGCCCCCACCTGCCGCTCGGAAACGGCCTGCCAACCTCAACGTCACTCAGAGATCACTACGCAACAGGTACGCTGCCTTTGTCTGCGACCTTCGAGCTTGTACTAACTGACTGCAGAATTGTCTGAACCCGCCGACCCGCTCGCGCCCTCTATTGCACCCGAATCTTGCTCTTTGTCTCGCAGCTTCGCCGGCTACAGCTCTCAGTCGGTTCTTGTACCACTACGTTCCCCTTACTCGCTTTTTGCTGCTTTTTCGTGCTCTTCGTGCTCTGCTCTCATAGCCCTGCTCTACTCGCTCTGACACTCGATACTAGTACTAGCTACTGATGTAGACAAGTATACAATATACACGCTGTTTGACGATGACTACGAGACCCATGTGTGAACAGCCTGGTGGTGATTGCCAACGCCTGGATGGCCTCGCAGCCTCGTTAACGCGTTAGCTACATCGTGAGCACCGCCAATGCCTTAGCTACCTTAGGAGGTCCCTCACGCGTTACCTACCTCGTCAGATCGCGTGACCTTGCAAGGTAAGCCGGACCTGCCCAGGAAAATGCAATACACGCAGGTACCTAACGTGTGGAGGTACCTTCCCAGGCGTTAGGGACCTCGCAAGCCTAGTCTAAGCTTTTAGCAAAATGTCTGATGCACGATGCCCCTATTTCTCCTCGCCGTCTCACAGAAGCATCCACCTTCCCGTCGCTCAATACAGTGTGTCACACGACATGCTATATAACCACCATCCTCTGATGCAATATCGCAGACGAGCAGGACTTGTTCTCCATGACAACGTACAGATGGCTGTACAATAACGATCAGCGTATGTTGCACATTCTTCCTCGTTCAGATATGTCGTTAAGCGATCTTGGCTTATGCAGAGCTCGTCCTTCGGCATGTTCCTTTCAACGTGAAGGCCCTCATTGACTTAGCTGTACGGTCCGCCGAAGCAACGGGATGTGTGTCGTTTGAGAAGATTCATGAAGGTGCGCACCAATATCCTTCGCCGCTTCGCTGGGCTGATATGTACCTACCATAGGCACCATGAATCGCATGTTTGCGCTCAGACTCGATAACGATGTCGAGTACGTCGTCAAAATACCGTTTTCGGTCGCTGGTCCGAAGCATCTCTGCACGGCAAGCGAGGTGGCAACCTTGGACTACCTTCGCACGGAGCTCGAATTCCCCGTCCCTGTGGTACGCGCATGGTGCTCGCACGCAGAAACGAGTCCGGTCGGCACCGAATTCATCATGTACGAACGGCTCCCCGGCACTCCCCTCTCGAAATATGACAACAACGATCTCTCTCTCAAGGATGATCCCTACATCCGTATTCTGCCCATCGTACGAGTTATCGAGTCCTCAATGACCTTGATGGGATTCTCGCAAATCGGCAGTCTATACTACAAAGAGGACGTCGCTGAACACTTGCGTGATCGGCCTCTCTACTCGAACCAGCAAAACGCGACGGCGAACTCGGAACGCTTCCGCATAGGCCCCACGGTTGATCGCGAGTTCTGGCGCGCTGGACGTTCATCTCTACATATCGACAGAGGTCCTTGTGAGTGAGTTGGCTGCCTCGTCAAATATAGCTCACTCGTATATCTAGGGTTCGACGACCGCGCGTATTTGGTTGCTTTGGGTGCATGTGCCCGCGCTAGCGTGGAGGCTGGACTCGAACCGGATCCCGACGGTACCGATGGCCGTCTGATCTCGACCTACGACGAGCTCGTGCCTCAAATGTCACCTCTACGCACCAGTTGCACGCTCTGGCACCCCGACCTGCGTGCGGATAACTTCATCGTCGATGGGCTTGGCATTGAGGCCGCGGACGACAATGCGGACTCCTCCGGTCTCAGTGGCATCATCAACTGGCAGGGCTCTACCATCACGCCGTACTATCTGCAATACGCAGTCCCCCCTGCGTACGAGCTCACGGCGTCTGACAAAGCGTTGGTGCAGTATTCCGCAGATGGCAAGCCGTCGCTCGCCAACGGATACGAGGACTCGGGTGAGGAGAACAAGGCAACGGCAAAGCGCGCGCTGCGCCGCGCATGGCGAGCATACGTGCACGAGGCCGTTCTTCGGAAAGTAGATGCACGGCTCGCGGGAGATTTATATGGCGTCAGGGGCGCGAACGCCCTGCGCGTCGCTTGTAGCCCCGTGTCCTGCATCACCCGCGGTGCTCATTCGCTCGGCGTCATCGGTCAGAGCATCGCGGCGGTGTATCGTTTGTGGAATGCCATGGTCGGTGCAGACAACAACGGCAAGCCTTTAGCTGCCTTTCCCGATATTTTGACGGATGAAGACGGGATTCGGATAGAGGAGCAGGACACGCGAGCTGAACATGTCGCTTCGTTGGGCAAGGACGAGCTTGCCCGTCTTGGCATCCGTCTGGAAGACGAGGGTCTCGTTTCCGCGCACAAGTACAATGAGGCGATGGAGACTATAGAGGGCGCTCGGCAGGCGGCACTGGCGGCCGCTTCGCCTTCGGAGGAAAGACAACGGGTAGCCCGAGACTGGCCGTTCCAGGACGGCAAGGCTGCCCGCAGCGCAGAACGGTGCTGGTGATGGTGAGTATTGTTCGTCCCAAGTGCTTTTTGGCATGTACTGACGAAATTCAAGCGCCTATATCGGACCAGGTGCGCTCTTTCAGAGACTCCCGGCACTTGTGCGAGTCGTCAAGTTTGTATTCTAGAGGCTGCTATCACCTGTAAGCCTTGATACGGTCGATTTGAGGCACGGAGCAGGCACGGAGGAAAACAATGATGAGGAGAGGACGGGGACGAAGACTGTGACGACTTCGACGATCATGCCAACAACGAACCACCTCTCATATCTTTATTCTTATTTTTGTATGCAAGAGGCGGTCCATTGACCTCTTGTGTGAAGTAAGTACTATACTGTAAATAGATACATAGTTGCAGAAGAAGTAAGTATGACTACCGCTCATCTAGTAATAGGACTCGATAAATAGTAGTACTTTGTGGACACTGTCCACCGGCGAAAGTGCGACGCGCTCTTGACGCAGGTCGCCGAAGCGCTGGGGTGCGTAAGTAACGGCGCGACGGGTCGCGGTGTCGTCAGCGTCGATGAACACATGCGGGGATATAAATTAGATACAATGCCAAGTCCATCGTCCCGCGCCTCAGTCCTTGTAGATGATAAGGATGACCCTCAGTAAGAGGCTTTGATAATGTCGGCCGCCTTCTCTGCAATACCGTAGAGAGTGGAAGACAAATGCGCGCTGACCTGAAGCGCCAGCACAGACGCATCAACTACGCGCACGTTTGCCGTGTCGTACACCTTCAGGTCAGAGCCGACAACGCCTAGATTGGATGAGGGGTCAATTGTGGCAACCGCGAGTATTTCTATCCAAACGCCGCAGACTCACCACCCAGCTCCCGCTTCATCATCGCGCACGTCGCGATGGGATGGTGCACGGCCGCGAAGCCATCCAAGATCCACGAGGACCAAGCTTCATCGGAGCCGCGCGCCTCGTCGTCGGCGACGGCATCCGTACCGGGAACAATCTCGCCAGTGGAAAGGTCGCTGGAGGGGTGTTAGCAGAAGATCTGAGTTCGCGTGTGATCATGTTACTCACCTAAGAGGTGCGCTGGAGAGTACCTTGCGGGCTAGGCGCGCGCCACCGACTTGCATGTCGAGGTCGATGTCGGCGCTGAAATAGTTAACGCTGATGGTCGGCTTCGTGAAGGGGTCGGCCTGGTGGTTGGGCGTCAGTGTGTATTCTGGCCTTACGTTGGGATGGTGATGGAAAGGAGAGAGGCGAGAAGTACACACGCTAGCTAACACGCTGCCACGGCTGAAAGGGAGGAGTTGCCACATATCAATCCCCAGGTCACTAGATAGAAGTCAATATCTTCCTCTGTGTTGCAGAAGGATGAGACATACGCAGGGTAGCCCGTATCGAAGAAGAGCTCGGCGACGGGGGCTGAAGGAAGGCCGTCAAAATCAGAGCATCTGCAGGAAAATGCAGTCGAGCTCACCATTGTTATTGATGATCTGATCGGCCTGCACGCCGTAAATCGTCTCAAGCGCCTCGGCGGAAAGGGCCGACGCAGCCTGTGACTGTGCCCAAGACGACAGCGAGCTCTGGATCTTCTCGACCTTGCTGGATGCCTGGTCTCCGAAGAGCTCGTAGATGTTTGGATACGCGATGCATCCTGAGGGGCCCTGGCCGCCATAGTCGAAGTTGCCACCCGCACCAAGAGAGTTCATCGTCTGCATGATTGGTGAATTCGATACGCCACAAATGTTCGCGCTAAAATGTCCTACCTGTTCCTGGAGGTTCCTCCCGACGGTCGGAAGCTCGACAACGGTGCTAACACCAATCGAGTCGAGATGGCTGTGGTCCCCGATGCCGGAGAGTTGTAGGAGGGCAGGGCTCTGACGACAAATGAGATGAAACGACACCTTCTGTTGAGCCAGAAAACAATTGCATACCTGAATCGCACCGGCGGCAACAATTACCTCACGTGAAGCCATGGCCGTATAACGCGTGTTCCCGCCGCTCGCAGGCGCGAACTCGACACCAGACGCAGCAGCTGGCACCGACGCGTTTGCCCAGGTAATTTTGGTGACCTGATTCGAATTGCGTGAGCGAGGGATCTCGAGCGCCATAAACAACGGAGGCCAAAGAAGCTCACGCTGAAGAACTTTCAAAACTGACCATATGCTCCGTGACTGTCAGCCAATTTGTGCGCGCGGACTCGACCGGCGTTAGGTAGGCTTGCGGGGCCGACGAGCGGTAATCATTGTCTTGCCAGTTCATCGTCTGAAATGCCAGCGATAAGCAAATGCGCGAGTAGAGGGATCTCGCTGGTAGAGAGGGCTGGGAGAGAGACTGTAAGGGGGACGTACCTGTGCCGTAATAGCTACGCCGTTCGCGTTGCCGCCGCCAATGTCGGAGATGTGCTGCATGGCGGTAACGTTCGTGATAGTGTCGATGAAAGCGCCCTGCTGTGGTCCGCCGTACATGGCATCGGGGAATGTGACCTGAACGGGGCCTGAGGTTCCATGATAGTCGGCCACCGATTCTGCGCCTTTCGCTTGCTGCTGGTCGTTCGGCGCGGACCAGGTCTCGGCCTGCAGATGTCATGAGTGGGGCCGCTTTTGAACGGATTATGTCGTGCAAGAGACGTACCTTCTTCATGTACTCGAATACCCCGTCCCACGTCCATCCTGCCTGCTCGGCATCATCGAGCAGGCTGAATACGCCGTCATACTGTGATGACGAGCCGCGCGTCCAGTGTCCACCGTTGATCGAAGATGAGCCGCCGAGAGTCTTTCCCCTGGATAAACGAGGTGTGTTTAGCGTGTCATTCGCAAGCAGAAGGGTAAGACACGAACCCACGCATTTCCCGTCCTTGGTCTGTGGGCCAAGCCCAGTCGAGTTCGGTGTCAAATGCCTGACCGTAATTGTAGATATTGTATACGCGCTCGTCTTGCCGATTATCTGCGCCCGCTTCGATGCTAAGCACAGTAACGCTTGCGTCCTCGGCAAGGCGCCCAGCCACCGTCATACCAGCGAGGCCTGTACGCGATTCAGTATGAGTCTTAGAAGGCAAATACCAAACGCACCACCGCCCACAACGATGTAGTCGAAGGTTTGGCCATTCGCGCCGTCCGCGGAATTAGTCACGCCAGATGCGCGTTTCGTGAGGGGGGACGCATCCACGTAGGACGCATAGATAGCAATGAGTGTCAGGGATCGCAGTGACCGCAACATAGTGAGCTTGTCTGTCCGTAAGTCGTGAAGGGAAAAGGGGAAGAAGGCGCTGGCTATTAAGCGCGCCCATTGGCGCTGTGGGGTATAAGTAACGAAGATCAAGGAGATCGGTTCCGATTACTGAGCGCATGTTGTCGCGGCTCGCCAACGTTTCAAGCTTCAAGGCGGTGCTTTCCGACGCCGGGCAGCCGTCCCCGACGGTGGCGGCACGGTACAGTTGTACATGTGCATAACTTTTGCATGTCTCGACATATACAACGACAGCCTCTTCATGTTGACCGTCGTGTTTGCATGTTCCTGTTCAAGAACAACCGCGCCGGCGCCGGCGGGCCGCCATCTGAAGCACGATCATGTTCGTGGGAACCGCTTGCCTTTTCGATCTTGCCTGCTTTCCACCTGAGTTCGAGTCGAGCATACAACTCTCTGGCGCATCGCGCTCCTCAAAAGGACCCCATACCTTGGAAGCTAATCCTTCAAGTCAGTTACATACGCGTCTGTCTGTCCCAACCAGGTTCCAGGTCTGTGTGACCGTGAACGCCTTCAGTAGGTGGCAGCGGTACCGTGGTACGCGTCAACACCGCATCCGGCCCTGCGTCCCCTTGGTCCAGCGTCTTTTCACCATACTGTCCTCTCACTATATGTCATACGCCCGTCCTCCACCCGCCCGTCCTCCACCCGCTCAGTTGTCCGTGCTTCCACCGCGTAGACGGAGTGTGTTCCAATTCGTTCTAGGTTCCTCACCTCTTGCTTTACAACCATACTCAGTTCTCGAATATATCCGAGCACCCGTCCACTTGTCCACCGCGCAGAGGCAGCCCGAGACGCACGCGGCACGAGACCGACCTGATCATGCCGCCGATATTCTGCCAAGTTCAATTTCTGAGCGCCTGCCAGTCGGCTTTTTGTGGGTCGAAGCGCTCCCGAAGCTCGTGACTGATGTTCGTTTTCCTGTTTGGGAAGATTGAAGGGTATACCATGGAATATCATGATCATCCTGTCGTCCAACTCTCGGCGAGTACTGTATCTCGGAAAGATGTTCCATCTATTCAGCCTTCAGCCGCTCCGTAAGCAAGCTGCTTACGCGTGCCCAGTAAACGGAGAAAATAACATAGGCGGGTGGCAAGCCACGGGGTGCTCGCTGGGACCTGAGAGCGCGAGCAACACTGAACACCACAGTCCCACGGCCGGGGCGCGCGTAGCCCTGCGACTCTGAATTGCACTGACTCTGCGAGTCGTGAGTCGCTTCAGCCGCCGGCGCGGCCGCGCCGGCTAGAATGACTAGAACTGAGTGTCTTGCTGCGCGAAAAGTTGAGAAACAATTTTATTGTACGTTATGGAACACACACTAGACCTTGAATGAGGAAGAACGGCGAAAATGCGGGCGCTGCAGCGCCCGACATTCCCGCCAGCCAAAAAAGTGGAAACGAAATGTTGTACTTGTTTACGTGGGAAGGAGGCCTATGGATCACGTGGGTTAGTCAGTGTTGCTCGCTCACCCTACCCACTGCCTCGTTCCTCGGCGGGGCCCCAGGGTTCGCTCGCAATCATACGGGCCCGGCGCCGGCTGCTGGTGTGGCATGCACAGCCAGCTGCAGGCAGCCTGTCGGATGAATATCAAGGCAGCGTGCTCGCACCACCGCCGGGTGAGGGTGGATCCCTCAAAACCTGCAAGATTTTGTACCTTCGACAAAGCGAGACGAGCACCAAGACAGGAAGGACAGCCGCGGAGGAGGACGACACTGCACGCGCGACGGGAGGAAACGGACCTCGAACGGAGAACAGGTATCGTTGCGAGAGAACACGGCACAGAAAACCCCCTGGAAATTATATGCTACAGCACGCCGTGTATGTGCGCGAGGACCGTGGACTGCTTGAGTAAGGAGAAACTGTGTGGAAAGAAACCGAGGGCTGAGACCAAGTACTGAGAGGTGCATACCGGCGTATATGTTAGGAAAGCGATATACGTTAGGAGAGCGAATACACGGTAGGAAAAACCCAATATACGAGAGAACCGAGAGAACCGATACAGTTTAGTGGAAAAGCCAAGTATGTTAGGAAAGCGATCTATAGGAATATATGCCGGTGTAGTCGGTGGCTGTATGGTAGGGGTGCTTGTGATACAACAATGTCCGGGATATGGGTGCGGGATGCGAGTGCGACAGTGTTCGGCTTGCGAAGGCTACAGTGTCCGGTTTTGAGCGGCGGCGAGAAGTACGATAGCGAGGTGAGCGTGAGGGGTGCGGTACGATGAGGATGAGGATGAGGATATCGGGAGGGGGGCGATGAAATCGGGAGGGGCATCATGAAAACAGGACCGCGACGAGATGAGGAAGAGTGAGAAGTGGAAATTATACAAGCTGTGGTCGAGAAGAGTGCAGGATGAGACGAGGGCTGGAGACGCGACGACCGGCGATGTGATAAATGAGTAAGGTAGCGATGACGACGACGAGGCGTCGAGACACCCGACGTCGCGCGTGTGGTGCTCGAGGTGCATGGTGTATGGCTGCGCGTGGTGGGCGTCCGTGCGAAATTGGAATTTTTGGCGCTTGGTCGGATTATGCGCTAGCGCTGAGAGGTGATCGACGGGTGAGACAACGGCGACAGAGCTAGACACATCGCCACATCGCCCGGCCTGCCAGACACGTCGAGCGCCGCCTGCCAGACACGTAAACCGTCTTGCCCGTCGAGACATGCCGGTCGTTCGCACCCGTCAGCCTGGCCCCGTTATAGTTGACCCCCGGCCGCGCCTGGATGAGTCGCGCCCAGGTGACCCACCGCGCTCATGCCGCCGCCGAACGCCATGTCCCCGGGGGCAAACTGCGCATCGTGGCGCAGCGCGTCCGCGTGCATCGCGTCAGGCCCGCCGTGCATCATGTCGCCGTGTCCGCCGTGCATCGGGTCGTGCTGCACCCCGCCGTCGAGCGACATCCCGCCATCGTTGTGAATCCCGCTCTGGATCCCACCGTGCGCGCCGTCCAGCATCTCATGCTGCTCCATCTTGCCGTGCTCCCAGCCCTGCTGCTCGCCCGCGAACGCGAACGTCTCCGCCGAGTGCGGCTGCGGCGCGGGGAGCGCGTCCCAGCCCGCGTAAGCCATCGCGTGGTCCGTGTATGCGCCGCCATCGTTGCTGATGTGGGTGTATGCGCCGCCTTCGAGGTCCGTGCCGCCGATGTGGGTGTATGCGGTCCTCTCGTCGCTGTACGCGTTCCTGCCCTCCATATATGCGCCCGATTTGTCCATATATGCGCCCGATTTGTCCATATATGCGCCCACGTCGTCCGGGTACGTGAGTCCCGTGTGGCCGGGCGACTCAAGGGGAGAGCGCAACGAGCTCGGACTGACGGGCAGAGAGCATCAGGGCCCGCAGCCGAAGGTGAAGTGACGGGAGACGGCGACGTACTATGAGCTCGTGCCGCTGCCGTCCTGTGACGCATACATCCCGATGCCTTCAGACGAGCAGCTCGACCCATCGTATGAGCCCTCGCGGCTGCGCCTCGAGATCGGGGCGACGTCGTGGCTAGCCAACCCGTCGAGGTTGCGGCCAGAAGATCCGGGAGGCGGGAAGCGCGGCGTTAGCCCGGGGCTGACGGCGCCAGCGCTGAGGCTGTGGGCGTGTAATCGGCGCGGGGTGTCGTGCTGTACTCTTCGACGGGACTCGTCGTGAATCCCGCGCGGCGAGACGTCCTGTACTTGTCGAGAGGAGCCATCACCCTCGAGACGGTATAGCATGGAGTGCGACTCGAGGCGCAGGTCGGGCGGACGCGGCCGCTCGGCGCGATGCTCGCCCATGCTGAGAGACAGCCGATGGGGGCGAGGCAGCGTCGGCAACGACATGCGCTTGTTGACCTCCTTGTGCAGGTGATTCACGACATTCATCGGAGGCGTCGAAGGCGTTGGGGGCTTACTCGCTGAGCGCGAGGCGGCTGCATCTTTGCTGGGGCCTGCGATCGTGGCGGGGCCGTCGGAATTGTTCTGCTTCTTCGTCTTATTAGGACCGCGCGTGCGACCCTCCTTGGCGTACTCGCAGGCGAGACCTCGCGCCATGCAGCGCTTGCAGGACGGGTGGTCACCGCTACACTGTCGAAATATCAGAGATCTAATCGTAAGGTGGCACCGGGCGACGCACCTTGGCTTTGCGGACGCGGCACTTTTCGCAAGCCTGCGCTGTGCGTAGACGTGGGTGCTCGGGCGATCGATAGAAAACGCCACCACCGGGGTCAAGGGGTCCAGCCATCGCGGAGGGGTGACGGGGCTGCAGCGAAGGCGGCTCGAGCCGCGGTGGGGGAAATGATGAGCCCGCTGGAAAGCCTTCGTAAGGGGAGAAGCCCTGAGGGACGGCGTGAAAGGTCTCTGGGGCCCAGCCCTGCGGCTGCGGGTGGGCGACGCCCGAGGCCATGTGCAGGGGCTCAAAGTGCGGCGGTGCAGGGTACAGCGAATGCGAAGTGTGCTGCTGGCGGTGCTGGCTGTGATAGAGGTAGTCGCTGTCACTGTAGTAGTGGTCGTCAAAGGCCGCCGGCTGGCGGGGGATGAGCGGGACCTGGGGGAGGGCGGGCGGACGGTCGTACTCGTCGGGGAACGAGCGCCAGGACTGCGACGGGGAATGCTCGTACGGGTGTTGGAAGGTCATCATGGTGGTTCGGGACAAGGAGGAGTGTGGCTGAGGGGCGACGCGTCTCAAAAAGGGCAACGCCTTATACGCATCCGATCTGGGCTGCAGATGAGATCGCGCGCCCCGTCGATCAGTTTATTATAGGAGCGCCGCGCTCGCTTGCTTTTGCGCCCGAATTTGTCCCCGCGGCGCGCACGGTGTCTCCGTTGTCCGTCACCACAACCGGTTGCCAATCCCATGTCCCATGCTGCAGCGCATTTTCTGGCCTTTTTCCTGCGCTTTTCTTTTCTGTGGAATCCGCTGCACGGGCTGCGCAAAGAGGGGCCAAGACAGTCGTTGCTAAATCGGGCTTAAGCAACGTCACAAGGCATGCCTGGAAAGGTTGACGTGAAATTCCCACGCCTCCTCTTCCCCATCCGGAAACATGACGGCACCATCAATCCCCAACAATGGCGTACACACGGCTACACACGGTAGCGCCGCGCGCCCCATTTCGAGGACGTGCAGGAACATCGTTGCGCCCGTAAAGCTTCATAATCTCAGACCGTGTGCGTAATAGCTTACATTGGCTGGAGGTCAGCGTTATGCGAACGGAATAAGCGGGCTCGTACCGTATGGCCACGTCCGACATTGCAGGCCGAATCGGTTCTGGCATATTCGTACGTATTTGCATGGCAGACGTCGTCGGCCGAATATTCCTTCGCCTTCAGCAGCAGGCCGACGACCCCGCGCCACAGCGACGCGACTCTCATTCAAGGCGTGCCTCGCGATCGTCTGAACTCGGTTCATGCTTGAGCTAGAACCCGCGAAAGCTCTCACCTTTGCGAAACAGCGGCCGCCGCTTCCAATGAGGCAAAGAGCTGTTGGACCATTCAAAGTGGACATTGCACTCACCAATGGACCACTCAAAAAATATACTTGAACTTTGAAGATCATTATCTTCCTGCCCTTCAGAGCTTGTTGTTGGCTTGCTGGCAGAGCGCGCGGTGGCGCACCGTCATTGTCTCGTCAGATTTTCCACTCGACTTACGGCTCTCTCAGTGCTTCTCGCGCGTCGTTGCCCATCGCGGTGGCCTACTGTACACTTCTCGGTGGCACGAGCTACACCTCTCGATCGTGTCGACCTGTATCTCCTGATCGCGAACTTAGCGCTTACGACACGTTCATCGTCCAACAATCCCGAGGGATTTAGGAGCCCGCGAGGAATTGAGACGAACTCAACCGAATAACGTCGCGCGTGCTCGCAGGGCATACGGCATCCCGTGCGCTTTCAAGATATTGTACGCGCTGGCAAGTCGGAATCAGCCCTTCGCACACAAATCGTCATGAGCGTTTGATGAGCGTCGTGGTCTGCTTGCCTATCCTTGGACGCCGGCCTTCTGAGCTTCATTGGGTCGCCGAGGCGTGACTGAGCTTCCTTGGAAGACACCGATTCTCCCTGGAACACGGTGAACCCTTAGCGATCCTGATACGGGTGACCAGCTCTTCTTTCAACTGGAGTATCACCTATGTCAGCGAGCACCCCATGAACCGTTATCGCGCACCTCAGAATTATCGCCGCGCCTCTACGAGCTGTCGCCAGCCCTTCATCAGCTCGCCGGCTCTTCAGCTTCTGGCACACATCAGGAAAAAACCAAATGGTAAGGAGCACGCCGCCAAGCTCTGCAGCGCTATGTGGCCGGGCCTGCAACTCCGGAGACGTGATAGCCTCTATAGCACTCCAGAGTTCAGCAGGAGTGTACATAGCACTCCATAGCCGAGTAGTTATCTTTATAGCATCGATATTTGACTATAGCTTAGGCATATGGTAATATAACACTATATACCTTCACGTAAAATATAAGGGTACTAAGAAGACTGCATCGACAGAAGTCAGTGTTCTATCCCTTTCATTACAAGCAATTCAGACTGACGACTTCAATCATATCGAGACCAATGGATGATATGCACATTGTGGCCTAAGCGCTGCTTAAATAAAAAGTCGGAATAATTGAGGCAGACACTGGTCGTCCCGTCAGTTGGTAGCGCGGCGGCGGCGGACTGCAAGGGACTTAGAAAGTTTGTGGATGGGATTTGATGGGATCATCGAGTCACGTGATATTCTAAATATTTTCCGCTTGCGTGCTCGCTCCGTCTTGTCCCGTTCCACCATCGTCACTCTCTCGGCGTCTTGCCTTCCACCGTCGTGCCTCGTTTGGTCCTGCATATTGTGGGCTGTAGACTGGCTATGCGCTGGATGACCCCCATACAGTGTCTCGCGGTGCAGGCAGGTTGTGAATGCGAAGATCGTGTCGGCCTGCGGACAAGAGCTGCGGTTACGGGCGCATGTTACGGAGGTGGCGTCTGCGAACGGCCTGCTGAGCTAGCTCAACGGGCAGAGCTTGGTTGCCCCAGGCAGGACCTCGATGGCATTCAGTATGATGCCCGGTCGTATCTGGTACGTCTGCTGAAGCCATCGCAAGTGCAGTCGCTCATTTTGTCCTGCCAGATTTACCCGCTCCTTCGCCCGACGCGTCTGAGTTGGAATCAGGTGGCGTCAAGCACGCTTATGCGCGCGATCCACCTCCTCCCCTCCTTACCACGGGCACGCCTTGCTGCCAACAGGTCATCTCCCCCGACGTCATCTGAGTGTGCGCGCGCTCGTCCGCGTTGCCTCGTCATGATCTGTTTTATCCTCCGGTTGAGTGGCGGTGAAGCGGTAATCCGTAGTACGAATCCGTAGCACCTGTGTATCAGAAGTATCAGTAGATTAGAATTGAATTCAGTTATCCCTTGCTATTACTCTCTGCATGAGCTTCTAAAGCAATGGAATCCGACGAGTTCCCATAGCTTGGCTGGTGAATACAGTAGCTATGGCCAGCTATAGCTGAGCTATAGGGCGCTATAGAGCATCGCCTTGAGCTATGTGGCACTATAAAGTGTTGCCCTCAGCTAGATGAATCTAAATATGAGGGTACTTGTCAAGCAATATATAACTACTATATAGTCTACATAGCACCTGGTAGACATTATTTTTTTTCCTGATGCATCTGCGCTACTTCTCGCCCTCCTGCCACGCTTTCAAAATCTGCGCGCCCTCTTTGATCGCCGACGAACCCATGCGTGGTCAGGCGACCTTTCGGCAGCGCGGCGGTCAGGCGCCCTCCGCCCGAGCCAGGTTACCGCTGGCGACCGACGCCTGAGCGCGGTCTACGCGACTGACGCCCGAACATGGTTAGGCGCCCACCGCCAGCGCCGCGGACTTTGGAGGCACGCTCTCTGCCACCACGCGTGTAGGCCGATTGGAGCGACAGGCCGAGAAGCGTGGAACGATCAACCTAGAAGAACGATAATCAATTATTATTGACGCAGTGCGATAATAAAATAGGGCGACTGCTCGCGGAGAGCGACCGACAGTCGAGAGTGATAGTCCGTCGAGTTTAGGTTGACTAGAGCGACGATTGACTGGCTTGTGGAAATCAGCGTATTCCCGTCAGAGCAGTGCGTACGAGGACAATGATTCGGTGGCGCGTACAAGGGCACGTGCAGTGATAGTCTCGCGCTGTGGGAGCGGTGGCGCGATGCGCGTGACCCATGCAATTCGTAAGACTACGTTGAAGTTGGGGCCCTAAAGCAACGCGATGTTCGGGGCCGTACGTCGCTCAGAGTGCATGAATCGGGGCCGTAAGCACAGGCAAAAATCGGAGACCTAAAGCAACGCGATGTTTGGATCCGTAAAGCAGTGTAAAGCACGCAC
>VDMD01000087.1:0-105127 GCA_007026445.1 Schizophyllum amplum | reverse complement strand
CGCCTCGCTGACCGACGACGGGTCGTAGTCCCCCGCCCAAAGTACATGTCTGACGAGATTGCCTTCTGCGTGCCGAACTTCTCCCGCGCCGCCGTCGCGTCGTCTGGCACCGGCGAAGACCGCGCGGCGGAGGTAGCGGCAGCGGCGGCGGCGGCGGCAGCGCCCGCTACGGGGATCGCGCCGAAGCCCAGTCGCGCGAAGGCGGGGCTGGACGCCTTCGCAGTGGAGGGGGACGTGGTGCCGTTGGTGGGCTTGTACGCGGCTTATTCGCCGTAATATCGGTGGCTGCCTTCTTGGCCGCAGCCTCCTTGCGCGCCTTCTCCTCCTCCTCTTCGCGCTGGCGGTCGTACCCGAGCTGCTTGATGCGCTCCGCCTCCTCAAGGGCCTTGCGCTCAGCTGCCTCGAAGTCGACGGGCTTTGCTTTGGCCGCACCAAGGCCGAGTTTCGACTTCTTGGGCCCAGTGGACGAGCTCCGTAGAGGACGTGGACGTAAGACGAGAGGCGCCGAGCTTCATGGGGCGCTGGGCGGAGGAAGATACCGGACGAGCGGCGGGAGTGCTGACTACTGCCGGAGAGGGGGTGCGGCCGATTACGGGAGGGGAAGACACGCGAGGGGTTGGCGACGCGGAGGGCTTGGGCGTAGAGGGCTTTGACCAGGATGTGAAGAAATCATCATCATCTGCCTTCGCTGCGGGGTGGCGGCGGCTGAGGCGGCCTCCATGCCCTCGACATGGATGCCTTCGGGAATCTGAGTCGTTCTTGTCAGCTTCACATCGTAAGTCATACGGACAAACGCACTTGGCAGCGTCTTCACGAACGCGACGCGCTAGTTCTTCCTTGTATCGATCCGCGATGGGCGACGAGTACTTTTTGCGCGTGTCCGAATCGCTTAGCAGGGACGCTCCCCCGTTCTTGGTGAAGAAGTCCGCCGCAGATGCATTCCCGCCAACCTTCATGTTGCGTAGCTGAGCGAGTTGCCAACTATCCAGGTTCGTCGACCTATGACGCGGAAGATTAGCATAGACTCCAGGCAACGCTATCGCGCGCAGTGAGCACGCACCTGACGAAGGAGATGTGCACGCCCATGTTCCGATGGTTGCTGGAGCAGTCCAGACATATGTAGACGCCGAATGTGACGCTGGACCACGTCGGGTTTCGCGCATTGCAGTCGAAGCACACCTGCAGCAGCTCTTCAGACGCGGGAACAGTAAACGATTTCCGACAGAACACCGACCTTGTTCGCCTTTTGCGCCCGTAAGATCTTGAAGACCTGTTCCGTTTGCTGCTTTGTAGGTTCAGTCATGATGGGAGACGGAGAGAGGACTGCTTTGAAGACAGATCTCTGCCGTCGAAATCGGCGCCCAACGTATCACGTGTGGTCCTACACGTGTCGCTACGCGCTTCGGAGAACCGGTCCGGAGAGCCAACACACGTCCTTCTTCCCGACATCTCATTGACTTTCAAGTCGCCGCGATATTCTGCTATCTTCTATTCTTCCGTGCAAACTTTCAACGACACCATGGGCATGACTCGAGCACAGCGCGCAGGATTCGTCTTTGCACTCGGATCTGTGGGCTACATACTCGCCTTCCTCCAAATTCTGCCCGTCCCACTCGTGTCTGCAGAGATCGCCGAGCAGGTCCTTCCCTTGGTGCGCCTTCCTCGCTCTTTGCTATAGGCTATTTACTGACGATTACCCCCTCTCTTGTCTTACCGAACGCCCTTCCTCTACGCTACGTCCTACCCACTTCCCCTCACGCTTCCTACCGGTCCAAATCATGAACGTGATCATATACACCGCGCATCAGATACCATGGTGGCTCCTCGTCACTTTCGGCTCGTACTCCCTATGGTCCCTTGGCTGGGGTCTATGGACATTCCACGACTGCCCTGAGGCACATGAGGAGCTCATGCTTGTGCGTACGACCGCGAGCTCACCCTTGCTCCTGCTAACCTCACTTCAGGAAATTGCACAAGCGAAGACAGACCTACGTGCGAAAGGCGTTTCTGTTGACTAGCGGAATTGCATGCATGTTGGATGATTGACCCACGCAACGTGCACTCCAGACCGCCTGTAACGAAATGCTCGCGAAGAGATTGTAGATGTCCACGCGTTCGTAGAGGTGTATACCATGTCGGTCTATGCGGTACGGCCCTGGTTGTTGAGCCGCAAACCGGCTTCTGTCAGACAATCACTGTGTGTACACGGACACTTGTACTCGACGCTCGCACGACTCAGGAGTAGAGGGACGTTTGAGGCCGCGCGATATACCGAGGGCACTAATCCGACATTGAACCGATTCATCTAATCAGAGCTCATGGGAACTCGTGGCCTCAGAGTCCGCAGCGGAAGTAAAGTCGGCCAACTGCGAACAACAAAGCCTTCCTTTCTGGGAACAAAGCAAGCATCCGACCCTACTTATACCATGACCACCATGACCACCCCACGTTCCTCTCTCTCTCTCTCAACCATCATCGCCGTTACTTCCCTTCCTGCGACACTGACATCGATGCTCTTGGATAGCCCTGCAAACCACATCCCTGACCTATGGTTCCCCGACGGGAACGTCATCATCCGCGTCGGCAAACGCCTCTGCTGCGTGTATAAAGGCTTTCTCGCCTCGCAGTCCCCGGTGCTCTCCGACATGTTCTCCTTCCCCCAGCCGAAGTCTGTTGATACGTTTATGGGACTTCCAACCGTGGCCTTTCCGGACGCGGACCAGGACGTCGAGCATTGGTTGAAGGCTTTGTTTGTCCCTGGGTGCGTTATTATCGCATCAATCTTAATGTGATCTATCGATGACAAGACTCTATAGGTACTTCAAGAACTATCCGGAAGAGGTTGACGGGACCAAGCTACTGGCCGTACTGCGTCTCAGCCACAAGTACGATGTGCAGTACTACCGCCGCTGCGGGCTTCGATACCTCGCGCATAATTATGCTACCGACCTGGAGGGTCATTATCAAACACCTAGGCGTAATACCAGCAACAAGTCGGCGATTACTCCCATGGACGATGATTTAATCGCGGAGTCCTACACACTTGCCATGGAAATCGGCGCTCTTTGGCTCATCCCATCCATGGTGTATAACTTGCATGTGCTTTCGTATAGCCGTCCAGCCAAGGCTGATCAGATAGCCGCCTCTATCTCCCACTCTGGCACTGCGCATTTGTGGAGAATTGGGCTTCTCGCTGGTACCCGGCTGGCCGGGGGTTTCTCTCAGTCTGTTTGGCCACCATCAAGTCAATTTCAATGCCCTGGACAGAAGAGGCTCTGTTCGTTGGATGCATGCATTCTCTTATGCGAAAACTCCACGCTCTACGTTTCCGATCCATTGGGATTCTTCTCTCCACATCGCATAGAATCGATGTTATCACATCACAAGGAGCTGCAGGTCTGTACAACCTGTCTAGAAGTACTACGCGAGCGGCATGGCAAGAAGTGCAAAGTCTTTTGGGAAACACTACCAGAAGAGCTTGGCCTAGGGACGTGGGCCGAACTGCGCGCGCTGAAGGCGCGCGACCTTGGGGAGTCCGGAGATGATTGATTCATGGCGGATGTGTAAGTCGCTATACTTTTCTCTTTTCTGGCTCATGTAGCTGATCAATGCAGACAGACGACTACCCTGGACGGTCGTCAATCTTACGCCCTGTGTTCTAGTATAGCGATTGACGACTATTGTTGCGTGGGTTTGGGCAAGGCAGGACGAGGCATCGGCGTCCAGGATGACGCCGCCATGTCTGCCGGTTCTTGAGGCGTGATTGAATGCGGAGAAGTACGTCGTGTCAGATTTACCAGTTAACGAAAATTATACGTGTGTTGTACTCGAGAATGGTACGCAAGCGAGAGGCATATTCCGCAGTCTGGCTTTTGCTAGCTTTGTCGTGGTGTTCGTGGAAACCTATGAGCAGCGACGGAAGCACTTTACTCTTCGACCACGACAACCTGATGAAGGGGCTCATCAGAGGAGTGAACAAAATGGAAGGTATGCATGAAGTCAGCATGGAGTACACTATTTTGAAAAGCGCCGTCACTGAGAGAAAACAAAAGCTTCCTAAGAGCCTGTACAGCAACCGCTGATTTCACGCGGAAACGCTTTCCGCTGAGAACTGACGGCAAGTCGCCGACGGGATCAGCCGGCAGGGGCCGGGCGCGTGGTGTTTCTCCGGCCACGCGCTTGCGCCATTGCGAGGACCTGTTTTTCCCGCCCTCCCGCTCGTCGTCTGGCGCGTCGCCGCCGCGAGTCCCATGTCGGTGAGAAATTCTTGACTTGCGTATACACTGTGAAGCTATACGTATAAATTCGTGTCTTTACTCTACGCTACCACGGTTACAAACGATGTGCAAAATTTCGGTGTCGGGCAACGTCAACGGGGCGGCGGCGACGCGCCAGACGACGAGCGGGAGGGCGGGAAAAACAGATCCTCGCGATGGCGCAAGCGCGTGGCCGGAGAAACACCACGCGCCCGGCCCCTGCCGGCTGATCCCGTCGGCGACTTGCCGTCAGTTCTCAGCGGAAAGCGTTTCCGCGTGAAATCAGCGGTTGCTGTACAGGCTCTTAGTAATTGGAAATCAAACATCCGACCGTGTGACACGGGCCGCCGTGCCGTCCGTTCCTCTCTCTCTCTCTCTCTCTCTCTCGACCGTCATCGCTCTATTCTCGCTTCCTGAGGAGACGCTCCAACGACGCCTATGGAACTCCCTTTAATCACGTCCCTGACCTGTGGTTTCCTGACGGGAACGTCGTCATCCGCGTCGGCGAACGCGTCTGCTGCGTGTACAAGGGCTTTCTCGCCTCGCAGTCCCCCGTGCTCTCCGATATGTCTCCTTCCCCAACCGCAGTCTGTCGATACGTATATGGGACTTCCGACTGTGACCTTCCCGGACGCGGAGAAGGACGTCGAGTACTGGTTGAAGACTTTGTTGATCCCTGGGTGTGTCATTTATGTGGTCTCGTGGCAAAGATCTCTAATGTATCGATAACGGTCGATAGGTACTTCCAGATTTATCCTGGAACGATTGAAGCAAAAAAGTTGTTCGCAGTGCTGCGCCTCAGTCACAAATACGACGTGCAGTACTTCCGTCGCTGCGCGCTACAACACCTCGCGAGATACTATGCCACCGACCTCGACGAGCAGTGTCGACTCCTGCGTTCAAAAGAAGAATTCAACATCGAAGGCTCTGGAAATATACGATTCGAAACCGACGTATACTTGCTTGCTTTTGAGACCGGTACCCCTTGGCTCATTCCATCCCTCACGTATACTCTCCACAAGTACTCGAGCATCATCGGACATTCCATCGACCATCTCGCTGCATGTCTCTCGCCCTTCGACCTTGCAAAAGTTTGGAGAATCCGAGGTCTGTTGAAAAGAAAATAGGCATGGATTCGCTCGTCCATGCGCTCGATGACAATAGCGGTGGGATGTTCGAAGGGCATGACATGCGCGTCCGACACATGTCGTCTCCTCACCAACTTATACCGTGGCGGTACGGGGCCGATCCGTTGGGATTTTCCCCGCCGTCTGTGCTGTCCTCGCCTTATGCTCGGAGGCCTGCTCGTCCTGCCAGTGCGGTGTTGCAAGAAAGACACCGTGAACTGTGTGAAGCTTTCTGGGCAGCACTTCCTGAACAGATCGGCCTTGGAACCTGGGTCGAATTACGGGCAATAAAGGCGCGCGATCTGGGACAACCGACGGAGGATTGATTGACGACAGGTATGTCCTTAGCCTACTTGTGTTCCCATGGCTGACCGATGCATGGCTGGCAGACAACGAACCCAGACAGTTGTCAATTGTCCAGTCCATCGCCCTACCAATGGTCCAAGGATGCGAGTCTGCATGGGTAGTCTGTCGTCGACGATTTCATCACGCTAGCGAAGGGCCGTAGCGAGGCATTGGGGAGCCAAGGCCACGCATCGAGCGTTCCAGACATTCTTGAAGACATGAACCGGGCAGGGACGGGTACATAGGGTTGTATATATGTGTGTATTTGTGACCGGGAATATTCAATTGCATGGGATTCCATGTCCGCCACGATGAAAGGAAGGGGAGATGACCGCGGCCTATGGCGCTATCGAATAAGGTATCTAGTCCGGACTGGGGACAGATACAGGGAATACTTCTCGAGTTTATCGTAAACGTACACAGCTTAGGGAGGCAGGTCCATTGACAGGGTTCAGGCGATGTCGATAGTGAGTGAGGTAAGACAGCAAGAGTCACACTGAGGGCGTATCATAGCGGCTTCATAGGGAATAGAGAATGGCCTAAGATCTTCCTTCGTTAGTACTGGTCCGGAGCGGTGAGAGCGATTGCCATTGCAGATAGTTTTCGAAGTGGGCCTACTACGACGGGCGATAGCCCACCCTTCACACCTCTAAACCCCGAAGTCCTTTCGTCTTTCCACATCAATAATCGGCGTGAACGTCCTTTCGGGTCCAGCGAGCGATGATCTGATGGGACGGCAATGAGGACTTGAGGGCGTAGGGTGCGGGAGGATATTGAGGGTGCTATCCGCGCGGGACGGCAAGACTGCAATGCGGCTGAGTTGTACAGCGCAAGACGTACGATCGGCGAGGGCGCCTGGCACCGGGCAGACGACTGGATGAGATGGCAGAGCGGCGCATGGACGTCGACAGCGTAAAGGCAAAGAACGGTCAGCGCGATTATAGAGACGCTAGCAATCATCGCAAAGGCGGTGGTCGGTATAAGAGGGCAGTGGGGGGCCGCGAGCTAGGGCGGGGTGGTTCGACTACAGACAGATCCGGTATGGATCGATGGGGTTGGCCCAGTACTGGCGGCCAAATTCGGTGCAGAAGAGCGATGAAGCCGGCTGAGTCATAGTTGAATGCTGTCCGACCAGTGGTCCGGCTATTGTGGACCAGGGGCAGCAAAGGATTTACTGACGGCATGATGATGTTCAGGCGTCGGCATGAGGGGGGCCCTGTTTCTCCAGCAGTGCCCGAATCACTGCGCAGTTCACATTATCGCCTGGATGTCAGGTGCAGAACGGGTGTGGGCGTATTGGCGGCGGGAGCAGCGCATCTGGACATGGGAATGGAAAGTTCGCACCATGGACGCTGGAGTGCCGAATGCCCTATCGAGGGGATCGCCTCATCGCCAGCTGGATGACAAACAGTGTAGGGACGAACAGGATGTTGTAACTATTTGTAAGAGCCCAAGGGTGCTCTCGGGGGCGGCGGCGATGTGCGAAGGCTTGTGATCATGATGGAAGAAAATACAAGGCTTTCCAAATTAAGATCTGCCAAGGGAATCAGTGTGATCGTGATCGGACCGACAACCGGTTCATGTTCTTCAACATCAACCGTCATGCGCCACCCCTTCAATGCCTGCGACAGCCACTTCCACTGCTTTCCGCCAAAGCGATGCTCTGCTTTGGAAGACGACAGTACCTTTTGCGCTGCTGCCGCGCGAATGCCTTGGGGAAGAGCATCGCCGGCGCCATCCCTCATCATTAGTCGAGCTTCGTGAACACAGAACTGCTGCTCTGCTGCTTGACTTGAGCTGTCTGTCGCATGGGATGCTTGCAGTTGTACTTCTCTCCTACCTAGACTCCAGCCAAGCTATCCGCGCCCCTTTTCCAATGCCTAACTCGGACAAGACAGTGAGCAGGCAATCTTCCGCTCGACTTTGCTGACCTAATTTTCTACCTGGACTATAGAACCTTGAGCAGACGTACACTCCTCGCCTCTCTAGGAGTGTCTAGGACCCCATGCCCGCCTTGGTCGTCTGCCGATACCTATGCAAGTTGGCTCAGATTCGAGTCATTTACTGAACTGACCTCACCCAGGTTTCTAGAAGCTACTGGAGCCTTCGGACTCCTTCTCATTCAATTTGGGACGGCGCAGTGTTGTCACTAACCTGATGCGTCTGTCCACCGCGTCGCTCCGTTCATCTCTGCCCCCTCATGCCAAAACCAGTTCGGGATCGGTAGATTCCTGCTGTTGTATACGCCGCAGGTACGTGGTCCTCATCTCCCCACACTCCCCGCGCTGCGCGACTGACGCGAACGCCTTCTAGTCGACAGTTCCACAACTTCAGGACGTATGCTCTATACAGATGGCTCGAGGTGGGGAGCTACAGTACGTACAGCTCTGTATGCGCTCTTGCCTCTGGCGGCCGCCCAATCGAGAGGCTCCCAACCCAGATGGCTATTTCTGGGCTGTCATCTCAGCGAGATCCCTTTTCCTTCCGTCGAAGCTGTGGTCCACGAATCGTTTATATGTGTCGCACTGCTGAGTCGCCCTATGCCCCCTCAGCATGCTCACGTCTTATGTCCTTCTGCATATCGTGCTCGGCGTCATCTGGGATGTTACCTCGAGGCCGCGCCCTCTCGCGCTCTGAACACAATCATCGATGTGATGACCCCTTTGCCGTTGCTGTCGGCGTCTACGACGCCAACCTTTGGCTGTCGATATTCTTCTGGGAAAATGTGACAACGAGCAGGCCGAAATCGGCGCGTTCCAGAGGAACGTCAGCGTCGTCGAAGGCGGTACCGCCGTCGATATTGGCGATAGGTTAGCATCGGGCGTGTCGCGCTTTCTTGCAATATACTGACCCTAAAGCATTGCAGGCTTGACTGTCTCTTCCAGGAGAAGGAGAGTATGAAGCGCGGGATCTACACCTCTACAACTTGGGTCTGCACCGTGTTCATCTGGGACGCCGTGCGACTGCGGCTCCGCTACCGAGCGCTGTTGCAGGAGATCAAGGTGAGCCGCAGATCTCACTCGAAGTGCTGCCGCTCACGCACGATGCCTAGTCAATGATCCACGAGGGCACGCGGCTTGCCGGCGATACATCGACCGAGAGCGTCACTATCTCCCCTGTGGCCGTCCCTGCCGCCGCCATCCTTGCACGCACAGAGACCAGGACAGGTGCGCACCACGATCGCTCGCTAGGCGCTGCAGACTAATTAACTCAGACCCCTTCTTCCGCTCTCACCATGACTCTCCCGTCTTTCGTCTTTCCACATCAACCCGTCCAGAGAAATATTTCTCAACCGGTGCCCCGCCGCTTGAATTTAATACCCATACATTACCGCGGCCACCTTCGAGGTGGTCGTTGGATACTTACCACGGCAAGGATGCCAATGCTTACCTGATCAGGTAATCGGGGCCTACTTTGCCTGTCTACGCCTCAATGTACACATACACGATTGTACCCAATGACTCCGAGCCCGGTTTTCCAATAGTTTCTGTGATATTCCCTGTAAATACGGTACTTACTAGTGTTCTCGCCTCATTCCGAGATATCCATGTATGCACCACCAAATACCTACCAAAAAATCGTAAAATCCATCTAAACCCATGATGATGTGCCAAGACTGTCAGTGAATAGGAAATAAAGAGCTCAAACCATGTCTTGTGGGTCCCTGTCCAGCATATCATGTGACCAGATTGTCGCCTCTTTCTCGGAGCAAGTTCGATGTCCAGTAGCCTCGTCGTTCACTGCAATGTTACGACGTTCTATCTGTTTACATGTCAAGGTCTAGTGTATGGATACAAGAAGACAGTGTAAGCTACATGCGTGTTTTAGGGTCACAGTCAAGAGAGCAACTGGGCCAGCGCCTCCTTCATCCCCACTGGCGCCCAGCGGATCACACTTTGTCGCCTGCCCAGCCTTCGCCTCCTCATCCAAATCGGTGACAGGCGAGGCCATCCAGGCCGTCCCTTCGGATGATTCCCATACCTTACCTTCCTCCGGCGGCACATACAGTACAACATCCCGCAGCACATCCTTACTCGCCTGTCCTGCCACCGGACTGCAGAAGCTTGCTCGCCCGCTCCTCCTGCCCTTCCTCGCCCCGCAGATCCCCCAGATATTGCACGCAACATGGTGCACTGCGATCCACCTCATGAACCCTCGCGGCGCGCTCTTCACCAGACATTTCAGATACGCGCCCAGCATCACCGCCGAACGCTCGACGGGCCATAGGTATTGCCCTACGCTCCCCGCTACGATGTCTCCAGGCGCGCATCGCATGCCGCGCAACAGGTGACTGTAGTCGTCCCAGAGGAACTTGCGATACTCCTCCGCATAGCGCAGCGTTGTTGGCACAAGCAGCAGCCGCGCGAACGTCGGGTGCGCAAAAGATACCGCGTCGTATAGGCCAACGAGGTCCTGGTAAAACTGGAAGAAAGGGGTACTGCCGCCGAGGAAGCGAGCCGCCACGCGCTCGATGTCGTCCTGCTCCTGCCACCCAACTTGTACCGTGTACGGCGCCAGGAGCGCATCCATGAGTTGCCCGACGGTGGCGTCGCGGAAGACCTCCTCGTTCAGTTGCGTCTGCGGCTGATCGTGCTCGAGCATGCAGACCTGCATGCATCCGAACGCCGCTTCCTCCCGTGAAAGCGAGAACCGGGCGGGGAGGAAGCGCCGCAGCACATCACGCGCAAGGCAAGTGAGGGTCAACGTCGCGCGGACCACCTCCGTCTCCGTGGCGTCCCAGTCTGACGGCAGGGTTTTGAACACGGCTGACGTTCCGGAACGCAGAAGCTGCCCGAGTGGTGCAAGCACCCAGTCCCGCGACGCAGGCAGACCGTATTGGCGGACGCCCGTCGCGCTGGGAAGCCTCAACGTCGTCGCTTGCTGTATGGACGCCGGCGTTGGGTTTAACGGAGCAATGCACACATCCGCTTGAGGCTTGAGAGCCGAGCGCAGAAACGGATGTATCACCGCAAAACCACCACGCTCCCATACGACCGAAGGAATGATCCTGCCCCGCGCCGTATCCCATTCCTGGGTAACGAGACTGACGATCTCATCGACGATGCCCAGAGCGCCGAGTTCGTCGCCAGGCAGCAGACGCGTGACGATGGTGAGCGCTTGAGCAAGCCACAGCTCCTGCGGCACGCCAGGCAGTCGTCTTGACAGTTGCAGGTAGCATGCGAGGTACTGCGATAGAGGCCGATGCAACACGTAGCTGCGGGGCACACTCGCATCCAGCCGATCCCACAGAGCATGTCCCACCAGCCGTGCGCTAATCTCCGACAGAAACGCGAAAGGTAGCGGGAAGGGAGGACCGTCTCCAATCTCCTCTGGTGCGGATGGAAGGCAGGAAAGCAGCAGTCGCACAACCGCTGTCAGGACCTTGATGTTCTCGCCCAGCTGCCGGATGTTGGGCATATCGCCTGCAAGACCGTTCCCTACCGCCTCCACTGCCACAGAGACGACCGCATGTGCGCGTCCACCCTCTTCGAACTCTGGTCGCAATCGATCCGCCGCCTGACTGCGTTCCTCGAGCCCCCGCGGACGCCGTTAACCCGCGCGCCCTCCAGCCACGCTGCCTGCGCCATCCACAGCGCCGCCCACGCCGGCCTGTCTGCCGGCGAGTCCGTCAACGTCCCCGAGACCTCGTCAAGATCCTCTTTCCACCCCCAGCCGACGACCTGACTCCAGAGCAGCTCATGCGGCGGCGTTGTCCGGTGCGGGTCGACAGCGCAGGTGATCCAAGCCTCCTGTAACGCCGCCCATGCACACAGCAAGGGACGTGGTGTATCCGCCAGCATCACATAGCGCGCTATGCGGGACAGGGGCTCCGTGGCCGTGGTCGCGAGGTGGGCGTGTAGTCCGTACGCAGCGAGCGCAGCGTACACTCGTAATGTCCCGCGCAGGAGCTCGTCCGCCAGAGCACGGCCGTATACAGACTCCCCAGGCGTACTCGCGACGAAGCGCAGGAGGGCGTCCGCCGGGCCGGCGATGGCCTGCGCTGCCGTGCGCGATGCGGTTATGAGGATGTACAGCAGATCCAGCGCCACGGGCGACGGAAGCGACGTGCCCTCCCTCGGTGGGTACGGTGTCAGGATGAAGAGGGACATGAGGTTCGATAACAACGCGGTATCCTGCGCAATAGCCTCCGCCCAAGCACCATTATGTCTGGCCAACCGCAAGACGACTGCAAGCAACTGTGCGAGCGGGCCCTGCCCGAGGTCACGTTGGACAAAGAGCGCCGCAACGCGTTCGAGAAACGGTCCCATCGGCAGGCTTGCGATCGCCGTGTCGCCCGGCCCCTCTAGCTCGACTCCATCTACCAGCGTCGCTGCGACATCGCTGCCCACGATCGAGGCCCATACGACCTCAGCAGCGCGCGCACCGACGCTCCCCCGTTCGCCCATCGCTTCCGCACCAGCAGCAAGCGCACGCGAGCGTATCTCTTCCTCCCGACCTCGAAGCTCCTCCATCCCGTCGAGGGCGCTGCGTTGCGCTTCTGCCAAGCGCAGCACGATCCCCGCAAGGACACCGAGCATCGTTGCACGCTGCGCTGGGACAGTCGATCGAGACAGCATGAATACATCGTCGATCGTGTATCCTGCGTGGGATCCCTCGGCATGATGGTGCAGCCCAAGATGCGTCGGCAGCTCGGAGGACAGCTTGAATGGGATTGGGGCACCGTGCAGGTCGAAGCGGAGGGTGGGCATGCTGCTGTCGGTGGCAGGTTGGGAAGCCATCCACGCGACGTTGGGATCATCGGCGGCAGCGGTGGGAAAGTAGCGCCGGCGAATGTACTCGGGCGATCCCTCCTCTGGATCGCCGAGCGGCCGTTTTGAAGGAGATGCAGAGTCAGGTGTAGATGTCTCATTGTCTGCAACTTCGGGCGTATGCGACGAAGGTAAAGGCAGCGGTGAGTGTGTCGTCGTCGTTGGCGATGTCGGTAGACTCTTCGACGTTGCCTTGAATTGACCTAGCGATACCGCATCCGAGTCCCCCGCTTCAGGAGGCGGTAGAGCAAGCAGGCGCTTCTTCGGGGACGAGGGCGCAGACTCGTACACGTGTACGTCTTTTGGTTGCACGGCGGCGAACCGCAATCGACGATCGGCGCGACTTGAGGGGCGCGTGTTCGCCCGCGAGAGAACAGGCGAGGGAGGCGCTATCACGATAATGAGTGGTTGATTTCTACAGGATGTGATGCACACACGTACCTGCAGGTGAGGATGGGCGTGTAGGTACAGCTTCTTCGCTGGTGAGGGGTACTGTCGGCTATGACTCTGCATCAAGTACATCGCTATAGGCGAGTGAAGTGTACCTTCTTCCAACCGGGTCCGCAGATCATCTGAATGGGTGGTCTCCACCAAAGTTGAGGATACGGGTTCGCTCCCCGTAGATTGACCCTCTTGTTCCTTTGGGGAGTGTTCAGCAAGTGGCGACGAGGTCGGTGGCGGAGCCTCGGCAGTTGAGCCCGCTGCCCGGCGTTCGCGCGCCTCTCGTACGGCGCGCATGAGATCACCGATACCTGGACCGAACATATCGACCACTTCCTGGATCCCGTCTTCGCGTTCATTGTCGGTCATGCCAGCAATGCGCTGTTCGTTCTCGCGGCGCATTTGCTCCTCCCACGAACTCGGGGACTTCACGGCTGACATTTCAGAGGAATGATCGTCCGGGTACGCTCTAGAGTCGATAGGGGATGGTATGTTGTCCAAATAGGTGATCGTGGTACGCAGAGGAGATGGCCTTGACGATCCGGACCCTGATGCTGTATGCACAATGGGAGGGACGCTTGCACCATTCGCAAGGTTCGACTGGGCTTCCTTGCGTGAGCGTGAGCGGGCGAATGCGCTTTGAGAGCGATGCGTTGCGGCAGGGAAACCACCTCGCGCGCCAGGCGTCATTCGCGGAGCCGGAGCGCGCTGTTCACTTGGCTTGCGCTCAAGTATGTTGCCGACCAGATGGCTCATTTCGCGAGGTTATATCTTGGTAGGGGGTTGGAAATATAGATTGCCTTTACATCGTTGAGGCGCTTCGGTCAGTCTGGGTGCAGAGCTGCGATGCGCACGACGCACGTTCAAGACAATCCTTTGATACTTCTATCACACTCGTATCCTGAATCTCTAACCCTTTTCTTGCAGACTTTGATTCTGACTTTTGGGAGAGGGGAAAGAACAATGGACGAGAGAACAAGGGAAGTGCATGTGGTCACGTGGTGACTGATCGGCAATCGGGCCTGATCGAGTGCTGATCGAGTGATCCAGCTGAGTCTTGGCTGAGTCGGACCTTGACTATGGCCTGAATCCTGCTTTAAACGAACGAACCAACGAGTTATATGGTGTGGACGCGACGCACCGGGCATTCGTGGTGTGCCCTTTTATCATTGTCCTTGCGCACCGGTATATCCGCCCTACAACAATAACACAGTACCAGTAGGTCGCAACATAGTAATCCCGTGCCTCACGGACTCTCCTGCTATTGACTACATGAAGGCGCCCACAGTCAGCACAGGTTGTGCACAGTAAAATGCGCTTCCGCCACTCGTAAGCCGAGCTGGCGCACGGTTGAACTTGATAATTGCGCATGACGAGTGGCCCTAAACGCCTCCTATAAAGCGGCCCTAAGGCGACAGAGGATATCTCGTCTTCTTCTCGACCTCTTTGTCTAGTGCACCTCATCGACCCAAGTACTACCAGCATGTCCATCCCCAAATTATTCCAGCCCATCAAGGTCGGTGCCGCGACTCTCCAGCACCGCATCGTACTCGCGCCTCAAACGCGCATGCGTTGCACGGCCGACAATATCCCGTTGCCCATCGTGAAGGAGTACTACGCACAGCGCGGAAGCACCCCAGGGACGCTCCTCGTCTCGGAGGGCACGCAGATCTCTCCATCCGCTTGTGGCATGCCCCACGTCCCGGGCATCCACAATGATGCCCAGATTGCTGCTTGGAAAGAGGTCAGTTCTCCTCTCGCCGCCTTTGTAAAATGTACCATGCTGAACGTTACATTTAGATCGCAGATGCCGTGCACGCCAACGGCAGCTTCATCTTTATGCAGATCTGGGCCACAGGTCGTGCTGGCATGCCCGCTGTCTTCAAGGCGGGCGGCCACCCATACGTCTCCTCTTCGCCTATCAAGCTGGAAGACTACGAGGACACCCCGCGCGAGCTCACAAAGGAGGAAATCAAGCAGTATGTCGCCTGGTACGGTCAGGCCGCCGCGAACGCGATTTCAGCCGGAATCGACGGCGTGGAGATACATGGAGCCAATGGCTACCTCGTCGACCAGGTCTGTCATTGCTTGCGTGACGCGTGGTCCGAGATGCTGACAACAATTCTAGTTCTTGCAAGATGTCTCAAACACCCGCACCGACGAGTACGGCGGCAGCATCGAGAACCGCGCCAGATTCGGTCTTGAGGTGATCGATTCCGTCGTCAAGGCCGTCGGCGCCGAGCGGACCGCCATTCGCCTGAGCCCCTGGGGTGTGGTCCAAGGTAATACATCGTCCTTCGTTACCTTCGCTCGAAGACTCACGAGTGTTTTTCCAGGCATGGGTATGAAGGACCCGAAGCCCCAATTCGGGTACTTTGTCCAGCAAATCAAGGAAAAGCACCCCGACCTCGCATACATCCACCTCGTCGAGTCGCGCGTGAAGGGCATCATGACGACGCCTCCGGAGGAATACGATCCGACCAAGTCCAACGACTTCATCCGCGAGATTTGGGCCCCGCGCCCCCTCATCTCCTGCGGCGCGTACTCCCGCGAACTCGCGCTGCAGATTGCGGAGACCAAGGGCGATATCATCGGTGTTGGACGCAACTTCATTTCCAACGTACGTCCTTCTCCGTGACCTGGGCATGCTATAAGCTAAACACCTGCCTCATAGCCGGACCTGCCTGAGAGGTGGAAGCATGACTGGCAGCTGACGAAGTACAACCGTGATCTCTTCTACATCCCTGGCGGCGGTCCCGAGGGCTACATCGACTATCCCTTCGTGACCGAGGCGCAGAAGGTGAAGATTGAGGGTTGAAACCGCACGAACGGCCGAGGTCAGGCGTCTATCTATCCGCTAAGTATTGGGGGCCACGGAGCACAGGCTGGGACCACACACCGTCGTATCATAGACTATAGAATTTGAAGTACTGGAAATGCATGTCGTCCTCTTTGATTGTGGCACTGGGCAGCCTCCGAATCGTGGCTCGGGGAATGCCAGCAACGCGTCATGTTCTTGCTTGTCGACAATTGACTCGGTGGGTCAGCGTTCAGCGTCTCGTCCTGTTCGAGGGCATACGATTCGGTTGTCACGCCGGTCCATCAATCTTAATCATCTTCAAACCGATTTTCGAGTCGGACTTCAGGCCAACTTGGATGCGACAAAGCAATATGACATGTATACAATAACAAGCTGCAGAGTGTATGAGCGAGGACTCGCCGTCATATTTATTCAGGTGAGAAGAGCGCACCGAGTATCACAACAAGAAAAGAGGAGACACATCATGTCGCGATCACCTGCGGTACAAGCCCCTCCATAGACACGTCCGCAGACGCCTCCAACGCTGCCCGCTTTTCCACCGATTCTCGCTCAGCTGCTTGTCGCGCCGCGCGTCGTTCCTCACCCTTGGCTTTCATCGCGTCAATGTCTTCTTGCAATTTTGTCTGTGATGCACATGTCAGATCGTGCACACGATAGACGCGTTCGCAGATGGCAGCCCTGTTCCCTTGTCCGCTGCGAGTCATACGTCCAAATCGAATATTACTCACCGCCTTCTCCTCCAGCTCCTTCTGATCAAAGATGGAGAACGGGCTGCCCTCCGGTTCCTTCTTCTTCGTTCCTATCCGGAAGTCAGCTTTCACATACTCTCTCTGTCCGCTCCCTCCCTCATCCGTTCCAACATAAACCACGACACTCACCAAACGCCGCACACGCAAACACCTCATTCATTATCTCATGATTCCTCTTATACCTCGCCATCGACAACGTCCGCGACGAAATCAAATCACCCTCATCGTCCGAGTCCGGCTGCACCTCCCGGTCGCGCCCCGCCGGCTGTGCAGCGCGCTGCGCCTGCTCGCGCTGCCGCCGCTCGAGCGCCTCCATGTTGCTGTTCTGCTGCGCGAGCATGGCCTGTTGCTGCGCCATGTTCATGCGGCCCATGTTCATGCCAGGAAGGGGCGCGCCCATGCCGCCGGGAATGGGGGCGCCCATGCCGCCGGGGATTGGGGCGCCCATGCCGCCGGGGATGCCTCCTGGACCCATACCACCTGGACCCATGCCTCCTGGACCCATGCCTGCGGGGCTCATTCCGCCTGCCAGGCCGCCGGGACCCATGCCTCCACCGGGACCCATGCCGCCGCCAGGACCCATGCCTCCTGGTGCCATCCCGCCTGGACCCATCCCGCCAGGCATGCCTGGGCCCATACCCCCGCCCGCACCCTGGCTCGAGCCGGGAGGGTACACCTTCTGGCCCGCCTTCTCGCCAATCACGAACATCGGTGCCTCGTTGATAGTGCGCAGAGGGTAGTTGCGCACAGGCGCCTGCGAGAAATTGGGTGGTATATCTGTTCGTCCCGTGAGCGTGCTGGTCCATGACTAGTACGAGCATCACGTACTGGTCATCTGCCCGCGGGCGTAGTGAATGAGGGCGAGTGATGGATGGCCGCCCTTGGCCAAACGATAGCGCCGGCGGACGCGGTACGCGGCGCTGTCGATGCCGGGGATGTAGCCGAATCTCGATTCTATGATTTCGATTTCCTGCAGAGAAGTGGGGTGAATATGCATGCGTTGGAAGGGGTGTGTGGGGGAAGGCACGTACGCGTGGTCCGACGGGCACGTTCTGCCTCCTCTCATCAGGCCAGCGGATCCCGTCGTTGATGTTCCAATTGGGGCTGGGGAGGAATATGATGAATGTCTGGCCGTCTGAGGGATAGATATCGTGAGTGCAGCGCGGTGGGAGAAGTGTGCAGCACATGCACCTGAAGGTTGGTCGATGTAGCCCCATGTGAAGGGCACCCTGGTGGCGAGGGGGATTGCCTTCTGGAAGTACTCCAGGACGTTCTCCATACTGAGGTGACTGTGCAGGCCCAGGTTCTCTGGAAAGCGGAGAACGCATCCCTCTGCTTGAAGTTGTTGCATGGAAGCCATACCGCTTGATACACAATGCTCGCGCGCCGGCTATGCGGAGATGGAGCCAAAGTAAAAGCGCGCTCAGTTCGACGCGTGTCGCAGGATTATTCAATATGCTGGCTTAGAACCACCAGATATAAGCGTCGAGAAGAAAGTAAGATGAGCAAGTGGAAATAGACGCTTTGTGGTGTACAAGTCAAGGTTAAGAACAAAGGGCGCATCCCGATCGGGCGCGTCAATGGCATGCACGTGATTGTCAACGCGCCGGTCCGAGCGCCCGAGCTAACGCCTCGTCGGGGCGATCAGGCTTTTCCACTTCTTCCTTGTGTCTTCCACCACCACAACTTGACCGCAACGACGTTTACTTTGTACTCTGCTATCCTCAGTACCCGTCTCCAGCGGAAATCTACTTGTAATCAGTGCTGCGGATGCTGCAATGGTCACCATACCCTTTGCTACTCCATCTTTCGCGAATTCCGACCGACTTTCAACCGTAGTTTCGTCTCCTCGTACTCTGAACCGCCCATGGCCTAGCGAGAAACGCTCGCCGATAATACTCTGCTGGACTACTGGGAGTCCGTCGTTCGAGGTGCGCGCCAAATTCTCGATGCCTAACAACTGCAGCGCTTTCATGGGTTAATACGTACGCCTAGTCTCACCGAACATAGTCCCAAGAATCGCCTCATTCGGATCCGGGGATCGCCTTATAAGAGGCGCTAAGAGAGGCATGACCTGTCCACCTTCGCCGACATGCTGCTTTACCGCGTTCTCCCCGTTTTCATTGTGATACCTGCATCGCTGTCCACGATTCTATACGAAGGCAGAGTTCCCTCAGGCTCCCTAGATCCAGCAAGCCTCGACAGCTCTGCCGACCCCTTCCTCACGTACGACTGCGCCTCTTTACTCGAGTGCTTACGTTGAACCCCGTTGCAGAGCAGTCAGAGGCAGCGAGGATGCGTCTTACGTACGGAACTTTTCGTGAATCTACCATTGTTCCGCTCACGGCCTTCATAGTACACGAGTGCGGTAACAGACACTATCGCGCCCACCCCTCTCTGGGATGTTGACGAGGAGACGATTTTTGTCATGATTGACAACTCGTCGATCTTCCTACCTGGAGGCAGCAACCCTCAGAATGGCTTCCGCCGGACTGAGCTCATCGCTGAGCAAGACGGTACATCGCTGAATGTTTACATTTCTCGGACGTGGCTGACTAGTCAACAGGGAGCGCTACGACTCTGTATAGCCTGATGGAGACTGGGACCACGGCCTTCCATTTCTCGATTATGGCGGACCCTGACAAGCCGCTCAACTACGACCACGAATACCAAATCGTTTTCATAGAGCCGTCGGACGGGACGCACGTCTTCGGTATCGTACTTGGTACTTGCAAGTTTTCTTGCTTTGGTCTGAACTCAACCTGGCCCTCCTTCAGGTACTCCTTTCAACACCGATGCGTCGGAGGAGGAAGCGCACTCGATTCGAGTTCTCGCACACGACAGCAGCATCCTATTCGAGACCGACTTCACCGAGGGCGCGTGGCATAACTTCGCCGTCGTCGTCGACTGGTCGGCACTGACGCTGCAGGCATACTACTCTGTCGACGCCGACGAGTTGGCTGAGGTATCCGATGTCACCGCCAACACAGGCGTGAGCTCTGGCTCCGCCGGTCAAGGAGACTTCCACTTCGGCGTGCTAAAGGTGCGACGCCCAAATTCACGCGTTATTCGTCCGCTGATCAACGACGAACAGCTACCTCTGCCGGACCCTAGCGACCCATCCCATCAGTCCGATGTTGTGCACTACGGGATACAGGAAGGAACAACGGAGGGGCTCTTCTACTCTGGTGTATTTGTAGAAGATCTCGAGGACGGTCTGACGACCAGCTAGCCTCATCACCTGATTGATCCCTTGTATTGCTTGATGCTCTGCTGTATATCATGCCAATAGAGCACGGTCTTGAACTTCTTGAATGGTGTGTTTGTGGCCAGTAGACTGCTCGAAGCTGCAGGACTATTGTTCGAGAACAATGCGGACGTTACCTAATGCAGAAGTCACTGATCCACTGTAGCGTGACTCTGATTCATCTCTCCCTTACACCTTCAGCCACTTGCCACGATCCTACCACTTGCTCGTCCACTCTTCAAGCCTGACAATACTGTATCATCGGAGAAGGGATCGCCATGGACGCCCGCCTACGACGTGTAAACAAGGAGATCGCTGGTATGCAAACCCCGAAGCCATCGCTTTACCTACACCTGCTAAGCGCTGGTTACTAGACTGCAAGAACGACAAGACCTCCAATGTCAAGATTGAGCTCATAGACGAGTCACCCTTCCATCTGAAGGGCTCGTTCCCCGGCCCAGAAGGCACACCATACGAGGGCGGCCACTTCGAAGTCGTGCGTGTCGCTGCCTGCCCGCACCTGCCTGTGCTCACGGCACCCCCCGCGCCCTAGGACATCCGCATACCGGAGACCTACCCGTTTCAGGCTGTCAAGATGAAGTTCATCACGAAGGTCTACCACCCGAACGTCTCCTCCGCCTCCGGCGCCATATGTCTCGACATCCTCAAGGTGCGCCTGCTTGCACCCTCCTTGCGCGCGTCATGCTGACACGGAGCGCAGGACGCCTGGTCGCCCGTTCTGACGCTCAAGTCGACGTTGATATCGCTGCAGAGCCTCCTGTGCTCGCCCGAGCCGAACGACCCGCAGGATGCCGAGGTCGCGAAGCACTACACCACTTCCAAGCGGAGCTTCGACGAGACAGCCGCGTACTGGACGCATATCTACGCAGGGGGCCCGCCGCCGAAGACCAAGGGCGGCGCTGCCGTGGGCGCGCAGGACGAGGTCGCGATGGCGGGGCTCGATCACGCGCATGTGAAGAAGTTCGAAGGACTCGGCTTTCAGCGAGGGCAGGTGGTGCGTGTGCGAGTATCCTGAGCGTGCATAGCGACTGACGTCCGGGATGTCTTCCAGATCGATGTGCTCCGAAGGCTGAACTACCGCGGGGCGAACGCAGCGAAGATCAACGACGATAAAGTCGTTGAGGAGCTACTCAAACCATAATCGAGCGGCCTGTATCATCCGGCACTTCTGCCTTGTCATCTATCCCATCTGCAATGCATACATAATACAAGCCGTTCATCAAACTCGTACGGCGGCTGGCCACAGGCTGGCCACTTCCTTGACTCTTGCCGTCAGAATTGTGAAGACGAGCGCAGTTCGCACGACGTAAGTATCGTTCAGAAGTCTGGCTTTCCTTCATCCAAAGTACCAGTGGGTCACAGGAAGAGATGGTCTGTGTTGCTAAATGCCTCATTCAACCAGAATGACGCGCTATGAGCAGCCCCGCTCATCGACTTCCTCGAGAACACGCAGTTCGTTTCGAGCGCAACAGGAGACATCGACGGAACCAGGTCGCTGCTGCTGGCGATGCCTCGCGGCATGTCGCACTGGGTAGCCTACCTCCCCGTAAGCCCGTCCTGTGCGATATTCTCAAATTTCCCTTGCGCAGGCTGACCGGGTGTTGGGACGAGGCCGACAAGGCTCCTCAGCCCCAATCACGGCAGATTCGGTTCAAGTCATACAGTCAGGCTGCTTGCGTATTACGACAGAAGACTACTTACTTGACGGAATACTACCTCGCTCACGGCCGTTCCCGACATCATAGCCGCACTAAACACCCAGAGCGGGCCGCACGAGCCCGCAGTGCGCACGGCGTTGAAACCATCTTCTCACTGTCAGCGCCACTACGTCTTTATGACGACCTTCATGCATTCATGGCTAGCGGACATGCTGCAAAGGCTTCCTGTTTCCCCGCCTAAATACGTCTTCAGACTAAGAGGCCTCAGCTGTGAGTAGCAGACGCACTCGATTCCCGGGCCTGACCCATGGTCGTCCGGTGATCCATGGTTCGCTATTGACCACCGGCAAACTGACTGGAAAACAGGTGTAGTACCCTGACTGTGGGAAATGCTATGTATTGCAGAGGGCAGCCCATGAGGCCTGAGGACGTACAGACCTGCACCGCCAGTAGACTACCTTCACACGGAGATCGACGACCAGTCTCCTATCAAGTTATGTACGTACGCGTCATAACACACCTATCAGCGATCTTCTCATGCGCCGTGACATGCACCTGGTCCATGACTTGACGCGGAAACCCTCAGTAAGACTGGTGACGGCAGCAACGAAGCTCGAGCAAGACGTGCCACCCGTGGCCATAATTCGGCGTTTGCCGTCGCACGCCTGTTGATGTTCAACGCGCATGGCAACTGCCACCTCAGTGCATGTTCCCTATCCGATATCGTTCGCTCGCCGACGCTTACGGCACAGTTGAGGTGTGTGATTGTAAGGGGATGGTAGGGCCGGATGAGCGCCTCTGCACCTGCTCAGACTTGCGGCCTCCAACTCGCTATCTTGGCTATGAACAAGAGGGCAACGTCGGCGTGCACGACGGTGCAGCCGTCGATAAACCTCTGGTTCACAGCAAGAGAGCGTAGATGGAGGCGACAAGGGAGGCAGGCATCATGCAGAACGTGGCAAAAATGCCTCGCAGGTGGCAGAGAGGGAGGGGGGATGAGGGAGTTGATGGGGGAAAGAGAGGAAGAGGGAAGGTGCTGAGTGGACGAGTACCGCCGTCGTAGGCTCTCCTTAAGTACGTGCAGGGCGCAATTTCAATATATTTCCCTTAGCCTTTTATGGTTCACGCGCGCCCGCCGCACACCACACAATAGTACGGAAGAATGCAACCAGACCAGTGGCGCGTCAACGCGTGCTCGCGCGGCTCTAACGAACGCACAGCATTGATGTTCGGTGACAGAACTCAAGTTACTCAACAAACGAATACCTCCCGAACGGACGAATCACATCCCCATCGCGGCACACAAAGTTCACGGGAATGTGGACGATCTGAAATATGGCAAACATGCGGCTTTAATGAGATGAGTGCGTTTCCTGATACAGCGTCGTGCGCCACTCCATCTCCCAAAAGATGCCGCAGAAATCCACAGAGTTCCGTCTCCATCTCTCTCTCCTCCAGCCTAGCCCCCTGCACGGTATGTCATCGTCCGCCATGACGTGTAAAATTCAGGAAGGCTGATACTTTCCGCTGCTTGTGCACAGACAGATCGTCGTTCCTGAGATTCCCAGCACATAACCTAACTGCTCTCCGCACATTGAGCTTCTGCGATGACTCACTGTAATTGGTCAGGTGGGCGGCCACGAGCAGAGAAATGACGAGACGTACCCGAACGTTCACGAACGAGTTGCGTATTCACGCGTGCCCTCCGCAAGCACATCGTCGGCCATTATGCTCATCCGTACGTACTCCACAGGGCCCTTGAAGAAACGGTCGCCAAAAGGACACATCCCACGCCTCTGATACCACGGCAGGCTGCTCGTGCGCGCGTCACACCATACCGCCTGCGCTCCCATTTCGGCAGCCGCCACCCAGAAAATGCGACGGAGTAGCGCGGTACCGATTCCTCGTCCCTGGAGGTCCTGTCGACAGGCAAACTTGCGGAAGCGCACCGCCTTGCTTGCTGTTGCGTCGGGCTTATCGATGGGCAGCGGCTCGCTGAAGATTGAGATGACGGCGATGGGCGTGGGGGAGCCTGACGAGAAGGCGCCAAAGTGTCGCCCGCTGTCGTCGTCCGGGAGGCGAACGGCAGAAAGGGGAAGATCTGGCCAGAGCACCGAATGACGGAGAGCGAGCGTCTCTTCGACCGATATCTCTCGAATTCCAAAGTCGGTCTCTTCAGCACGCGCGGAATCAGGCGCAGCAGGGCGAATATCGGCAGGCAGTGAGTTATCCATCGATAGAGGCGATAGCAAGGACGCGCGAGTTGCAAGCCGATCAAACGAGGCCTCGTTTTGCTTTGTTGATCCAACGTTCGCGCAGATGCCCGAGTCAGCGCCAGCCTCCGAGTCAGCGCCAGCCAGTTCCAATTAGGCCACGAGGCCATGACGCATAGCAGCTGCCGTCAGGGTGTTGGCCATGCTCGAGTCGGACTTGATGTCGTTCACATCGTCAGGTTACTGGCAGAAAGGGCTCCACGAGCCGGGCCACTGACGAACGCAAGGTCCGGCTGAAGGTGTATGTTCAGTTGATCACGGATTGGGATGACCTCGATGCATGGCGGTCGCCGGTGGACAGAGTTCGTCCCTTAATAGAGGGGAGAAGCCTGAAGTAAGATTGCAGAGGTTGACTGCCTATCGGAAGCACGGCAAGTTCCCATGTACATTGCATGGCGTAGGAGAGAAAGCATGATTGGTTATGAGCGGCAGGCTGTGGCGCTGGAATCGTCATAGAGGTCTGTGAACATTCAGACTTGAGTGGCTTTCGAGGGAAAGCGTATACGCAGTTTGGGAATCGGGAGACAGTGGAGCACCCGGGAGAGAGCTGGCTGGAGCAAGTTAGGAGAGACTAAGAAGGTTCAAACATGGTGCATAGTCACGTGATCACACGTCAGCTGCTTCGACCCGGCCCGGCCCGGAACACGTCAGACTTTTCAACTTCAACCTTTCTTGACCCGAAAAGCTCACACCAGTGCTCAGGCGTAGGAGCCCACTTTCGTGTCGTATCTCTCATTTCAGCGAGATCACTTGATCCGCTTTTGACGCACGAGTGGAGAAGCTATTCAGGAGCAGCCATGTTGCGCAACGTTATTGGCCAGACGTCAAAACGTCTGTTGACTCCAGTGCAGGCGGTGCGCCCCGGTGCGATTCCAACGTTGTCTTCCATCGTACGGCGATATAATTTCATTTGTCCATCCTCAACAACAGACTGAAGAATGCCTTTTGCAGAACGCACGGTACCAATGGTTTCGGTTCGTACCGACAGACTGCCGTACTTTGACCTCACCGTCAGTCGCACGGTGCCGAACCTATGCCACGCAGACGTCTTCGTCGGGAGATGGAGAATCAAACAATGGAGCTCGTGACGATGTTCCACCTCCAGACTTTGACTATACGGCTGCGCTCGAATCCATTGCGGAAAGCGACTTTATTCAGAAGGCTGTACCATCTACGGACCGCGGACGGCTGGAGAAGGTGCATTCATTGATCCTCCTCATCATATCCTACCTCAACAGAGGTGCGACCATGTCCGAAGATGCCGCGCTAAGCATGATGGTGGTAAGCAACAAATTCTGCGCACGCTAGCTGCTCATCAATTGACATTGCTAGACGTTCTCGACGGTGGCCGTTCCCCCCGGCTCCGAGATAGCGCGCGCTCGAAAGGCCACGATACTGCTTATCAGCGCAATTGTTCAAAACCTGCTCGCTGTACCAGAGGGTTCGCAAGTGCGCACGGAGCAGGCCGAAATTTTCGGCTTCGCAGGCGCTATGCTTCCACTACACGCGATGTATGTGCAGGGCAAGGAGCCTGGCGCGGATCTCTCCGTGGAGGAGTGGACCGACTTTTGGAACCGCATGCAGCCGCTGCTGCTGGACCTCATGTTTGCGCTCGAGAAGCACGGCTTCTACGACCCGTCTTCGCCGGTGGGCTCAAAGTCGGAGTCGCAGTAGGGAGACGGAGCGAAGCATGGGTTGGGAAAGCCGATTATCATACAGGGACAGCCGTATCGATAATCCAAAATGATATCCTCGATGCAAGTCTTCCCGGGACCGCCTTTGCCCGCCATCTTCTCGAGCGTTGTTTCCTTGATGGGGACAGCAATGCGTCCGAGCTGGACCCGGGCGCGCTCTCGCCTGCTCTCGCTTAGCGCTTGATTTGTCCGCTAGCTTTCTCTTTGGTGCCCCATAAGGCAGGTGTCAAGGCGACTAACAATTTTTTTCCTTAGTGCAGCGACGCAGTGGGATGATCGTGCATAGAAGGCGATCAGTCCACAGCTCTGTTGGAGCCCTTGGCTCGACCTCCTTTTACACAGAAGTACGTCCGAGCGCCAGTGTGGCGCGCACATGCCATCTCCGGGTGGTCTGAGCTTCAGATATGGTCTTCGATGAGTGAGTGACCGTTCTTATAAGGGGTTTCCAAAGCTTACTTTGTACTTTACATTCACAACAGCCGGGAACTATCATCCGTCTGTTGGTCCGGACAACTCTCGCCTGAAGCTTTGGTTCCTTCATTCAATCGCGTTGCGCCAGATTGCACATGCGCGCTATGACCATGAAATTCTGCTCCCACCAATGCTTCGGCGACGGTATCACCAAAGACGGAGTGCGGCATTCCCGCGCGCTTATCGATGCAAAACGCGCCGAGGCCATTGTCACCGCGTCTGCCCAAAGGGCCATCATATTGCGGTGGCTTATCGAGACATCTCTGCTTCCTCGTTGAGTACTCCTAGTCGCCTCCCGCCGTCAGTATCCCCAGCGTACTGGCGTGAGTCCTCGGGTTCAAACGTTCTGAGGTCAACGACGCCTACTGCGCCGCCCTTATTTCGTCTGTGGCAGAAGCATTTCCGAATTTTGGCAGTGCATCGGTCTACATGAACATGTATATTCCCTTAGCCAAGCGCCTCAGCTATCCGTTTCCTCCGCGAATGACAAATTACGCTGTTGGTTCAATATCTGGGGAAGGTGAACCGTCGAACGTCCTTCCTGTGCCACGTGACCGTGGAAAAGCCACGGGTGGCGCGCCTGATTCAGATTGGGTCGGACCGAGACTCAACCTGCCCCCCTGTCTTATACCCTTTGGCCTCACCCTGGCCTCACCTCGACTGAACATCCTCAGCAACTGTCATCATCTGCCGACCAGCTTTTGCAGCAGCTATCTCTTGCTGAACAAGCAATCTGGACGTCTTCTGCGAGTTGTAAATCAACTCATTTCGAACCCGCATGCAAAATGGCAGTCGACTGGGTTTCCAGACTTCCCCCCGAACTATGGATGACGGAGATATTTCCCCTTGCTTGTACCGACGATGGATCGACTGCTCGTGCTCTTTGCGCTCAGAACAGACTCTTTTATCTTGCAGCCCGTCCCCTTCGCTTTCAGTCGCTTGCTCTCAAAGACTTCGCTCAGCTATCGCGCTTCTGCGCACTCCTGCAGTCCGACCCCGCAGTCGCTCAACAAGTCAGATATCTCTATATCAGTGGCTTCGACACGCGCCTCAGTGAGTGTTGCTGCTATTGTACTACTTCTAACTGAGACTTTCGCCTTTAGATAGTGCCCAGCATACACCGATGCGCCTCTGGGTGCAGGCTACTGTGGACATGGTCATCGACGCAATCGCCCCCTATATCCGTATTCTCCACATATCCGGACACTGCTATCACCTCGGCAACATCCTACAGCCACGGCGCACTTTCGTCGCCCTCGAAGAGCTCACCACGTCCTGGGTTGCCACCACACCCTTCGAGCTACAACCCGTACCGACATTCCCAGCACTGCGCCACCTGCACTTACGCAGCATCGACACCTTCCTCGACACGCCACGAGCACGCGTAGTGAGCGTCATCAAGCTGCTCCCCACGCTCGCACCTTGCCTTACCCATCTTCGAGTGCCTTTCGGCAACGTCGTCGTCTGGCATCTCACGCGTGGGCGAGCCCTTCCGGAACACATGGCCGCACTCGAAGAGATACAGATATGCGTGCCGAGAATTTTACCTGCCGTGATGCAGCACAGACTCCTCCAACTGAAAGCGCTCTCAGCGGAGGACGGGCGACTTCGGTTGGTTGACGAGTTGAGGGAGGCCGGTACAGACACCGTTGCTGAAACTGAAGCGCAATGGCTGGAGCGCGTATCATTAGGTCGTGCAGGCGGTTGGACTTCATAATGGGCTTCTACTAATTTCGCCCAAAGAAAAGCGTGCCCGAAGTACTAGACGTAGAGCTCGTATCATGCCTTCCGGATATCTACAATGTGTGCTATAGGAGCCATGGTTCTAGGGCTGCTGTGATGTATGAGTACAGGTATCCGTGAGTTGGTGCGAAGAAGGATGCACCGATATATCGACAGGGAGTAGCATCGGTCAATGACCGCCACTCGTGCAAAACATAATAAAGGAATTATAAATCCAGAGGTAAGGGAATCGAACAAGAAGAGGCGCAAGAGGCGGGAGGCATAACATGAGAACAGAAAGCTCATGAAGGGCGTCAAAATATCTACAATCCAGATATCGACAGCCAGCGTGACATGGAACGAACGTCGAGAGACAAAGCATGCATGAACTTTGTCGGACCAAAAAGCGATGCTACAAGAAAAGAAACCCGTGGGGAGAATGCGCGGAATGTCGCCGAGGGACTGAATCAGCTGGAGAAGACAGGGCAAAGAGAATAGCAAAGGCAGCACACAGATGTGGACGCTCGCGCTACCGCGGAGCGAAGATAGCCACAAGCACTATAAAGGGCACGTATGTCACCAGCGACACAGCAGCCATTATGCGACATCGCAGCCGCCACGACCTAGCATCTGGATTCGGTACTCAGTCATCGCCCAAACAGCCAAGAAAGATGGGACACTCACCGTGTTCGGCCTGCGCATCCTCCAGCAGCACGCTTCCGCGCTTGCTGGACACCCCCACCCGGGACGCGCTCTCGAGATCTCCGGCTAACTGTTCCGCGTCGACCTCTACTCGCAACTCCGACGGAACACTCCGCGTCGACGCCGCGAACCCGCCAACCCACCACACCGGGAACAGCACGAAGCCCACGAAGAACAGCCATGCGTTCAGGGGGCCCTGCCTGGTGGGTACCCACGGCGTCGGAACGAGCGGCGGCGGCTTGCGCGGGTCGCGCATATGGTAACGCGTGCTGCCGGATGCATAAGTCGAGGCGCGCGGCGAGGGCTGTCCGGACATGCGCGACGAGGGTTGGAGCGATAGTCTGTTGGTCGGCTGCGCGGACAGCCGCGCGGAGGGGTTCCCAGACAAACGGGAAGGCTGCCGCGAATGTCGTGCACCACCGAGCGAATGGATGAGCGACGCGTCCTGCGGCTCAGTCAACGACAGTCGTGGACGTTTCCTCCGAGCCTCCTCCGACGTGGGCACGGACGACCGCTGTGGCTGCTCCGGCGAACTGTCCCACTCGTCTGATTCCTCATCGCTGAGGGACGTATCGTCCTGCGCCTTCCGCTTGCCAGTCATACTGCGGGAAGAGTGACCATGCTGCTGCTGATAAACAGATGGGCCGGCCCAACTTGACGAGGCGGGCACCGCCCGCCCCTTGCCCTTGCGGTCCCCGACCGCAACTTCGGAACGCGACGCCCGGGGTATAATCTCCTGAGAACGGTATATGGGCGTCGGGGATGAGGGCTCGACTGTCAAACAGGACGAGGGCGCGGCTGATACGATGGACGACGAAGAGAGGTAAGAGGACGAAGCATGTGTGGGTGCTGAACCGATGAAGGCGGGCGGCTGCAGCGCCTGTACGCTGCCGCGGCCCTCCTTCGATCTTGCGGGCTGGCGTCCTAGAGACAAGCCCACAATTTCGCGGGATACGAGCGCCTCCCAGGGTGCCTGCTCGTCCTCTATGTGAAGGGAGGCCTGCCGTGCACTGTACTCAGCGCTCGACCGACGGGACTCCGTTCGTACGTGCGAACGAGAGCGCGACAAACTGTGGCGCGACAAGCTGGTGCGCGACAGACGACCCATACGCGATGAGTGTCCCGCCGCATCAGCCCTGCGCTCGGGCGTCTTGGGCAGCGCTGCTGTAGGACGGTCCGCACGCCACCCTGCACTGCTCCGTCTCCTCCGTCTCCGCATAGCCGGCATTGAAGCTGAAGTAACAAGCATGCGCGCACGCCGCGTCGGCTCCCGTGCCGAAGTATGCGTAGCCGTGCGGAACAGTGGTTTCCGCATCGTCAACTCAGGATGACTGAGCGGCGGCATCGGCGGCACGGGGGACTGCACCCGCTTCGTGAACGTGAAGCCGCTCGATGGCGGCGTGGGCGAGCCGAACGTATGCGCCGAGGGCGTGGCCATAGGCAGAGGCGGCTCCGAAGGGGAGGCGGGCGTGATGGGTCGCGCGGGGTTCCCCAGCGTGTGCGTCGTCCGGGTGGTGCCGCCCGTCCCGCCTGTGCGGTACGACTGCGTGCTGTACGACGCGTCCGAGGTGTGTTCGGATGAGTGCCCACCGAACTCTTCCGGGAAGCCGAGCTGCGCGGGCGCGGGCTTCCCACCAAGCGGCGAGCGACCGAAGGTTGACCATCGTGTCTCTGCGGTGCTGGGGCGCCTGCGAGGTGGAGTGCGTGGAGGGGAACGTGTAGGTGGCGAGGGCGAGACACTGGGCGTAGAGCGCGACGCGAGGTTGGCGAGACGCGCTATGATGCGCCTCCCGGGCGAGGCGGGCAACCCAGCCAGCGCATCGTCCACGGACGACGCCGTACGCGTGATATGCGTCCGAGCCGACATTGGGGAGTGTGTGCTGCTTTCGAGAACGGGTGGATGCGAGGAGGACGCGACGGGCGCTGAAGCGGGGAGCGGTGCGGGTAGTGGTGCGGATCCGACAGTGTGCCTACGCGCCTGGGATCCCCCGGATGGGTGCGCCTCCCTCTGGAGGTCCTCCTCGAGCGCGTTGAGGTCGGGGTGGATCTTGCGCGGGAGGGGAGATGGGTCTGATGATGCTGTGGGAAGCGGTGGACTCGGCGGGGCGGGCGCGACCGGTGGTGGCGCGGGATTCGACACGGTCAACGCCCGGCGTCGCAGTCGGGTGAATAGGCTCGGCATGCGTCTATAGTTGCGCGAGTTCAGCTTCTGGCATCTCGCTCAAGGTTTCTGGGACACACCTTGAATAATTAGTTTATAGGAATGCGAAGGTGCAGCTGGACAGGAGCTGGTGTGTTGTCAGGCTCAGCTGCGAGCGTTCAGGTCGAGTTATCTTGATTATTTCGGCACCAGCGCTGCCAGAAGTCAACGGCGAGCGATATAGACAGCTTGCATGAGAAGGAAAAGGAAGGAGGAAGAGACACGCGCTGCTTGATTGTCAACTTGAAAGAAGCTTAGAACCGTCGCGATCACGTGGCAATGCGCGTCCGCCCGCACTCGCGCCACTGCGCTTTCTGTCCCGAAATTCTGATCCAAGGTATAAATCAGAGCTTCTGGCTGTGCATGATAGATGTGCACTTTCAATCTTCTGGCGCGAGTCGCGACTTGGGCAGAAGTTCGCAAGAACAAGATGGATTTAGCGCCGACGACCATGTGCTTTCAATTATCCGAGGCCGCTTGCCCCATCAGGAAAGCTTTGTTCGTTCAGCGTCAACAAACTTGAGATTCTATCTTAGTCTAATCAGTCTCCAGCGGCACCCCATCTAAGCCCATCTATGGAAGTCACTAGCTATCCTCTGACCTCGTCTCTGCGGAAGTGAAGTCCAGAGAGACGTTGCCGGGACCAAAGGTACGCAGCCCCGTCCTCTTGATCCTAAGCTTCGACTTGCAGAGCGGGTCCGGACATGCGATTTCCGTCTCGCTCGTCATCCAGTCGGTCATCTGGTGCGTCCGCTGCATCCCGGAAAGAAGAGGGAGGATGGAACCTGCGAGGGAGACATCAGCGATGCACATTGGACCACGTGGGGGATGGCAACATAGCGCATATCAACATCACGGCGAAAGTGGTTGCGACAGAATTGAGACCAACACGGGCGCAACACTCAAAGGCTCGGGATGCTCACCTAACGAGTATATCGAGAACGCTTGCCCCGGTGGAAGGCTGAGCATCTCCCCGACAAGCAAAAAATGGTCTCCATCCCTCGCACCACACAGTATGCGCTCGCCGGGCGGACACACGACCTCGACGCGGAGGTCAAACAGCTGGTACGTCGATTCTCGGGGCGTGACCGGCTGGCTCGCGCTCGAGCCCGCCTGACTGATAGACGCCGGGGAGGTCGGCTCTGTCGAGCCCTGCTTGAGCGCTGTGTTGACGGACATGGTGGTCAGGCAAGTGGAAAGTGCTATGCAAATTTCAGCGCACGTACTTGAAGACCCAGCTATAGGCGCTCGTACTCCCTCGTCTAGGCGCAGATAAGCGACCCTGGGTAACCGGCCTAGCTTGACGGACTCATGATCGACAACTTGTCTATTGTGCACATTGGAGAAGCACTCTATGGGCGTCTAAGTATTGGGAGGGCGTAGGGAGCACCTTGCGCGTCGTGCAATGGAGGCGTTGTTCAACTTTTCGAGGATTGGCATCCCCGCGGGCGCCCAATATTTACTTCTTGCCACGTGTTGACGGATCACCGGGAGGTGCGAGCCGGCGAGCCCGACGGCGGACGTGCTCAGTGTTGTCATTCCTTGTCTTCGTCGTTCATTGCCTTCCCTTTGTCTCCCTCTGTAGACATTTGGAGTCTCGGTACCCTTTATCAGCCTGCTCACATCAACGCTCGCGGCGAGCAACGCGACAGACCGACATGTGGAGTTCCGAGAACAAACTGAAGGTCGCCCTCGATTGTATGTTCTTCACCTATACTGCTTCTGCGCTTTCGAACTTACTCAGCATTGTAGTCGGGCTCTTCTTTGCGTCCTCAGTGTGTATACTCAGCATTCTTGTGGGATATGGCTGATATTTTTTCGCTCCAGGCAGCCCTCTACTATGCCGTATCAGTGCGTATGCTCGCCGCTCTCATGATCGTCCCGCTGAATGTGATACTCTAGCTGCTCACGGAGACTGCGCTGCCCAAGCGGCAGGCTGTAAAGGGCAAGAAGATTGAAGCTCTCAGGCGCTTGGGACATCAGAACATCGAGCTCGACGAGTATGAATGTACGCGTCCCTGTCCTCGATCTTTGCTTTATACTAACCTTTCTTCTTCATTCGTCTCCTCTGTCTTTCCTCCTGCATACTATCTCCACCTCGCATCCCTTTTGCTTCCCCACCACCTGCAGCCACCATCGCCAACGAAATCATCCACCCGGACGACATCGACATCCGCTTCTCCGACATCGGCGGCCTCGACCCCATCGTCTCCACCCTCCGCGAATCCGTCATCTACCCCCTCCTCTACCCCCAGCTCTTCTCCTCCACCTCCTCCCTCCTCGCCGCGCCCAAAGGCGTCCTCCTCTTCGGTCCACCAGGGTGCGGGAAGACCATGCTCGCCAAGGCGCTCGCGAAGGAGAGCAAGGCGACGTTCATCAACATCGCCGCGTCGGCGCTCGCGAGCAAGTGGTACGGGGAGAGCAACAAGCTCGTCGCGGGGCTGTTCTCGCTGGCGAGGAAGGTGCAGCCGAGCATTATATTCATCGACGAGATCGACTCGTTCTTGAGGGAGAGGAGCAAGAACGATCATGAGGCGACGGGGATGTTGAAGGCGGAGTTTATGACGTGCGTGCTCGTACACCCCTTCTCGAACTCGGAATGCTGACACCCCTCGCAGACTATGGGACGGCTTAATGTCCGGCTCAGACCGTATCATGGTCCTCGGCGCGACCAACCGCCCAAATGACATCGACACCGCCATCCTCCGACGCATGCCCAAGCGGTTCTCGGTTGGGCTACCGAGCTTCGAGCAGCGTTTGAGGATATTGTCGTTGGTGAGTGGCTTCATCTACCTCTATATCGTCTACTCCCGCACTCTGTCGTCGCCTGCTCCATCCCTCCCTTCTCAACCCTTCCCCATCCTCAACCCTTCCTGCTCTATGCTCGACCCTTCCCCATACTCAACCCTTCCCCCAGATGCTCAAAGGCACCACCCTCGCCCCCGAGTTCCCCATGACCTCCCTCGCCGAGCTCACCGAGGGCTTCTCGGGCTCTGACCTTAAGGAGCTCTGCCGCGGCGCCGCGATGGTGCCCGTGCGGGAGTTCGTGCGCAGCACGGCGGGTAATCAGGAGAAGTTGGAGAGGGGGGAGTTGGAGGTGAGTGTGCATGGCGAATACGACGTGCACGCAGTGGCCTTGGACGTACGATACGAGGGATGACCTTGGACGTACGATACGAGGGATGGCCTGTGCTCCCTGGTTGTGATGCGCGCTTCGGGTTCGTGTTATGTGCTCGTGAGTTGCCGCTGACTATCAACTTCAGGGCTTCCACCTTCGACCACTCGTCTTGGATGACTTTTTTGCACCGGACGGGTCGAGTGCGCTACCACCGGGCGATGGGAGCCCACCGTTGGATTGATCGGCGAGCATGTGCGCCGCTGTCAGGTCGTTCGTACACGGCGGGTCATGTACGTGTTGCGCCTATAGGTGTCGTACGCGACGGACACGTAGGTGTCGTCGTACGCGACGAGCCTTGCAGGTGTCGTACGCGACGAGCATATAGGCGTCGTACGCCACGAGCGCATAGGTAGACTCCGTTCGTCCGCTTGATAGGTGTGATCCGACCGCATACTAGATACACGCTGTTATCCTTATTTGAGTATGGGCAGAAGTGCTCTGTAATATACCGCCCTTCAGCTGCGTCTATATAGACCACCTTTAGCTTCGTCTGCTCTATCCCTGTTCCAGGTACTTCTTAGCCTTCACCGTCGTGAGCTCTATATTTGTGGCAAAGCACTCCCAGCTGGCGCTTGGCAAAGCCCACATAAGCCGGTGGGTAGGACGCTGACTGTATCACGGTTCACCCTTTCCGCTGGACGTTCCAGCAAGCATAATTCATGTATGTAGTCCGTCGCGCGCGAGAAGGAAAGCAAAGAAAGGGTGTTCGACAGGGGAAGGATTCAAGAAGCGTCGGAGTTTGCCGAAACCAATATCCCCGTCTTCATGTCATCCTCATTGCATGACGCTGACGAGCCTTTCGCATGTCCTCTGCCCACATACGCGTTACCAATGCCACATGGCGTACAGCTCATCATGCACATGTCGCAACAACGAGAAGACGATCGTTTGGCTCAATGGGCTAGATATGTTTTTCGTGTATTCGCGGTCTACGAGACGGTGCCTCTGTATGTCCCAGATACGTATCGTAAACGGCAGTAGGCCAATGGTACAAAGGGTGGTGTTCGTCAACTGTCGTGCCGAGATCCGACCTCGTGAGACGACGCGCGCGGGGTACTTAGTCCAGTACTACGCCGAGCTCGTTGGGCACAGCGATAAGGTTCAACGTGCTCCGTCGCGCAGTTTATCCTTGGATTGCGTAGGGCGGATAGGGCCGTTCCTGTTTAGGGACCTCCCCGAATAAACCCAACTTCCTTCCTTCCTTCCTTCCTATGGCAGCAGAAGCCGCTGCAGTAGCTTCTACTGCGAATGTGATTCTTCCCAGATCTGGCACCTATCACTTCCTCATCACGTCGTAAGTATCCGTCAGATGACATTCTTTCTACAGGCAAACTATACAGTATAAATGCGGTGCATGCTAGTCTCCAATAGGTGCAGGCTAGTCTCCAATAGGTGCAGGCCGCGTTTGCAAAACAAGAGCCGTGTCCTGAACAGAACCAATCTTCTATAGGTACATATCATGATCATTATGGCTGGAATGAAGTCCTGTATACATATATAGGTGCGCCAACCGCTCGAACAGGGCGCGCTGCCCGACGACGACGGCGCGCGTCAGACGACGACGACGGCGCGCGTCAGACAAAGCGCGACGATGGAGGTGTCAGTCACGACAAGAAATTCAGTACAATTGTTCCCTATTCCGCACAGTCGAGACTCCGCTTAGTCTCGTTTGAGATTCCTCCGGACGACAAAGACGCGCTCGCCCTCGTCCGCTGACGTCTGCTCCTGAGCACCCGGAATGCTCTGCACGCCCTGAATATTCGCGCTGTCCTTGGCGAGCACGATGTACATTTCAAGCCCGTCGCCCACCTGGGCGAAAGCGCGACCATCAGCACGTGAAATTTTGTCGGACTAATTTAGCAGAGTACCCACCTCGATGTGGCGCTCTGTCGCGCCTGTGAAGGAGTCGATAACGAGCGAGAGGACGTGCGGTAGTGGCAGATGTGCCGGGTGCGTCGTCCCCGCCGCTGGGATCTGGTTCTTGAAGTAGATCTGTATGGCGCCAATCAGAACTCCATGATCATCGCGCGCGATGGGGCGGGACAAGATCGGTGCATCGTCGGCACCCCGCCGAGCCTCGGCACTGGCAAGGCTGCGGCGGGAGGGCGACGGGTGGGCGCGTGCATGTATGGGGGGCTTACCTGATTATCCAAAAACGGCTGGAGCAGCGACTGGGCTGCGCCGGCCGCGCGGCACGTCTCGCGCTCGTAGGACCCCACGGGGTCGAAGGAGTATACAGAGCCGCTTCCTAATGAGGAGAAAGGTCGGTCGTCAGCACGCGTGTACCGGCGCTAATCAATGCGTGGTAGCGCGCACCGTCTTCCTCGATGCCCCCGAGGATGATGTAGACATAGAATGGGAAGAAGCGCCGCCCATACAGCATCGTCTGGATGAGGCGGGCGACCGCCTGCAGCGGCATGTTCTTCGCGTGCGCGTGATGGTACCACTGAGATGGGGGTCAGAGCGGGGCGCACGGGGACGATGGCTCAGCGCACGCACCTCGAGCCGCTGCTTCAGCTTCTTCACGAACGTGTTGCCATCGGCAGCAAAGCCGGTGACGGCCAGCACGGCCTTGTTCGTTCTGCGCGCGCGCCGATCAGCAATCTGGACGCGCGTCCTCAGATGACGCGTACGCACAATCTGTGCACCTTGGGCGCGTAGCGCGTCTGGATGTTGTATCCTTCGCTCTGGCGCGTGTCGCCTGCCACGACGCTGAAATCGGATCCCGCGATGGCGAGCACGGTGCCGCCGTTGTCAGTGTACGGGTTGAACTGGTGCTGTGTGGGGTGACCGAGGGTGACCATGTCGGGCATCGTGAGGCGGTCCGTGAAGAGTAAGCTGACTGGCTTCTAGGCAACGACCGTGCGTTGCTGAGAAAGGTGAAGAGATGCGCGGGAGAGCAAAGGGACGTCTCGGCGCGGGCAGCGGGCGTATATAACGGCCTCTGAAATGTAAAAAGCCAAGGTTTCAGCGGGAAATATGAGTGACGCGTCTCGCTACACATCACGTGCACTTTTCCCGAGGAAAGCACGCCTTGTCCCAAAAAGGATAGTCTTGTCGACGGTTCAACTTGCGCCACCACAACCGCAGCACCCTATCTGCTGGATGCACCGGTTCCGTGTATATTTCTGCTGTAGCTTACGTAGTCCCCCCTTTCTCATCACGTATGCGACACTTCCACGCTTTTCTCCACCCTCGCTGGCCTCCATACAACCCAGCAAGATGCCACCCCGAGACGACTCGGATGCGCTCGCCATGCGCACCATGTTCTGATCGTAGGTACTTACGCATTATGAACACCTACATCAGCCCGCCCCCTCTCCCCGCTTCTCCTGCACGGACGCGCGCAAGGCCGTGGTGCTTCTATCTACTATCCACCGAGCCTTCCCCGACCCTTCCTGTCCGCCCGCTATACTTGTCCCTTAGGAAGCGCGCTCTCCGACGGTCTCGGCGATCGCGCAGCGCTCTCGGCCTGCGCGCTCAACCTTCCGCCTGTGGATGCGATGGCGCTCCCCGCTGCGTCGCTATGGGAGGAGCGGGGGCGCCCTCCATGCTAAGGTACACCCTTCGTACCTCGAGTATTCTCCGCTGACTGTTGCCCGCTCGTATAGATTACCATCCGGTCCGAGTTCTGTATGGGCCAGCGCTGCGGTGACATGAACTTGAAGCTGCGAACGCCGGATTGCGCGTATCGTCGACTTCAAGTTCCACTAGCTCCTCACCGTCGTGGATTTTGTCTGCCTCGTGTAGCCACTGCATGCCTGCCACACATTCTCGACTATGTCAACTGCCTCCGCCTCTCTGTCATCCGGTACCATGACTTTTGGGACGCTGAAGATCACTCACAAGCGCTGAATTAACGCGTAAGGGTCCTCTGGGAACCTGGCTGACGGGTGACATAGAAGACCGACGGACCGCACTGTCTCCTTCCCGCGCTCCATTGTCAAACTGCATCCGACCTCGCATGCACATTAACATTGACCAGTTGCCTGTAACCCTGCTGTACTCTTCTCAGACTCTTGGAGCAATATTCTCTCGCAAGTACTTATGTACGCGCGGCCGGCGTGTCTCACGCTTCATCACAACACGTCTCCCGCACCTCACCACAGCACGTCTCACGCCTTCGCCTCCATCGCGGGAACCCCGCCATCCCCCGGAGCCCCACCATGCCTGCGTATCAGTGCAGACATCCCTGTTACCTAATTCTCGTGGCGCCCGCGCGCCATCTATCTGAATCATTCTCGCACTCGCTCACCTATCTCTCGCGCTCTCCATCTATCTCACTCTCACTCGCCATCTCTCTCTCTCTCACTTGCACTCGCCATCTATCTCATCCGGACGATCTCTTCGCGGCATGACGTCTCTGGCCACTTGTTCTCGTTCGTCTTCGTAAGTATGCCCGCATATGCCGTTGATTCCGTAAAATTAATCACTTGCGTATCACAAGTAGAAATCTCGCGTGACATCACTTTGAGGGGTCTTGGAACGTGCATCTCAGCTGCCGCACGAGCAAGTGAGCCCCCGCGAACACAAGTGAGGTGGCCCGCAAACACAAGTGAAAACCCGCGAACACAAGTGAAGTAGCCCGCATGAGTCACGTGGGGAGGCTGGGTGAGCAAGTGAGGATGCCGATCGCACAAGTCAGCCTGCCGTACGACTAAGTCAGTGGTCCGCAGAGACAGGTTAACGACTTCCCCTGGCATGTCTACGGCCCTAATTCGTGAAATACCTTCCTTTTTGGAATTGGTCACGGTCACAGAACGTGATATTCACGTGCTTAATTTGAAATATTCTCGCAGTTGACTTGCTGTGTGGACCGCCGACTTAGTCGTACGGCAGGCTGACTTGTGTGTGCGGCATCCTCACATGCTCACGCGGACTTCCTCACATGAGTCTTCGGCACTTTCACTTGTACTTTTTCGGCGGCTTCACTTGTGTTTGCGGCGAGTTCACTTGTGTTTGCGGGGCATTACTTGCTCATGCGGCATCTTGTCTTGTTCGTGCGGGCAGCTGACATGTGCGTCCGAAGACCCTTCATAGTAGTGCTACTCGGAAATATCACTTGTAGCACGCAAATGATTAAATTTACGGAATCAACGGCATACCCGCAGCCGGAAGATCAGCAACATCATACAGTGGCCTTCTGTCTTTACTACGTCCTACTGCCTATGTCCTTCTGCGCCGCGAGACTAACTTGGACCGACCTCAGATGTCAACTGAGCCCGTGGGTGACGGTGCATGGCCCGATGTCAACTGAGGCCGTGGCCTAAGGTCTAGTAGTAAGAAGGTCCTTCTATGTTCATTCAAGCCCACCTCCGAAAGACCAAGTTGTTCCGCGTTCCGCCCCCTGATGCTAACAAAGCAAACCAAACAAACCTCACACCAAGATAGCAAGTACATACCACTATGGTGATCTCTGGCTTGCGCGCTTCTCCAGTCGCAGGCCGCTATATTCTGAAGGGGTGAATCCGTGCAGATGACGCCTATAATTGTACACTCGCGGACGCGCCTCACGATCTACACCCCGCCTACTGTCGACCTCCGTATCGGTGATAGCTGTACTGCGCTGGCATGGGCCTTTGCTAGAGTCGAACGATCGCGACGGCTCCCTTCAAACCGCTATACGTAAGTCTGGCCTCTACATAGCTCCTCTTCCCTGCGGCTTGTCGGTCGAATTCACCCATTGATACGCTGCTTACAGGGCCCACCTATGCCTTGCCTATGCCCACCGGTACCTTGCTTCCGAGGAACGAACATGTCGATGAAGGTGCTTCTGATACCTTCTGGTCACACGTACTCACCTGCTATCTCCGTCTTGGAACGCTCTCTCTCGGCCCTTCCGGCGTCATCACTGGCACTGGCATTTGTACATAGCCTGCCTTCCTACTGCGGAGGGCTCAGCACCACAACGGAACGGTGTGTATCCCTTAGTTTGTCTTGCCTCCGCGCTGCTTCTAGATCTTCCCCACCTTACAAAGTCTTACTAAGGAATTCCAATCTAGCCCAGCCCTCTCGCACAGTCAATCCACTTCCATCGTCCGCGCGCGGTGATTATGGCTAGCACGCGAGCAGAACTTGTCTCATGGTCGAAGGGGCCTTGCGGTGCCCCACGCTCGAAGGTGAGATCTTGAGATCGTAAAGTCCTCGCATCAACTGCGTAATGACATTGATCATCTCGAACAGTCGCGTGAGCACCGCAGGACCTTTCTGTCCACCTCGGAGTACCATCACCTCGTCTTTCTCCACTGGTTGGCACAATCAACGGCGATACCCCCCCGCGAACACCCAGAACAAAAACACCGCCTCAGAGTTTCACTACAGGACGCCAGGCCGTTGTGAGCTCGACCATCGTGTCCACAAGCGCGTGCTGAATGGAGAAGCCTCTGCACCCGTCTTCGACGACGCCGTTATTTAATGAAGTACTTCCGTCATTGATTTCGACGCCGCGGGGCATCGCTGGCCCGGCGGCCCTCACTGGACCACCCACACCTCACTGCACCGCAAATACCCCCATCGAATCAAGTGAGGCATACGCCCGTGATCCCGTAAATGGTCCTCGGGGACTCAACTCGACGGCTTAGTGTCGGGCAAAGGTGTGACTCGTGGGTGAGACCATACGGGCGCCGGACACGCTGACCACGGCCCACGAGCTCGTTGAGTACTTACGTGCGCTGGCTACTAGTAGGCCGCCTCGGCGAAGAGCGTATTCACCGATGAGCGGTGGTTGCTGGTAGACGTACGCGTACGTATATTGCTGGCCTGACTTCGAATCCATGGATCTCACATACTTGAATGCCACTCATGGCTTCCAGCCCCTGCATCATGAGAAAAGGACTTCGAGAAGACTGATACGAGTTTTGCCAGGGCCGCCGACTCGTCGTGATCTTAGGGTATCGCTCGCCACGGGACAGTGGCCAACACTGACCCTCACGGCTTGTCACGACACGGTCTCCCACGACAAGACTAAAACCGCAGACGTTTGGCCTCTGTTCTGCAAAGCCAGGCCTCCCGCTATGTCTCCCCGCTTGGCAGTAGTGCGTAGTACTTCTATATGTCATATTGACAATATTATGCAGTCAGGTCATCCAGCGTCCATCCCTGCCTGGAGGGATCCACAAGTCTGCGTAATACTCGCATGTACACCTCTTCCACATTTTTCACCTCGGCCCTCTCGACCGCCGCACCCTCCCTCCAAACCGTCGCCACCCTCACCCCGCCCTTATGCCCAATGACGCCGGTGCAGATAGCAGGGCCGGCTGGCCAGCACGCCTGGCTCCACGCTACGTCCTCCGCACCTGGCGGAAGGTCCACGTAGCCAAGGTTGCTAACCTGGAGAGATCCTCCAAACGGCTCCGGCGAGTGCGCCTTGTTCATAAAGAACTCCTCCCATCCGGTCGGTCGATCCGTTTCCGCCTTCGAAGGGTCGGGAACAGGGTCGGGGATGAAAGAGAGCATGCCCATGGTATATCTGCCCTTCTGTATGCCTTGGGGCGAGCTGAGCTCGGACGCCATCCGCTGCGCCATGACCCAGAAGTCGTCCGTCGACACGGGCTGCACATGAACATCGACAGAGCTCGTGTAGTTGGCGGTGCAGTACGCATGACCGAGAGACGCGTTACGCTCAGACCGCGGGGTGTCCGCTTGTAGCGTGAACGATGCGGCGTCGCGCCCGAAGACAGCCCACATGGCTACGAGGTATGCGACTTTGAGAAGCGGGTGAAGAGTTTTCACTCCGTGCTCCTTCCCAATGGATTTGAGGGAAGCCACGAGAGATGCGGATAGCTCGAGCAAGGAGAGATCCGACTCGCAATCCGTGGGCGACCGCGCAGCTTGAGCATAACCTGCTGGCCAGGCCTTGTCGGCTGGCTTGATGTATTGCTGGATGATCGTCGGAAGTTTCGGGATGACGAGCTCCTTCAGAACGATAGGCACAAGATGTGCGTACGACGGACGCACGTCGAGCGTGTCTTCCAACAACGGGATTGACTGGAGGGACTCCATCGGGAGCGACGATATGTCGGGCGAGAGTAACGCGTGGGCGAGCAGAGCAAGCCCTCTGCCATCCGTAATGACATGGTCAACAGAGAGAGTGAGATAGCTTCTGGAGTTTGCAGAAGAAGCAGAGTAGAGCGTCGTCTGCCACAGAGGACGGGAGGTGCCCTCTCCCATCATCCGCTTGAGCTCATGGAAGAGCAGCCCTTCCTTGTCCTCCCTGTCGCCGCCGCGGGACACATACTGCTCTTGCCTCAGTATCTCGTCAGGCGCGTATGGGGTGGCGCGTTGCTGGAAGACAGGCTCCCGAGTCTTTGCGTTCATGACATCGCTGCGGAGGAGCGGGAAATGCTCCTGAAGCTCGGTGATCCGCTGGGACAGAAAGTCGACAGTGGGAGCAGCAGCAGCCGAGGGATAGGTCACGATGAGGACGATAGGATGAGCGAAGGAAGCGTTCCGCCGCATGACCGAGTAACGCTCATGGAGGGAGACTATTGAAGATGACGAGGAAATGAATTAGCTTAGTATTATCTCGTTAAGTAGCAGGAAGTGACTCACGCTTTCGAGTAGGCGCGTCCATGGTTGCTGCACTACTTCTCGGTAGCAGTTGACAGGAAGAGGGAAGGGACCTGGAAGGGACTCGCACTGGGTGGAAAGCAATGGCCGCGAGGCACGCAGCGGCATATTATATAGGGGCGCCTTGACTCAGGATGAATTACATGAACTCGGAGGCCAGATTCCGGGAGAGTCTGCACCTTCTGGATTGATTCTGGCCTGGTTTTCCAAGTATAAATAATAATATGGATCCATAATCATCATTACACGTACAACAGCACAATGCTTGCGTTTCCCATTGTTTGGAACGAGCCGCATTGAGACGATTTTGATACTTTCTTCGCAACCGCGTCGCACTCGCCGACACCAGACTCGATCCCACTGAGGGGGTTCGATCAAGTCCTTGTTTTTCTCGAGTCGGCTGTCCACCTTCTGCAAAAGCTGAACTACTCAGCCTCCCCCACGAGCAGCACGGAGTCCAACACGGAGAATCCTGCGGCCACGCCACCTTCGTTGCTATCCTTCCCCTTCGTCCGCAAAAGCCACCCCACCTCGCGCTCTTCCTCCACCTTCCCCCCACCAAACAACGACCACCCAAAGATGCCCAACTCGCTGACCACCTCCGTGCGCATCGCCGCCCCGCCCCCCGAGCGCACCAGGTAGTTCCCCGCGCCCGCCGGCGGCTCAATCAGCTCCATCGCGATCCACGCCGCGCGCTCCGTCGGCGGCAGCGTGTCCAAAAACGCCGGGATCGCCTCCTTGTAGACATTGTTCCCCCCGCCCTCGCGCTGCGGCTTGAGCACCAGGCGCGCCGCGAGCTCGCGCGCGCGGCGCACGCCGTGCGGCTCGCCCGGGGCCGTGTCCGCCGTCAGGCCGTCCGGCGCGACGTCGAGGCCCCACATGCCCATCCAGCTCGCGCGCATCTCGGACGCGGCGGCGCGGGTGGTGTCGTCGAGGAAGCGGTCGAGCACGCCGGGCTGGGTGAGGACCTCCTGCACCTTCTTGCCGCCGGCGAGCTGGAGGGGGATGGAGGGGCATTTGATGGCGGCGGAACGTTCGACGAGGAAGCGGGTTTGGTAGTGGGCGGCGGTGGGGTAGTCGGTGGGCGTGTATCCGGCGCGGAAGTAGACGGTGGAGATTTCGATGGAGGAGGACGAGGTGAGCGCGATGCGAAGCACCTTCTTGTCGTCGACAGAAGCGGACGCGGCGAGCTCATCGAGCGATTGCCGTACGACATGAATATTATGTCTGAGCCGGCATCAGCATGAATTCGCAACTGCATGAAGACGACATACTTCTCGAGCAGTTCGTATTCGAGCCACCTCTGATCGAAGACATTTCGCTCGCCACCTTGGACAACGAAAAGAATGGACGACCTATTGTGCATGAGAGGGAAGTCATCGATCAATCAAGCGTAACACATACTCGGGCTTTCCATAAGCCTTGTGCGCAGCTGCAAGACCTTCTGCCAGGCCGGCTGTCGTCTCATTTGAGGGGAAGTTATCCGGCTTCAAGTGTTCGGACACGCCGAAATATTGACTGGAGTGCTGCAGGTACCTTGACTGGAGTTAAACACGGTGAGACGATGGCATGTATATGCATACCTATGCATCGCGGCTGCCCGTTGTGACAAGCAGCCGAATGATGAGGATATAGTGTTGAATTCGACCTGCTTCAAGGACAAATCCTTGCCCTCCGATGAGTGCAGAAGATAGTCCGATCGGAATAATCCTAGCTGAAGAGGCTTCGATTCTATCAGAGATCGCGTTCAGAGGATATATTAGCCACGCACCTGGACATTGTCGTCGCGTAGCGCCTTCCATCCGCGCCACAGCTGTCCTGTGAACTCGTCCACCTTGCCAACACCTTCTTCCGATCCCATGACAGAGTCCAAGAACTGCGTGTCCATGGCTATCCTCGAGTAGAGGTTGTTGTAGGTCCGTTGTATGCGCTGCGCCTGAAGGAAGAGTTTCCGCGGGAAGGGGGAGGGGAAGAGGGAGATGGGTGCATGAATCGCGGCGGCTGGCACCGGCGGTTGCGGGCTCAGCACAGGGAGGTACAGCAAGCCATGGGAAAGCGCCCAAGACGTGGCGAGAGTGCTGAGGACTTCGACCTGGGCTTCATCGAGCGCAGGGGGCCATTGTCCGATGAGGGATTGAAAGTCTGTCATGGTTTGAGCTGCGATCCAGGGGTTTGGGGGGGAAGGGGGAAGGTTTATGTTGGTAGAAGACAAGAAGATATACTGACCTGTTCGGAGGATTAGCAAACGATGGCGAGTGATATGCGGATTCCGAATGCGCGTTCGACGCCGCCTTGCCCCTTTGTCAGGCGTGATGTTACGACGCGCACGTGAGGGGCTCTTGGGTTCGTAACGCGCGCGACGCGCGTAAATTTTTTTCTCTTCGTCTTGTCCCAAACCTCCATCCACCATCCATCTCCCGCCTGGTCGTCGACAACTTGTCTCCCTCCTCTGTCTTTTTTCCCCTCCCTGTGCCGTTTGCATGGCTACGATGGCCAGAGCATAGGTGAGCTTTCCTTCTTCCTCCTCGACGCGTCGCGTCGCATTCAAGATGTTACCAATACGGATGTAAAGAGTCATAGACTCGATTGGCCGAGAGCGCATAAAAACCATGTGGAGCCTTCCGTTGCCTTCCTTCTGACCCATCGCTTCACTACGATGTCAAGTCACTGAACTAACTCAACTTCACTAGGGAGCTTTCTCACGCGCAGTGTCTGCCTACCACACAAGCTGTATATTTACACATACGTTCTGTCCTCCATAATCAATGCAATCACTCCCTGTCTGTCCAGACTTTATCGTACGTCGCATCGGGATCGCATGTGAGGGGAATGGAAATGCCCACATCGCTCTTCATCGATCCGTCATCACCGACATCGTACAATAGTTGCGATGCCACAGCCTCTCCCAGGCCTCTCCCGTGCTCTACTCACAGCATCCGCATGAAATAAGACTGCTCGCCTTCTGCGTATCCGTTCGTCGTTCCCCTCACCTCGATAGAGGCAGAGATCCGCAAAATTCCCCTCAAGGTTTACTGGTCATCTTCGTGGACGATGCCTACTACTTCTATACACCAATAGCTATTACAATCGACGCGGCTCGCTATTACACTTTGTTGCAGGTGCGATGGAGTGCATGATGGCGAGCCTCGAAGTTTTGCAAGCTGAAGAAGAGTCGACATGCGTGATGTTGATTGCAGGCCCTTCTACTTGTCCTCAACTGCTACATTAACCCTAGCGTGCTTCCTATCACAGTTCTGAGTCTACGAAGAGGCAGAAGTACTTCGGCAACTAAGTAAGGTAAACAAAAGTCGAACAGTGCAGATTGAGGCGTGGGAAACTAAGATGCGGCCGCTCTGTTGCCGGAGTTCGCAGGCAGCCGCCAAACAAAACCAAAGTCGTTCCTTTCTCTTTCGTCATTCCCATTCCCCGCCGTCGTCGTTGACAACGTTGGCGCTGCCGGTTCTGGCCTCCTCCATCACACGCCACCGGCTCTGATCTATCCGCTACAAGTTATCATGAAGCTCTCATCTGCGTTCGCTGTTCTCCTCGCCTCCCTGGTCCAGGTCCAGGGTCAGGACATCGTCCTGAACGCAGCCCACAACTCGACCGCCATCACCGGCACCTGGGCGTCAGGCTACGGCAAGGTCGTGACGGGATCTGTGCGTGCTGTTCTTGCTCTGAGGATGCTGGAGGCTGACTCGACGATAACAGGGCTTTGCGACACCCGCCAATGCGTCATTTACGTATCCCGACGTTACTGGCGTCTCCTACTCCTTGTACGCACCTCCCTTCCCTGGGAAGGGGACGAATCGCTGATATACCCTTCAGCTCGGAGGACATGTACTACGAGATCGCGCGCTACCGCTTCAACTCGAATGGTCCGTCGGCCGCTTTCCCAGCACTGCCCTGCCAGCTGACCCCTTCCCCACAGCTTCGCAGCCGAACTGCATCACCGGCGTCATGAGCTGGTGTCACGGCCAGTACACTCTCGAGTCGAACGGCACCATCGTCCTCACCCCGCTGGGCGACGGCTACCAGCAAGTGCAGGACCCCTGCGCCGCCGAGTCCAACTTTGTCGAAAACTTCAACTACACGGAGCTTATCACCAAGTGGACCATCGACCAGGACGTCACCCGCGGGTACCGCCTGCGCCTGTGGGACTACGCGGGCTCCCCGCTCCCGCCGCAGTACCTGCTCTCCACCACGCCCAATATGCTGCCGAAGACGAGCCTCCGTGAGGTCGCGATCGACCCGGACTCCCTGGTCACGCAGCGCAAGCGCGAGATCAACATCGCGCGCAGGGGCACGGGCGAGCACGCGCGCCGCGAGCTCGGCTTCCGCGACACGGACGCCGAGTCGTGGGTCAAGACCGCGCTCAACAAGATCTTCGGCAGCAGCAGCAGCAGCGATCGCGATTGAGCGGGGCTGCGGGAGCGGGCCGCCCTTACTGCGCAGATGGACGCGGCATGGGCGCAGACTTGCTTGCTTGCTGTGACCTATGTAGGGACTGTTCGGTCAGGCCCTACACGGCTCACTCGTCATGACCTTTCTATTTACTTTACACGTAGTTACGCAGGACAGACGGACCTTCTCGCCAGCGCATAGTTCCATATACCACCCCCCAACCTGCTTTGCGGCTTACTACTGCAATCGTAGTTGTATGATGACCATGTGCGCGTATGCGAGTGTCGTGGCCCTGCCGTAGAGTGGAACACGCTCTTTCCCCATAACGATCTGGCCACTGTTCTGTCTGCGCTCTGTACTAGTGCTTGATATACTACATAGAATTCTCCTGGAAGCAGTGGATAGCAGTTAACGACTAAACATACGAACGGGTGGGGCACTCGTCTTCAACTCGCTGTGTTGCCCCGCGGCAGAAGAGGACGGTTCAGAGAAAATTTGGACCTCGAAGTCGCTCCGCCTGCAGAGCCTCAGCCAATTGGACAGCGCCACACGTGCCAAAAAGGTTATTTTGAAAATCGTGGGAAGACTGTCCCAAAAAGGAAGGTGTTGACAACGCGTCTTCTCCTGCTCGAAATTTTACGCGGTTTTCGACCTTCCTCGAGGCTCCCTCGAGCCAGGAAAAATCCAGTAAATTCTGGGAAAAATGTGACGAGAGTGGGATTCGAACCCACGCCCCGGAGGACCAGATGAAAAGCTTATTTTCAGGGTTGTCAACGATCATTGACTGATCCTTAGTCTGGCGCCTTAGACCGCTCGGCCATCTCGCCTTGCGGTCCTTCCAATAGTGCTGGTCAAGAGTGCAAATTGTTTCCATCGCTCGGGAATGTACTTGCGGCGGCCGCTTATAAGTAGCTCTGTACTGACACCAACTGCTCACGCCGCACGGTGACAAGGTATCATCATGCGAGTCTTGCAACAAGTATATACGGTAGGTATCATACCGTCATCCAAGTGTCCATGAGTTCTTCGTGTTCACATGTAAAGACATCGTACTGCACCCTGACGCCACACTCGCTGCCCAAGCAGACCAGCTCATATAGAGCATTCCTATCGACGGCCTCATAGCAGTCTTCACTGAACCACAAGTTGATCTTCACCAGCTCCGGTTGGTTCACTGAGCGGGCACGAAGGATGTCTGCCAGCGCGCACGACCTGATGAAATTTGAGGCCGCACCCCTAACTCCCTCTGCGACGACGAGGACAGTGAGCTTGCGCAGCCGCGGCAAGAGCCCAAGCCACACCGTGCTCTCCGTTCCCAGAGTGCAGATCAAATCCTCCACCTCTCTGCACACGTCCACGAGCGCGTCCCCGTCCGACTCTAGCAGAACAGCATACATGAACAGCGTACGCAGCGTGCAGCGGGACCACACGAGGAAGCCACGCAGGTATAGGACGTCCGTACTATCGCAGCTGCCGCGCACACGTAGCTCGACTAGTGCGGGCGCCCGAAGGCCCGCCAGCGCCTGCGCGTTAGCGCTGAGGACGCGTAGCGCAGGGAGCTCCGTGCGCCCAGTTGGGGAAGCGAACGACGTAACGTCCGTGACTGAGAGCACCTGCGCGTGCTTCAAGAGATGGCGCGCATAGCGAGGCGGATCTGCGGCAGTGAAAAGCGGACCCTCGTACCGTATGAGTTGCTGCCAGGGCAATACGAAAGGCAGCTCTGCGACCGCTTCGCCATTGGATGCACTGAAGGCGAACGAGGAAAGGAGGGGCGCGTTCGAGAATATGTATTGCATTTCGGGCGTCTCGCCCATCTCAGATGTAGCGATAAGCAGCGCTGAGACGGAGGCTGTGCGGAGGAGGGGAATCTCGTTGTGCAGGGGAACTAGGCGCACGAGGGGCGTATACGTGAGAGTGAGCGTCGCTTTTTCCCAGCGACGACTGTGCGTCAGGAGTGCGTCGAGTGCAGGGCATCCGCCTGGTTCGCCCATCTCGAGATATTCAACGGAGAGGGCATGAGCGCCCGCGCGAGCGATGCGCGCTTCGATTGCTTCCACTATTGCAGAAGAATCGTCAGGATGGGCGATCGTGACGCGTATGTTGGACCACAGATTTGGGTATGCGAGCGCCACGCGGCGCCAGTAGCTACAGACTGCGCTCGCAGCGACTGGTCCACCGGCGAGGGAAGATTGGTATCGATGGAATGAGACTTCCTGGAAAGTATGCAATAGGATCTCGGCAAGCAGTTCTGGGGGGAAGTCGTGTATAGGGTGGGACATGTCACACCTCTCGCTGTCCTGTTGGTAGTACCCGACGTCGAAAGGAGGACTAGTGAGTGTAGATGTCTCGCGGGTTGGGCGTGTGATGTTTGTGCTGAGCTAAAGAGGTACGGGACGACGTGAGAGGACCTTATGAAGGTCGCATTCAATCGGCTGCAGCTCTGCAGTATTGGCGCCTCCGCTTACCATGGCAAGTTGACACGCAGGCCGGATATTAAGACAAGCAGTAGAGAGTCGCAGTCCGCAAGCTCTGCGCTCGTATGCAGCGAGTCCTTGAACTGCGGGAAGCTAGCCTATCGAACGATCCGGGTTGGGGGCTCCGAGTGTGGTGGTTGAAGAGAAGCCGTGGGGACTCGGTGTGAACGTGACCGCAGACTTGTGGGAAAGTTCGAAACGCAACCTCTAAGTATCACTAAATCAGCTGCCGGCGGTGGCTGCGACTGGTGCTGCGAGCGTTATAAGTGATCAGAGTCTTCAAGAAAACCAGTAAAAACCGCAGTGGATCCTAGATCTGAGTCCGTCATGCACGGGAGCGTGCAGTCTGCTTCGTCGGTCCTCGGACACCTCATTATACCCTGGCCTACATCTTCCTTTAACTATCACTGAAACTCCTCAGTCACTCATCTAGGGGAGAGAAAGATGTCTATGATATATCTGCAGGTCTGTATGAGTACAAGGGTTTCTACATTATGCTATACATAGTGTACTGGATGCAGACGATGCTACAAGAAGAGCCGCGTGTGCGTACTTATATCTGTGTGGTATGCGTGTGTTACAAGTGTGGAGGTATGAGCGTATGAGACCATGAGTGACAAAGCGCGTGCGTATATAGGAAACAAGACAACAATGCGTATGTATGAGAAGAGTGATGCGAAAGTCCACATGAAGATGGCGTAGGTCCCGAGCTACATGTCCGAGTCGGAAAGCCTCAGAGTGAAAGATACACGTGCCATATTTGGCCAAAACCAACCAGGCATATATCACGAAAACGCCCACATCAAACCCGAAAGAAACAGAGCGAGAAAGGATGCAGTAAGGAAGATGAGGTGAAGGCTCGTTAGGGGGAGTAGACGCCTCGGATAGCCTTGATCACATCCTCGATCCGGTAGGGCTTGATCTGAGAAGCCACCGTCCGTCATCATTACACACGTCTAAGACTGCGACGCACCAGGACTGCATCCATGCCCGCTTCCTTGATTAATCGCACCTGGCCCTCTCGTGCGTTTGCCGTAAGAGCATAGACTCGATTTCGGACGCGCAGTTCGCCATCTGCCTCCATTTGCCGAATGCGACGCACGGCCTCAATGCCGTCCATGACCGGCATCTCGATGTCCATCTGCAGCTCAATTAGCGTAGCGCGCGTGGACAAGGCTAAACGTGGGCCTTACAAGGACGGCATCAAAGGGCTGACCGGCGGATGTCAAGCAATCGAGCGCTTGCTGACCGTTGTTTGCCAATACGGTCGTGCAGCCAGCTTTGACGAGTTGGCGGCTGGCGAGCGACATAAGCTTAACATCGACAAGAATGACGGTTCACAAACTTCAACACTCTCTGCGAACGGACGTTAGCAACTCGTCAGAACACGCAACGAAATGGCCCCACCTGGTTGATGAGGTTGTCCTCGGTGATGAGGACGCGCAGTGGCGATTGTGCGAAATTCGGCAGCGGCAGTTCTCCGTGCGATGTCACCCGCGATAAAGACAGCGCAGGTGGCGAGCGCTGTCCCGAGCCATTTGGTGACGCGGGCACCGACGCAGCGAAGGATTCAATAAAAAAGCTGAACACAGCGCCTTTGCCAAGTTCGCTTTGAACCTGCACGATGTTTGAGTGATGTCTTGCTAACAAATGAAAAGCGTACCGCTATCCGCCCACCCATCAGGTCGCAAAGTTTTCGTGAGACGAATAAGCCCAAGCCGGAACCTCCAAACACGTCCGACTTGGCCGCGAGTGACCCTTGCTGGAATCTGAGGGATTGTTGAGCGGGAGATACCACTATTAGCTTCTGCGCGTACCGCCTGAATAAAACTGCCAAGTCGTCTGGCTGCAGGCCAGGTCCCGAATCCGTGACAGAGACATAGATATATAGTCTTGTTCCCGATGCGAGCTTAGCATTGCTCAGACGCTCATTCTGACGCGCGACTCTCGGGTACGCCGCGCTATCCTCGTCGTCTGGAGGGAGAAGGCTGACCTCCATATCCACCCGGATATCCCGCCTGTTCGGGGAACTGTCGGTGAACTTGATTGCGTTGCTCACGAGGTTAGTGCTGCAGAAGCATCAGTACTGTTGTTTGTAGCTTTCTTGTGTAAAGAGAATACGTGCATCACTTGCGCATATCGACTCTTGTCCGATCTCACCACGCATACACCGAGGTTGGCCAATGATTTCCCGAAGTGGACAGAGAGGTTGATCTCCTTCCTGCAAGGGCTGTCAGCCCACGACCCATGAAGGCACGGAGATTACATGCATTTTGGCCTCATTGCGGAAGATCGACACAATGCGTTGAGTCTCCGTCACCAGTTCAAAGTCAACAGCCTGGATGTTCAGCGAATCGAGCTGCATACGCGACAGTGAGAGCACATCGTTAGCTATTCGCTCTACAACATCGTTAGCGTCGCTCTTATGCGACCATCGTACTCTGTACCTTGCGCAAGGCCGCATTGATAGATGGCGTCCAACGCCTCGACATCTTCGCGCATGGAGTCCAGTTGTTCGGCCGTGAGCACGACACCCGCGCCACTCTTCGCGCCCTGTATGTGCTCAAGCAAGGCGACCATATTCGTGCGAACGAGCCCGCTGCAGTTCAAGATCGCCGAGACTGGCTGCCGCAGCTCGTGGGACGTGACGTCGATCAAAAGCTCTGCAGCAACGGTGAGTACTCATGGTGGTCTTCTGAGTGGGGCAATACGCACCCTGACCGCGTCGCCGCTGCTCAGCCTCTTGTCGCCTATCCTCAGCTTCCTCAGCTTTCCTCCTGGCAGTGGCCTCTCGCTCACGCGCATGCTCCAGCTGCGCCGCTTCAAACATACGCTGATTGCTGATATCGGTGAGCGTGCCCACTACGATGCGGTCAGAAGGGTCGACGTTCGATTGAGCCGCACTCACACGCTCCGCCGTCGTCAGTAGGCGCTAACTGCCCCTGGTACCACTTCCCATCAGTGCATCCTACATAACGCCGTCAGATCATAACTGACTTGGCACGAGGAAGACGCGCTTACGGAACTCAATGATGTGCTCTGAGGAATCGTCTTCGTGTTCCCGGTACCAGAACTTCTTGAAGGCGGCGAGGTCTTCATCGTAGATACTACGTATAAGCCGCGATGAACATGGATGCGCTTTGTCTGAGAATTGGACCTACGCCGCTTCCCTGCAGAGATGGTAAGAACGTCATGTCACGAGCCACCATAGAAGAGCTTACCAGTTATCCACATCTCCCGGCGGCTGGCTCAGCATCTCGAACCATCGAGGATTCACGTATACAATCCTGCAGTCGATCAGTCACTATGCTCCTCGCACGGGCAGAAGCAACTCGCTTGCCATCCACATCGGTGCTTAGTAGAGCACAACCGTGAGCGACATCATAAGACAAGAAACTGAGTGAAAACCCACCGGAAGATCGCCACAGGAGACTGCTCCAGTAGCTGTTGTACCTCCTTGGTGCGCTCCTCGAATCGCGTCTCGAGAAAGACGCGTCGCTTGCCCAGCTGCATCTGCAGATGTACCCGAGCAACCAGCTCCGCGCTCCGGAATGGCTTTGCCAGATAGTCGTCCGCGCCAGACAGCTATTCACAATCGATGAGCGACTATTTGACATTCCGACAATTGCGCTCACCAAGCCCTCTACTCTCGAGTCGTCGCCCGACTTCGCAGTGACTAAGATGACGGGCATGAGGCGCGTAGCAGGGTGCTCCTGCAAAGCTCCCAGCAGCGCAAAGCCGTCCATAACTGCAAGGACCATAAGCTTCGAGCACGTTGTCGTCCAAAGACCAACACACCAGGCATCATCACATCGCTCAGCACCACGTGCGGTTTCTTCTGGATCGCCAGCTCAAGCGCCTCTTTCCCATTGCTCGCCTCCACCACCGTACAGTACGGCGCAAGAATCGTTTTCATATAGTGCCTCATTTCCGAGTTGTCGTCGGCAATCAGCACGATATCCGTTTTTTTGAAGAACATCGTCGCCGGATCGAGCTTCGAGCCACCGCTTCCGGTGCCCGAGGCATCCGACGCCAACGACCCTGCATCGGACGCCGGTGTATGGTCGCCGGCGTCGGTGGTCCTGGACCACATGATGGCGTCGTTCACGATGCCCTGTCCATATCGCCGGCGCCCGACCGCGAACTCCTCTTCCAAATGCACGCTTCCCGGAGGTAGATGATCTGTAAGTACTTGCGGTGAGCAAGCAAGCATAACAAAAGGGACAGACAAGATGGCAGTGTGAGTAGATAGATTAGGTGCCTTCGAGTTTATGCTCACCTTTGCCGAGAGGTAGGGATACCGCGAAGGTGCTGCCGTGATCGTCATGAGAGTCATCGTGGGATTCCACCGTCAGCTCGCCACCATGCAGATGCACAAGCTCTTTGGTGAGGGAGAGGCCGATACCCGTGCCCTCAAAGCTCCTGCTGACGCATTGCACACGATGAAAGCGGTTGAATATTTTCTCCATGTCTATTGAGAAGCTGTGTTCAGTATCTGGATCTAGACTTCTGCCTCATAAATATTTTCACCTGCAGCAGGGATTCCGATACCGGTGTCTTGTACGGAAAATGTCGCCTGTGTAGCGTCGAACGAGACGCGAATGGTGATCGTGCCAGACATCGTGTCTGGCGGGCACATAAGGCGTCTATCCACAGACAGCGAGACCACTCACACTTGAACGCATTCCCAATCAGATTGAATACAATCTTCTCCCAGAACTCGGGGTCGATATAACACAGCGGCTGGTCCGGGCTCAGATCGCACTCCACATCGTACTGCATCCCGCTCTTCTCAATCGGATCCCTGAACATGCTCGCCAGATCGGCCACGAATGGACCGAGCAGGACGGGTCGAAAGGCGCCCTCCAGGCGCCTTGCCGCGAGCTTGGAGAAGTCCATCAACGAGTCCACCAAGCGGCTGAGCCGCTGGACGTTGCGCGACGCCATTCGAAGCGACGACCGCAGCGCGCTACCCTCGGGCAGCTTCGCCACGCAATCGTCCAAAGGCCCGCCGATGAGCGTCAACGGCGTTCGCAGTTCGTGCGACACGTTACTGAAGAAGCTTGTCTTTGCCGCATCCAGGTCTGCAAGGCGCCTGCAAATGCGTTGACGAGCAAAGGGTGTGGTGGTGTCAGCCACATCTTGACCGGAAAAAAGGAGGTTCGTGACTCACTCTGCTCGTATACTATCCTCCTCTCTCGCGAGAACCGCGTGTAGCGCCGAGCCCAGCGTCACGCGCATGAACTCCATACTCTCCTGGTAGTTCTCGTCGTACGGCCGACGCGTGTTCAGACCCAGAATGAGCATCGCGCGCGGCGTGTCATCATCGTCAATGCCTACAGGCATCACGATCGCTTCCCGCGGGCGGTCGCCCCATGCGCGGCGGTCGATGCCCTCCACAAACGCTTCGTTGAGAATCGGCACCAGCATCGGTGTCCGTTGTTGCGCGGCCTCCTCGAAAGGCCACGGCAGGTCCGCCCTTCGCCGCCGCCGCTGGGACCCGCGTGTGTCTGTCGAATACTCCGTCGATGCGGGGGAGTGCATCGACAGCCTCGCGAACTTCTCGCTCCCGTTCACCGTCATGCCGTTCATCGGTGACGAGGTATGCGATGTGAGCTGAGACGTGAGCGCGGAGGCGAACTGCGAAGAGGGTGCTGAGCCGGTCTTGTTGTCCAACCAGAGCTCCACTGTGTCCGGAAAGGCGGTATGCCCCGTGGCGACGCCGACCGTGCCAGCGAGCTCCAGCGTGCATGAGGTCGGTTTGGGCGCTTGCTCGATGATGGTAGTCGCTGCGGTGTACGTTGCGCTTGCCGGCGCGAGCTGATCGGCATGCTCGAGTTTGGCTACGGAACACATGTACAGACCCGCGAAGGGTACGTCGTATGCGTACTCCGGCTTGGAGAGAATCTGCAGGATGGAGGCGGCGAACTGAGTCTTGGACGTGACAATGATGGAGCTGCGAATGAGGTCGCGTAACATGTTCGTCCGTCGGTCGCTTATGCTGGGAGGGGCTAAGATCGTGATGACAGAGGGCAACTGGGAAGCACGCACACTTTCTTTGTCGTGTCGAAGGCGTCGTTGAGAAGACCGCCGATCTTCCCGTCTTCCTGGGGTATTGGCCGGTACGAAAAACTATAGTAGTTTTCCTCCGGCAGCCTATCCGGTCCTAGTCGGTTAAAGAACAATAGATCTGGGAGATTTTTAAAAAGACCTTGAGTACGCGGCACGCAGCGCACGCACCGTTCTGCTTCCAAATGGTCGCCCCATTGTACACATCCGTCATGAGCGGACCGATCTTCTCCCAAAGCTCGGACCATGCCACTGCACCTGCTTGTCCGAATATTTGCGGATGCTTGGTACCTGCGGTGTCGATGCTGAGGCCATTGTTAATGGATGTGAACAGTTGACTTACGCCGGCGACGTACTATGCTTCATTGTACATGAGAAGCTTTTCCGGTCCCCAGCAAATAGCAGACTACGAAGATGAGAGGACGTCGTGTGAAGGAGCTGCGAACACGTACAGGAAACGCGGCCGACATGCAGAGGCCGAGTGCGCTGACAAGAGACTGTGGCCACTTCTCTCGCGGTCCTAACGGCGACGAGGCCCAGTCGAAGGTCTCCATGAGCATGGCAACACTGGAGGCGCCATCTGGGAGGAACAGCTGGCATGGTGTTGAAGGGGAGCGATCGCGGTCCGGAAAGTTCGGAATGAGTCCGGGCGACCTCCCTGCGGGTGCGGTGTCTAAGGCTTGCGGTATCGTGGTGTGGAGTACAGTAGTGCAAACGATGTATGCATTCATAACTGTTTTCGTGATCGTGAGTCGTGCATTCTGCGCTCCGGGAGGGAACCATTGTGGGCGAAGTTCGAGATCGGTGGTGGGATCAGTACCGATGAGCCAGAGGCCGAAGCTTAGCACTTCCTGCGACGCGACGAAGCTCGTAAGGAATGCGTGTCCTGGCGCATCGTCTGCCGCGAGTACTGTGCCGAGCACGAGATGTCGAAATGCGGGATTGGCGTATACGGGATGGAGGGACGGCGCGGCCTTGCTGAGAGCAGGAAACGCTGGCAGAACAAATGCGGGGTGTGGATACGCGTCCAGGAAGGCGACATAGGGCTGGTCGTCGGGATCCCGCGGTGCTGCTGACCGATACATGGTTTCCAGAGACACTTAGTACGGCGCGCGTCGACCCGAATAGAGAGATTGCAAGCGGTTGGAAGTACGAGCCAGCGAGTTCGCCGACTCCAATGACGGCTCGGTCAGCGAGCAGCCCACATGAAGGGGAAAGACAAGCCGTGTAAAGTCGATCACAAGCGGCTCCGCTCTATGTCAATCGTCCCACAACCCAAAAAAGGAAGTTTAGACATGTACGCGGTCACGAGACCCACGATCCGCGGCCAACTCGGGCGAACAATGTAATTCACGCGTAGATAGTCATTGACACGTCCAGCTCGCGGATAACCTGCTCTGTGCTCTCCCAGGGAACAGCAAACCTTCCAGAGTTGAACCGGCTACGATTGGAGTCAACAGATCGTCTAATGAATCATGCCCGGTCACGCACCACCCATGCAGCGCCTTATTATCTTCCTTTTGTGCAACCAAATCCATTAACGCGTTGCGTGTCGCCGCCAAGATCTCTTCTGGGCTGTCTTTTCTCTTCCCGTACGCGCGCGACGTAAACAAGCAAGCGATGTCGTGTCCCGAGTTGTTTACGCCTCGTATGAGCAAGCACGTCCCCAATAGGGCTGCGCCCCGGTCCTTGCAGCATGTCCTGTACACTTGGAATTCTTCCGGGTAGCGCTTCTTGAAGGCAGCTGCTATTCCACTGCCCCATGCGCCCTGCGTGTTGCAGGCGTGGACGAGAATTGCGCCGCGTGGCGCGGAGAACAGGTCTCCAGAGACATGGATGACGTTTGAAGCTGCTGTAGGAGAGGGCATTTGCAATGCAGGAGTAGGGATCTTCAGCAAAGGGAAGTCGAATAAGGCAGGTGCCAAGCCCTGCGTACTACAAATTACGGGTGAAAAAGCGCTTCGGCAAGCGCCGGACCTTACTTCCAACATTCATCACGTTATCTGACTGCGAGAGCATACGTTATCGCGCGCTTCCAGCTTGCCCTTGAACGCCACTCTCTCCCTCCAAGCCTCTGACTACATCTGCACGACATTTATTCCGTCTCAGAGAACTCTTCAGTTCTTGATTTCATTCGCGGACTCAGCACACTGGCGACGACAACAAGGTAGCATGAGTGAACCGTCCCTTCTCGAGCAGGCCGCCCAGGCGCGCACCGCCTTCGACAGCGTTCCTATCATGTGAGTCTATGCCTTTCTGCCTCCCTTGAAGTATCTACTACATGGCCGATCAGCCGGCTATCGGTTGCCTGCCACTGTCCACCGCTCAATTTCGCTTTACCACTAGACCACCCTTACTTCAACTGCTGCTTATAACGCACCTTCGCTTGGACAATTTATGACTGACCAATCACTTGTAGAGATCTCACCAGCGCCACCAGCGCTGACCCCAACCTGCGGCGTCAGCTCGCGGCCGAGATTCGGGACGCCTGCATCAACGTTGGGTTTTTCTACGGTGCGTATCCAGTCTGATTGATATAAAATTGAACAATTGTGGCTCAATTGCTGTGCTATGTACTGAAATGTCCACTTAATATACGGAAGCGTCCTCTCTCCCCTAGCTCCAAACGTCCAGCCTGCCTCTTTTCTCTACTTTTGCAGTCTTACGTTCAGCCCACCCGCTAACTCATTTGGCCTCGCAGTTCGTAATCACGGCATCCCCGATGCTTGTTTCGCCGATGTCCATGCAGCCATGAAGGCCTTCTATGGCCTTCCCATCGCGAAAAAGATGGAGGTCAGTACTCTGCATGCAAACATCGATCGACAAGCACGCTCATGACACCCGCCCCTGCAGCTCGAAAACAAAAAACAAGTCAACTTCATGGGGTACTCGCCCCTGCTCAGTGGCAACAACGACCCCTCGAACAGCGGCGACCTCCAGGAGGGCTTCGAGTTCGGCTACGAGGCGCTCGAAAACTCGACTGCCTCCGAGCTTGGCAACACGATCATCGGCGGCGGGAAAAATGCATGGCCCACCGAAGCGCTTCCGCAATTCCGTGAGAGTGCTCTGAAGTACTAGTACGTGCTCTATGCTTTCCCGAGCTGCCTGAACACCAGTGCTGATACCGCGGAACGCCAGTCATGCCGCCCTGTCGGTCGGTCGGCGCATGTTCCCTCTATTCGCTCTCGCTTTGGGACTGGAGGAGAACTTCTTCGAGGACAAGGTAGGCAAGAGCTCTTGCCATTGGGCTGCTCCGGCTTTCCCTCTTTCTCTTGGACAGCCGTTGACGCCCGTATAGACCCGTAACTCAGCTGCACTGATGCGCCTGCTGTACTACCCACCGCAGACCGCCGCGATCGACGAGAACAAGGTGATGGGCATTGGCGCACATACGGAGTGAGTTCCAGCCTCCCCTAGCATTTATGTCTTCTTCCTCCAGGGACGAGTATGTCGAACCTAACGTACGGGATTTGAACTGGCAGCTGGGAGGTGCGTTGTTGTGCACGCGAGAGATGCGTCGCTGCATTACCTAACCTGACCACGGCATGCAGTGCTTTACCATCCTTTGGCAAGAGCCGAAACATCAGGCTCTACAAGTGCTCAACTCTGAGAAGCAGTGGATATCCGCTCCGCCCATCGAGGGCACGCTCGTCATCAAGTACGTGCTGCATTCGTCGGCGTAGCTTCACAGATGAGCGCTTACCCGTCCTGTCCAGTCTAGGTGATCAGTTCGCCCGCTGGACCAGTGCGTGCCCACCGAGTCAGCTCCCACTGACGCTGATGCCTACACATCCACTTCCCTCAGACGACATCTTCAAGTCCACCGTCCACCGCGCAATCAACCGTAATGGCGTCGACCGATACGCCATTCCGCTCTTCTTCGGCACAGACTACGACGTGCGGCTCGAGGTGCGTCTGTCATGTCATGTTGCACATCGTGACGACCGTTATCTGACGCCTCTCCTCGTCTGAATCTTCCCCAGCCGATCCCAGGCTGTGTCTCCGCCGAGCGGCCAGCCAAGTACGAAGTCATCACCGCCGGAGACTACGTTCAGTCGCGGCTCCAGGCGACGTACGGTCATTGAGGTGGCCGCGGCGTAAAGCAGTGGAATATGAAGCGTCGGCTCGGCACCACAGGGAAGGTCTCGGGGCGCATTGCACTGCAGGCGTCGAGACGCGCTGCAGGTATTGATCCGGCACGGCCTCGCCTTCGAGGCCAACATTGGGAAGAAGAGCCGAGACAGCCCGCAATGGCGTGAACCTGGGCACGCGAAATATAGCATGAGCCTGGCCTCGGACTACAAATTCGATTTATAAGTCGTAACATCATTTCACCCAAATTGTAATTGCTTTTGTTCTCAGACCAGACTGGACCCGAAGATATGGGTAGTGTTGCCGTTAGTTCGAGTCGACTAATGGTCGAGTCGAGTCGAGTTGTAACTCGACCCCATTTAAGGCAGGTGAGTTCGACTAAACTCGGCTCGACTCGAGTTGTATAAAATATTCCACGCGAGGCGCGTGCTCTACGCCTAAGACCGCCTCTAGAACTCAGGCAGCTTCGCGGACAAAGGACCTGAGCGTTATGAGCAGGAGTGAGCATGCACAGGGTACGGGAGAAGGGAAAGGACCCCGTCGCCGCTAGGTTTTGAGCCAGCTGGGCTTGCACGATGGAGGATAGCCGCATGACAGGTCGACGCAGCGGCTTTCTTCATAATAATCCTGCTAACCTACAGTACTATACCACACAACCTCGTCCTACAGCTCCCCATAGGTGTACCATAGCGGGAGCCGCCTCTCCTGCGCCTGTTGAGCCCGCCGCGGGCGGCGGCGGGGCACCTGCCTTTTTGGGCGACAACTCAGTCCGACTCGAGTCAATTGCGACTCGAGTCGCCGATAATCGTGAAATTCCGACGACTCAGTTTCGACTAAACTAAACTAACGGCAACACTAGATATGGGTCCATATAATTGCTTCCATTAAGCGTCCGTTCCCCAGTTTGGCTGTAGGATTGCCTTATTCGGATACAATGCCCTGACCTGCACACACACTCCAGAGTCCAGACTCACTCCTGCTCTTCCTCACTCACCCTCCGCTCCAACACCCTCACGCACCCTCTCTATGGCCTGCCTGACATGTTTGACTTGCGCATGCCGCACCCCGAGTCGCACCACGCGTCGCACATACAGTCTCTTCATGGTGACTGCTATAATTGCAAGTATGTATGACTCAATCCACCGCCTCGACCCCTCCGCCTCGAGCGCCGGTCGAAATAAGGTGTACGCCTCCAGGCGGAGCTCTGTCGGAAAACGGCCATTCTAGTGAGCACGCGTGAGCACGGTAAAGCACTGGTGATCACCGGATCACGATCCCGAATAGTGATTAGGCTCATTGTGAAGGGACCCCAAGTGATCACTGCCGTCACTAGGGATCACTGGTGATTCGAGTGAGGGCGAGTGAGCACCAGTGATAGCTAGTGAACACCAGTGATCACTACTTTGGCTCTCCCTCGCAAAAAAAAACCCCCGATGCTCTCGCAGCATCGACAGACGACTGACCACACCACAATTGACAACAAGAAATCAATTCATTACTGGCTACTCTGAGTACTCTAAGTCTACTGATGTCTGTAACGGTGGACATGAGAGGGTGGGCTACATGACTGAATGGGTGACTGGGCTGATTGGAGAATATACATACCACCCTGCAAAATGTTTCTATGAGTCAATGCTAAAAATTGAAGCCTTATGGCACGCACCTTCGAAGTCTCCAAGAAACGATATGGCTGCCGTCTGCAGCGCTGATCAGCAAGTGCCGTACCATGAGCGAAGAGCGGGCGCACCGTACGGCGTTAGCGTCCCAGTCGTCGTCGTACTCGACAAGGTGCGCGCGCGAGCTCGGTGTCATTGTCCAAGAGCGCCTACAGAGACGCCCACTGCAGCGCTCGCGATGCATGCGCACAGAGCCGCCGATGGGCAGCGGTGGATGACCTTGGGCGACGATGGTCTACAGCCGTGCGGGGCGGGTGGCAGACACGGTGGATAATGTGGTCGGCCATGGTGGTGGAGGACGACCTGAGCTGGCAGCGCTGGGGCGCCCATATACGTCATTCGGCGGATGCCGGATTTGTAAGTCGAGTCGCCACGAACATCGCCAAGTCGGCGAGCCCTGTAGCGGGGGCCTTTGGATAGCCGCCTTTTTGGTCCTTTGACGCATATATACCCGGCTGGACATCTTAGGAAATGGATGTAGCACATGTTGGTACCTATAAGCTAGCCACTGGGACGCGACAGGTATTCCAGGCAGGACAAGTGGCCACGAGTGATCCCCAGTGATCACTGGTGCTCACGCGTGCTCACTTGCGCGCCGCCAGTGATCACCGCCTCACGACCCCTCACCGGTGGTCACTGATTTGGCCGTTTTCCGACATCGAGTATAGACATTACAGAGTCAGAGCTCACCTCATAAAATTCCGTGCCCATACTCGTTCACATCACCACCCCAATGTCGCCCTCGAAAATGCTGCGCATCATATACGAGGAAAATAAGAAACAATAGGCACACGCCGCGCGCACGATAGTAAGCACCGCACGCACGACGGTAAACACCGCACGCACGATAGTAAGCACCGCACGCCCGACCGTACACGTAGCGTAGTACACTGCAGCCAAGCATAGTCTCCAAGGAGCCAAGCATAGTCTTCAAGGAGCCAAGCATAGTCTTCAAGGAGTCAAGCATAGTCTTCAAGGAGTCAAGCAGTCCGTGGTGGTCACCCACGTCGACAAATCTATATAGCAAATCTAACATACACAATGGAATAAAATCGAGGGTCCGCGCGGCGTGGAGTGTGTGTACCACTGCCGCGGGGTGCGCTATAGTAAGGCGAGACTGCCGCGCACAAGCAAGGAGAATAAGAGTAGGAGGGCAAGAAGACTGCGTAGAGCCACTAGGAAGAAGGCCATTGTCCAGCGACCAAGTCGGCGGCGGGGTGGAGTAGGCAAATGCAGTAGCAAGTAACAGTAGCGGCCATACCAACATGGGCACGCAGAGGCTGTAGTAAGGAGCGCGTGGTATCGTAGTGATATGGTCAATAAATATCTAGTGTAGGGGAAGCGAAGCTGTCTATATACGAGGGCGGGAGGCTATACGAGGGCGGGAGGCTATACGGAGGCGGGAAGCTATATACGAGGGCGGGAAGCGAGGTGTGCGAATCCGAGAGGGAGAGGGGTGCGTTGTGCAGGGTGGAGGAAAAGAGATAGATGAGAGTGCGCGAAGTGATGGTTGGGCGCGAGAGTGATCATTGGGCGCAAGAGTGATGGGTTGGGCGCGAGGTGTATGGTTAGGCGCCAGAGTGATGCCCGGGCGCGACGCGATGTGAACCAGGATGTGAGGGAGATCCAAAAGCAACAGAGCAAAACAGACAGCAGTACAGACGGGTGCGAGGGGAGGGACGAGTAGCAGCGAGCAAGTCATCGCGCGCCGCTCGGCGCAGCGTAGCCGCGCACGAACCACGGCGCAGCGTAGCCGCGCACGAATCGCAGCGCAGCATAGCCGCGCGCGAACCGCGGCGCGCATGTCGGATCCGGAGATCCTCCTCAGACCATATTGTGCCCGTGTGCATGCCCGCCGTACGCAGGCCCGTGCCCACCATCCTGCCCTGCAAACCCGCCGTCGCGCGATGCAAACCCGCCGTCCTGCGACGCCAGCCGATCATGCTTCTCATCCAGCGGCGCCGCCATCGTATCCTTCACCACATCCTCCGGCTTCGAGCAGAAGATGAGCCCCTTCCACAGCGCCACGAGCGTCAGCGTGAACAGCACCGCCCACGCCAGCGCCATGACCACCGTCATGAACAGGTGCACCACGAACAGCCCCTTGACGTGGAAGATGTCCCCGAGCACGCGCGTGGTGGAGATCCAGCCGACTGGGGATAAATGGTATGTCAGTCAGATAACCTGGCGTTGAGGAAAGAGGGAAGGAGGGAAGAAAAGGAGAGTGGACGCACCGTTGGGGAAAGTCAACGCCCAGCAGCCGAGGATCTCGTTCAGGTGCTTGTGCAGCTTGAACCAGTAGGGCAGGATGCCGAACAGGAACAGGAATACCGCGAGCCCGTACAGGAGCAGCGCGGACATCACGCTCGTCGCATACCAGATCTCGCCGGCCATCGGCGAGACGAGGTTGTGCGCCAGTAGACTAGAATTCATCGTCAGCGACGCCATGCATTCAAATGACACTCGACGTACATGTTCTGTGCATGATCTCCCAGGTTGATCAGCGCGAGCGCCGTAAAGCCCGGCGGGCCGCACGCAACGAAGGCTCCATTGGCCTGGTGACCTTCAAGGAAGCCCGTCTGTATAAGTAACGCTGATTAGCTCGGACGATCACCCCATCAGAGCCGAAAGAGCGACTGCACGCACGGTCATGATCCTGGCATCAAAAAGCTCGTCAGCCACCTAACAACTATCGCTGGCTTGGCACTCACCGAATAATGTAGATGCAGATGTAGAAGAATGTCATGAAGAAGCCAAGACCTGCGACGCGTCAGAAAAGGAGGCGAGGCGCGGGTGCAAAGCGCGCGGCGGACGCACCTTGGAAGAAGTAGCCGACCAGCAGGACGCCGATCGAAGCTGGGTCGTTGGGGTCCATGACGTTCAACACGTTGAAGGCGACTACGCCGACAAGCATCTGGGGGTGCTGTTAGCAGGCGCAATGGGCGGCACGAGAACCAGGCTGACCATAGGGAAGACCTAGAATAGTCGAGTCAGTAAATTAGGCGCCGCGCAGTATAGGCGAGCCTGGACATACCAGGAACGCGTAGGCAGGCGTGAAATGGGACAAGTCGTGCGGTTGGTTGTACCATATCATGAGCATGGGGAAGCAGGTGACTAGCGCAAAGGTAACGTAGACCCTGGAGAGCGTGGTCAGTGGGCGCTTGCGGTGCTGAGGGCAGGAGGACGTACCAGAATAGGGCGTAAATGAACCCTGGGTGTACATGTCCTGAAGGTACTGCATAGTTGACTGTTCCGATGATGATGGTAGCGAATGAGAGGACCTGCAGGACGCGTGAGCCACTGACGCGTCGGAGAACGGCGAGGCGGACGCACGACGAGCGGCACGAAGATGCCCTTGACGGGGTCCTTGATCAATCGCAGGGCTTGCCTGGGGTAGACTGTGGGGCGGCGGGTGAGCGTGTGCTCGGTGCAGTAGAGGCGCGAGGGACGCACTGATAGCCTGGATGAGGAGGGTGGTGCAGTTGAGGGTAAAGAGAATGATGTTGAGGAAGAAGAAGATGGTCTCGACGGTTGTGAGCGCGTCCGAATGTTCCTTGAGGCCGGAGAGCGTGACGTAGACGGCACCAGTGCCCATACCGATGGGGAACTGTGTATGCGTTTGTGAGTGGCGGGGCGCGAATGTTAGCTGGTGTAATACGCACCGCCTGCCACGACCAGCCGTGTATGCGACGCGCGAGGGTGCTGACCGGGGCCTGCTGGGCGCCGGAGGCATCGTAGCGGTTGAGGTTCTCTCGTGATTCGGATGCGCCAGGCATGGCCGTCTAGCAGTACAGTCTACTCGACAACAACGATGGTTAAGAATGGAAACAAGGGCGCCGACAGCGGCGGCTCGAAAGAGGAAGAAGAGAAGGAAGACGGAAAGGGTCTGATCCAGCAAACATTTTGCACGAAACCCGGCCGAGCTTTATATCAGCCCGCGTCCCCGCTTCTGATTGGAGCGAACCAAACGAGAACAAACTGCTGCGACCTGGGCAAAGCGCGACGGAAGCGCGCCAAGCCTCGTCCTTGGCGATCACTTTTACCTCCATTTAGCATCAACACTAAAGAAGCACTTCCTCGCGTGTCACTGATTGGCCGCCCGTCGTCACCACCTCTCCGCAGCCGGGGTCAAGGCAGCCGACGACCCTGCTCGAGTTGTGGGGAAGACGATTAAGAAATTTATTGTCCGGGCGCGTGCGACGGCGTTGACGTCGACGCGCCCGGCCCACCGCCGTATCGCGAAAGCTTGGCGAAAGCTTGCGCGACGCGGGGCCCGTCGTACCCACGCACAGCTTGCAACGCGCCAATCAACCCGTACACCAACCTACTCTGCCCGGTCCGATATCGATGCGTGCGTCACTTGGCGCCCTCCCCCGTCCGCGGACTACAGCGCCTTGGCGCGCCCACGCTACACCTCCGAACGTGAAGAACCCACGGGAAACGAGTTCGACGCTGCGCGGTGCAGTGCTCGCCAAGCGCGCGCGACGCGAATTATCCGCCAAGCCGATGACGCACCGGCGCCTTCGATGCGGTCGCAGAGCGGCGAAAGCCATATCTTGAACCCTTTGATGAGTCACACCCGCCGCCCGCTCACTGCTCATGCTCATCTCGGACGCTATCGCACTCGCCAAGCGCCTTGTCCTCGCCGTACGCACCCTGCCATCGATACTTCTCATCTCCCGACGCCCAACATGTCAGGCGTATCGTCGTCAGCCCTCACTTCGGTCCTACTCGTTCGGCGGAACATCGTCCCGACCTTCCGTACACGCACCCTCCTCCAACATCACAGCCACGCCTCCACTGTTCTTTCGGTTACAAATGCACAATGAAATTCATTTAGCGCCCATCGTGGTTTTCTGAAGCCTCCCGGTTTCGGCCTGCACGCCTCGGAATTCAATTACACGCACGGTGACGCTGGTAACCAGCAGGTTTAGCCACAAGTTTTCTACATGTTCCCAACACCCCCAAACCTCTTCTTTCTTTCATTCCTCACAACTTCTTCTTATTGTTTCCACTTCTTCTTACTGTTTCCACTTCGTCGCATTGTCTCCACCTCGTCCTTCATTATTTCCCCTCCACCCTCACCACTCCTTTCGCCCTCACAGCCGCCCCTTGATCTCCTCATACGCCTTCTGCAGCTCCTCCTTCGGCACCTGCTGCTGCGGCCACCCGATCACCAGCCCCGCGTCGGTGGCGGCGGTCACGAGCCCCGCCTCGTCCGTCGCAGCGGGCTTGGGGATGACGTGGAAGTGGACGTGGTCGACGACCTGTGTGTGTGGGTGGTGAAAAAAGGGTGTAGGGTGAGTTGAAGATGAGGAGGTGGAAGGTGGACAATAAAGTTATAATAATAAGAGGCGGTAGGTGGGCAACAAACACATGATGAGAGGACGAGGAGTGCAGAAGGCACAGTCGATACGTCAGAAAGGCGAGGAAAACAGTGGGTGAGGCGAAAGGGAAACAAGGGAGGTGGGGCGGGGGCGGTACGGGAAGTGTGACGCGGTGAAGGCGAAATACGCGATGTGAAGAGAGGATGCGTGATGTGCGCGGTCCATAGGGTACAGTGGAGTGCGCGGTCCATAGGGTAGAGTGGAGTGCGCAGCGCAGGCAATGCAAAGAACAATCATGGAAAGGATGAAAGACGATGGAAGAGGCAGTGAGGGAGCGGAGACGCAGTGAGGGAGCGGAGAGGCAGTGAGGGAGCGGTCAGGATGTTGAGGGAACAGTGTAAATGGTCAATAGTGCGAAAAATCAGGGAGCGATGAAGGGGGAGGACGATGAAAACAACGAAGGGGTTCAACGAGCGACGAAGGGGTACGACGAGCGGTGGATAGAGGGGTACGACGAGCAACGAAGGGGGTCCGACGAGCAACGACGGGGGTCCGACGAGCAACGAAGGGGGGTCCAATGAGCGGTGCATGGAGGGGGTCAACGAGCGGTGCATGGAGGGGTACCACACCATGTACGGAGGGGTATACCACACCACAGGCGAAGGGTAATCGATGCACAGGATACGTGCGAGCGCCAAGTGAGTCGCCCGACAGGCCATAGAGGATTCCCCGCCCGCGAAGGATCCGCAGTAGAAGCAGATACGCCAAGTGGAAAGAAAAAACAACAGGACGGGTGCGGCGAGTGGGAATAAGGGTAGAAGTAGAAGGATTAAGGGCTGAAGTTGGACAGGTCAAGATAGACAGGCGATAACGAGGAATAGGCGACAACGAGGAATAGGCGACGAGCCAAAGAAAGATAAGACCGCAAATCATACGAACGCAGGGCAAGAAAACACGAATAATAAAACCCGTGAACCGACCAAAAAAAGTATCAAAGCCAAATAAAACAAATCATAGAAGACTCGACCAGCAAAACGTTCCTCAGAAAGTAATGCGTCGAGAAAGCGATACACAGATAATGTAACGCGCAGAAAGTCGAACGCACCTGGTGTGCGATGCGTCCATTGTTCTGCAGGATGTTGTAGTTCTCGGCGCCTAGCGCGAGGGCGATCTTCTTCGCGACGGGCATCGCGTCCGCGAGGTACTCGTCAGGCAGGTCGTGCATCTTCATCGTGTGGTCTGCAGAGGAGGGAGGGATGAGCGGGTGGACGGCATGAGCGAGAGGACAGGATGAGCGAGAGGAAGGAATGAGCGAGAGGACAGGATGAGCGAGAGGACGGGATAGGCGAGAGGACAGGATGAGCGAGGGGTAGGGATAAGCTCAAAAAATAACGGGTCGGGTACGAGAATAATCAAGAGAAATTGCGAAAGTAAGTAGGACGGGAAATAGTAGAAATTGCAAAAAATGATACGAAGAACAATGCACAGGTTCACCGCCGCGGACGCAAAGGTTGGCGGGAGCAATTTAGAGATGCAAATCTTGATAGTACGCACATTTGGGGATAACGAGCGCGTGCCCCGTGGCGAGCGGCGAAATGTCCATAAAGGAATAGCTGCGCCAAGCACGACCGCAGGTGGGAAGACGCGATATGGAGGGTAAGGCGTGATTTGGAGGGCGGAGGGTAAGACGCGATCCGGTGGGTAAGAGGCGATCCGGTGGGTAAGACGCGCGATACAGTGCGTTAGACGCAAGATACAGAGGGAAGCCGGATCCAAGTTGGCGCGGGCGCCGCCGATATTCGCGCGATACGCACGACGCAGGTCGACGTAAAGCGCGGACGCACGCCAAGCCGCGACGGAGGGAGTGGGCGTATCGCCGTGCGCGCGAAGGGGCCAAGGACAGCGCGACGACGACGTATCCGTGTTATCACCGGTATATAGGCCAAGCCATCAGTGAGCGGTAGAGCACGCGCGCGAAGGGAGGCCAAGCCGGTCGTCAACAAACATGCCAGAGGGGAGGCGGACAAGAGACGTGACACGTAACAAGAATCCGAGATCATACATCATGAAAGGTATAGAAAAAGCAGCCCGGTCAGCGCCATCCTGCGTTGAGCGAAACTGCTCACCTCAGTTCCGTCTCGACGAGCTTGAAGCTCGGGATTTCGCCTGATTAATCGACGCGGGTCAGGCAAAGTATGTGTTCCCCAAAAAGAGCCTCACCCTTGATTATCTTGCAGAAGATGCAGCTAGCAAGGTGCCTGCAGAAGAGGTAAGTGGCTAGAATCAACAGCCGTGCCCATGAACGAATGGGAAAGGTGAGTGAGATGGACGACGATGGGCCATCGTAGAGCTGCAATGTCTCCAGTGCGGCTATCTCATCTGAGGACACATACTTCGCGGATCCGGACATGGTCAGAGTGAGTACCGTTTCGGTGGAACGTGGTTTGTCAGTGGGAACGCCGTGAGGTGTGGCTGTACGATGAAGACAAACGTCACTCGCACGTGCACGTGGTGAGGTCCTCGTGGGCTTTCCCACGACTTTGGCTCTGCCAGTGCGCACTAGCTTTATGGCCGCTGACTTGCATTACAGTCCGAAGCCAACGATTGAGCAGATCTATACGTCTGCGGTTTCGTAGGTACCAATACATACAAGCATAAGTAGTCAAAAATCATTTCAGATCGTTCTTTTGCCACGCTGCCTTGCGCCGTCTATCGTATTTTGTACATCTGCACCACGGTATCCTCGGTCGCGGGCGCATCCACATTCGGCTTCGTAGAGTAATGGACCTCGACATCCAGCTCTCGTGAGTTCGTCGTGCTCTTCTTGCAGTGGAAGCTCCCATACACGACGGTACCTTCACGAAGATGGTAAGCAACGAGCGCGTGGTCAACATCATCGAGCTTACCTTCGCTGACTGTAATCGGCTCCCGCAGGAAGAGGAGCGTCTGCTTCCAATGCGTCGGAATACTGCGAGGTCCGGTGCTGAAGCTCGTGTCCTTTTCCTTCTCGGCGTTGGAGCTCGCACGCCGCTTGGGTGCCGGCTTGCCACCCACGGGCCACACCTCCGCGAGTTGTGGGTCCTCGTTCTTGATGATGCTGACAGTCGTGCCCTCCTTGATGGGCGCGCCCGACGCGGTGAAGAAGGTGTCGAAGTAGAGGCACAAGCAGCGGACTTTTGAGCGTCGGTCATTGGTCGAGACGAGTTGGAAGGTGGATGTAAAGTCGAGTTGGCCGGGCTTGATGTCGCCGAGGTAGAGGTCCTGCAAGGAAGAGCGTCAGAAAGCAGTTGTCGAGATGCGAGCGGAAAACGCACTTTAATGACTGCGGGATCGCTCAAAAGACTCTGTGGTCCAACCACGTCGACGACAGCATCGTCGAAAAAGTTCTCCGCCATAGCAGACATATCGAGGCCTAGTACAATAGTTTCAATACGGTGTGTCCAAGATTAAATGGAGAATCACGTACCGTAAACATCGTTCCAGAATTCGACTCTGTCCTTGTACACCTCGTCGCCGTCACACAAGGCTAGCATCATCTGACATTGACTGGGTGCCATCACCGAAGGGTTGAACCGATCTCGCGCCCGGAGAACAGAGTCCAACATGGATTCGTACAGCAATGCGTATCCCATCCACTCGGATATGATGACGTCCACCTTCTCGATCCCATCTGGCAGCTGGATGTCCTCAACCTTGCCCCGAATGACAGTAACGATGTCTTCGTAGCCGTTTTCCTTGACGATCTTCTCCGCTCGGAGTGCGATGTCACTCGCGTCGACGGCGAAGACGCGCTTGGCACCGCTGCGCGCGGCAAAGAGAGACAAGATGCCGGTGCCGCAACCAACATCAAGCACGATGGCGTCGCGGAAAAGGTTGGCATTGCCGAGGATGAAGTGGGCGTAGGTGGAGGTCCGGACCTTATCTTGGATCATGACAGCATGAATATCTGCGCAAGGGGGTAAGTCATTCGAATCATTTAGTGAGGTGAAGCATACCATTCTCCGCGTAGCTATCGAAGTAGTGAGTGTCGTCGTCTCGAGCGGGCTTCGACGGCTCTTCTGTCCGGACAATGTCTAGATCTAATTGACGGTTGACGATAGACCTGTACTCGGCAAGTTCGCGCTGGGCTTGCGCTAGCTTGTTCTCCAGAGCACGAATTTTGCGAGAGGGATCTGCGGACTCCTCATCGTCCGACCACTCATCGGCGGTCTGCAGCACTACAGTGGCAATTAGATAAGAGGTGGATGGACAAGTACAATCACGCACGCAGCAAGGGGTCGTCTTCTAACACCGGCTTCAAGTACTGATCGGCCGTAAACAATGGCTCCTTGCCTGTCAGAGACTGTACGTCCTTCGGCGAGGGTTTCTAACGATGGGTTCAGCATGAATTGAAGCCAGAAGGGGATATCATAACGCACCGTCTCGCGAATATAGTTTATCAATCGTATGCGACCGTAGGAATCAAGTGCTGTGGCGCAAAGTGTTCATCTTCACGACGCGTCCGATCAAACATGCCAGACGTACAAAGACGCGTTGCAATCGCTTGCAGATCAAAGCCATGCGTCTTCTCATCGTACTTCAGCGACTCCTCCGCTGATGCAGACACCGTGTCATCGAATAGGGAGCGACACGGCACACTCGCATCGTCGTCCACCCAGTCGTCGAAGGTCTGGTCGTCATCGCCGCTCTCCGAGCCGCTAGTAGAGCACTCTTCGGGGTCAGGAATGGCTTGGCCGGGTGGCAGATGGATAGACATGGCGAAGGGGAGGGGGACAAGATGAACAGCGTCCTTCAGGAAATTTCGAGCGTCGCCGCTCTCTGTTCTTCCCACGCTTTGTGCTCCCAGATCGAGACACCACAAGCAGGACGATCGGGCCGGCCCCGCCGAATCAGGCAGGTTTTGTTCTTTGCTTCCTTCAACCACAGGTCGGGCGCTAATCATGGTTTTGTTCTTCACTTCCAACTGTAGTACCGCCTCATGCCTCTACTCTGCCATTATTTCTGACTACCAACAGCTTACAATCCCCCGGTGGTCCTATACATGGGCAAGGACAAGGTCGAAAGTCGGTGCAGCATGGCCTCTACTACCTCCTTTCGCTCTTGACGATCCTCCAGATGAGGATTTGATCAAATATGCCTGGCCCCAGGACGTCTGGTTTCACGTTGACAAACTATCCTCGGCGCACGTGTACCTCCGCATGCCAGAGGGAATGGCATGGGAAGACATTCCAGAAGCGCTACTTACGGACTGCGCCCAGCTCGTTAAGGCGAACTCAATCGAAGGTGGCTATGACACGCCCTTTTCATAATTTTGCTGAGTATGTCAAGGGAACAAGAAGGACAATCTCACCATCATTTACACGCCTGGCGACAACCTCAAGGTAAGCATGCCGGCTTACCATGCAGCAATGCAGCTGACAAGTGTAGAAAACCGGCGACATGGGCGTCGGTCAAGTCTCATTCCACAGCGACAGACGAGTAAGCTCATCATCACCCTGGTCTTGCGCCTGCTGACCTCACTGAGCGGATTCTAGGTCAAGCGAGGTAGATAGTCTTCCACCTTGGGCAACGCAGTGAGGATGGATGCTGATGTGATTCAGTACACGTCGCGAAACGCGCGAATCCCATCGTCAACCGGCTGAACAAGACAAAGTCCGAGCGTCAGGTCGACCACGAGCAGGAGAAAGTCGAACGCCTCAGGAAGGAGGGGGTTGCACGACGCGCAGTAGCTGCAGCAAAGGTATGGCCATCCTCAACAAATGGCACGCGCATCTTACTGAAGATGCCTATAGAAGAAGACCGACACCGAACTCGCTCGGGAGCGCGAGGCGCAGAAGAAGGCATGGTCGTACGATTCTCTGTTCAGCGGCGAGCCCGACTCGGACGACGAGGCGCCGCGACTGACAGGGAAGGCACTCGAGGAAGACTTCATGTAATCGCTAAAAATTGCATGGATTTTCTCTCATTTTCTTTCAACCATTCATACTCTCAATCCCGCTCAAACTCTCATACTCCGGATTCATCACTCCTCATTCCTCATCATTCACCGTGTCGCCCTCCATCATCCACCAAATGACGCACCGCTCGGCGTCGCTGAGCCCCATCCGTGCTTTTTGGCCAGTTCCGCGAACTCAGTGTGGCTGGCGGTGGACTTGGTACCGGCCTCAGGCTGCGCAGGCTTCTTGTCCACATTCTTCTTATCCTCTGCGAGCCATCAGTACTTGCCTTCGCAATGTGAAGAGCTATCCCGACCTTTCTTGCCGCCCTGAGGCAGGAGCGAAGCCGTCGACTCGGATTTCTCGTTGTTGGACATGGCTCTGAACACGGTGAGCAACGATGCGCACAAGTCGGACAGCTGTCGATACTTACAAGTTTGGCAGGCTTCGAAGAGTGCTTATGAGGCTGTGAAGCTGGGCTGGTGGGCTGGTGTTCTGCCCCACACTGCCTCGCGCTTTTGTACGCTGATCATGAGAATATCGAAACGGGGGAATGTCCAACCCGGTGGCTCGCGTGAGGTGGGCTGCGGGATGCCTGTACCCTCGGCCCCGTCTGACTGTGCTGCTGCTGCGCCCTCAACCGTGTCCAAAAGAGTCAATGGAACGTGCCATGAGTCGAGCGCGCGCGCATTCCTGCGGGCTACGCTCCCGTCATCGGTAAACGATGTGGGTCCATTCTAGTTAGTTCCCCCGAATAATCAAGATTCGTGTGCACGGGTACAAACAAATCATGTTTGAGGGCGCAGGGCATAAAACCGTATTGGAGGATGTCTTTTGAATCTCTGGAAGTAGTAGTGAACCCAGGGCGTAGGGCAGGCCAGGGGCAGGCGTCGCACCCGCGCCACCATTGACAGCTGTTTTCGCACTTTCCCACGAGTCTGCGGCGCATTCGCTGTTCTCACGGTTTGTCCTCATCCACCACACTCGAGCTATCGGGTGCGAGCCGTTCAATTGCGACCACGGAACTTCACGAGATACTGCATACGAGCACAGAGCCTGCGGACTGCGAGGCTCCCGACGTGCCACGCGTAAACTACGCATCGTCGACCGCAGTAGCCTCGAATCCGACGCGTAACTTTGCAGGGCTGCGCGGAAGTCTGTGAAGTCAACCGTGATAAGTTCTTCCACCTCGTCCCGACTTTCTGTAGTCGGGTATAACCATCGATCCCACATCGTCAGAGGTGCCATCGAGTTATCTACTCCCACCGCTCAAGTTCGCTCCCGGGCCAGCGTTCGCTCACCGGTAACAGGCCTGACAGGACGATGTCCCATCCTATACACAATTTTCCCCCGGAACTGCTCGCGGAGGTCTTATCTCATACACTCTTGACAGACCGAAACCAAGCCCTACTCATCCGTCATCAGTCCGCCCTCGCCGCAGGACCAGTCGCTGCGAGCGCCGTCTGCACCTCCTGGCGTCGCGTTGCGCTCGCATACCCGAACCTGTGGTCCAGCATACGCGTCACGATTGCACGCCCCGATGATTCCACAGCAATGGTAGAGGCAATTGATGCGCGCATCGCTCGCGCAGGCGCCCATGCCCTCTCCATCGACTACCTCGAGATAGGCAAACCGGGGCCATGCCAGGCCCTCAGCGCCCTCATCGCGCACAGTCGTCGCTGGGAGAGGGTGACGCTGAATCTCGCATACACGCCTCTCGCATGCCTGGTCCCCCTGCACGATGCGATTCCCCTTCTCCGCGTCGCCACCATTACAGCCCATCTCATCGCCGCCTTCGGAATGGGAGAGAAGCCCGAAGTGCAATCGATGTTCTCCACCGCGCCTCTCCTTTCGTCCTTCGCCTTCCGCGTACCTAACGGCGAGGCAGTTGAACTGCCCTTCGTGCTACCTTGGCAGCAACTCAGGCGGTACGCAGGCCCGCTGTTCACTGCCGCAAATCCGCCCCGTTACGCCCGTCATCTCCTCAAGCACGCACAGGAGCTTTCGTCCACAGATGTCATCTCCTTTGTGCCGCGTACACGGACGGAGCTCCCTGAGCTGCGCTCCCTCTGCGCCCACGTGCAGACGCTGGCGGGCCTGGTGGCGCCCGCGCTGGTCGAGCTGCGCGTGCGCGGGAGCCTGCTGGGCGCGGACGTGGAACGCCTATTCGACTTCCTCGCGCGGTCCAACTGCGCGCTGCGGACTCTGTGCATGTACGCGATCCTACTCGGCCCGCAAGGGGACGCGCTCGTGGACGCGTGCGGCACAGTTGAGGAGCTGATATGCGCTGCGGGGAGGGAGAGCAACGCGTGGCTCGGGCGCTTACCGCGCCTGCGCAAGCTCACCATCGTCGCCGTTGCACGTCCGACCGCGAGAGTTGGGGATGCGGGCATCCTGTCGAATGTCGTCCGGTCAGGTGCGCTGGCGGACATCCTTCGCGGTCGGTCGAAGAATCAGCCGGAGCTGGCGAATATCGACCTGTGGTTCAGTGCAGACTGCTACGAGGCTGTAAATACGGAAGCTCTGCACGACTTGGTGTGTTTGGGCAAGGAATGTGGGGTCGAGGTGCAGCACCATGTTTTCACATGCGAGCGAGGAGCACTCATGGACCAGTGGATGTCTGTCTAGTGATAATTGTTAAGTTCCCTGATCTATCGAACCAATATTGAAGAGCAGCTGCTAGAGCCATGCCATCGTTTGCGACAACTTTCAGCTTCAAGCGCGCGTTTTGTCGCGTGACGTCACCACCAAACGCGTACATTGTTCTCATCGATGTTAACGCGTCTGCCCCTGTCCATAGCGCGGATCAAAGGTATATGGCGGCTTCCTTCTCGATGCGGTCATGCGACATCTAGAGCTTGCTGTACGTCGCTGTCAGCCTGCTGCCTTGCGCGTATAAAAGACGGGACACATCGATTCCTGCCCTTCTCATCCTTTCCCTCTTTTAGCACCCGCCAACATCGTTTTTTCGCCCGCATATAGCCATGTCCTCCAGCAACGAACCCTCGAAGGCGACTGGCCAGTACCACAGCACGAAGGGGAATGTCGTCGAGGCGGTGCGTCGTCTTGCTTGCTCGCCATTTCTGCTTGTCACTGACGGTATATCGACAGATCGGCAATATGACTGGTGCGACCGAGTGGCAGCGCTCCGGTGCTGAGGAACACATGGCGTGAGTGTCGAATACCCACACGCTCCCTCCGACTCACACCTCGCGTCCTTCTCCATCATCCACGACTGCTGTTCTTTGCCATCTGACCCTGTATACAGCGGCGAAACCGAGTACAAGGCTGCTCAGGCTCAGAACTATGTGGAGGGTGTGCAAGACCAGGTCTCAGGGTTCGTGTCTCCGACGTAACAGACCGGACAGACTCTGAATGTATCGTTCAGATATGCGAAGAACATCACTGGCGCACTCACCGGCGACAGCTCACAGCAAGCCAAAGGCGAGTGATTCTATACTGCATGTTGCTTGACGCTGCTGACCATGTACTCAGGTTCTGCGCAGAAGAAGTCGGGAGAGGCGCAGAAGGCCATCAACAACCCTGCGAGCTAAATGAGAAAAGAGATGACAGATTGAAGTTTGAAGGTAGTAATCCCTGCGAAGTGTTATCGTTTAGAAGAGCCTGGCCTTACTGTACTCATATATTGAATCCAATTATGGGCCCCGAAGATTGCATGATAACGACGAGGAGAACGCCGACTGTTGACGACATCACGCACTGCTGCTTGCGGCAGCGTCATGACAAGGTTGTTGAACACCGCGAACATACAAAAGCACTATCCAATTGCGCGGTGATATACAGGTCCGCTCGTATGCTATATATGTCAGGCATTAGGTGCATTGTCGTGTATAGAAGATTCGACACGCACCATATGTTGAACACCCTTCCTCGCCCTGCCTCTGCTAGCTCGCCTCGCGAATGTGATGCCCCGGCGTCAAGGTCCTTTCGGGATGGCACCATTACAGTCTATCGAGCTCCCGCTACTCCAGTTTCTCGAGCTCCTCCAGTCTGCTCAACACAACATCCCTGCTCGTCTCCTCGATCTCCCCCGCGAGGAAGATCTCGTCTAGGATGGCGTACACCTGCTAGCCAGTCAGTTATGCCCCAAGCGCATGGTTTTGGTAGGAGGGCATGGAGTCTTGGTAGGAGGCATATAGTCCGGTTCTGAGCGCATGGGATCCAAAGCACGGAGCGCATGTGGTAAGACTCCTTGAGCGCATACAGTCCTAGGCCCGAAAGGGTACAGCCCAACACGCATGGGGCGCATATAGCCTGGATAAAACACACACCTTATAGAAGTTGAACACCAGGTCGAGCTCGCAGACGTTGTCGAAGAAAGAGTCTGGGGAGGAAGGAAGGAAGGAGTAAGGTGTCAGCGAGACCAATACGACGGGGAAGTGGCACGTACCGAGGACTTCAACAAAGAGGTGCACGGCCTCGAGGTACGCGAGCTCGTTGTCGTTGGCGTCGACGCAGACGCAGAAGAAGAGGCCGGCGTAGCGGCGGTAGACGAGCTTGTAGGCGCGGAACTGGGGAGTGAAGGGATGGGTTGAATGGCAGGCGAGTTGAGGCAAGGACGGGATGGCGTCGCACGTGTGATAGTGGTGGCATAGCGTCGAGCATAGGACGAGGAGGAAAGAAGAGCGATGCGTCAGCAAGCGCTGGGAGTCGCATGGTAAGCGGACGTACCTCGACAAAGTTGGACTGGTGCCGCTGATCTCTGGGTGCGACTAGACGGTGCACTTCACCGCGGAGGCGGACCTGCGAGCAAGGTTTAGTGATGCTTCACCCACTCTCGAGGCGAGACGAGGAGACTGCGGGGGATTGGCGAGTCGAGGTACGGAAAGCCAGCGACTGGCAGTGGAACTATATCCCGAAGACTTCAGAGTGAAGCATCGCCACGTCAGATCACAGGGGCCGACGATGTGTTCAATCGGACGGGGCGCTCATGGTGACTGATATTGAGGGACGCGGAGGAAAGGGATCACAAAGGGTAGGCTTGGAGAGCGCACCTTCTCGTCGTCATCGTACGGGACGTACCATTTGGAGAGGCGCGTCTTTCCCTGTCGGTTCTGGACGAGGATGAACCTGATCATCGTGCCCGACGACGAGCGCGGGTGTCAAGAGTGGCTGAGAGAGCCGGAAGGTCGGGCCGGACTGTCTGTCACTGGCGCACGCCGCACACGTTTGCGAAGTTCGCAAGCTCGACTTTTCACTATCTCAATGCCATGCAGTACCTCCGCGGTGCAGTCCCAGTGTACATCGTTAGCGTCTTATGTATCATACAGTACAAGTCTTCTACAGAAGCACATGGCTGTACAGCAGCCAAGAACAAGGATTCAATCCACAACGCTAGCCTTTCCAAATCCCACCTTCCCTTTAGCCATCCTCCGCAATCGCATCCTCTACGCGTGATGCACCAGCACTACGCGTCGCCGCCGCCCCCGTCGTCCATGCCGGCGGCGGCATAGCCCACGGCGCGACCGTAGGTGCAGCACAGGACGCGCACTCGGGGGCCTGGGGCGCACAATTGGCTGCGCGTGGGGCGGTTGTTGGACTTTGAGATGCCCATGGGGCTGCTGTTGAACTTTGAGACGCCCATGGGGCAGTCGCTGGATTTTGGGATGCGAATGTTGGATTTTTTGATGCCCCATGGGGCGGATGTTGGACTTTGAGATGCCCATGGCGCGGTTGTTGGACCTTGTGCAGCCGTCGATGCTGGACCTCGTACAGCAGCCCTAGGGAATTGTGTAGCCCCCGGCGCGGTCGTTGGCGCTTGTGCAGCCGTCGAGGCTGAAGCCGCACATGGAGCGGTCGATGGCGCTTGTGAAGTCATTGGACCTCGCGACGCCCATGGTGCAGTGTTAAGAACCGAAGCCGACTTCGAAGACGCGGTACCAGTGAGTTGTGAGGCTATCCGAGGTGCAGTTGCATCGGCAGTGGTGGCAGCCGTGGGCGCAGCCGACGATGGTGGATTCGCAGCCGAAGAATCCGGAGTGGCAGGTGACGACGCCGGCTCCCACTCCATAATCCCCCCGAGCGGGATGTGCTGCACGACGACGCGCTTGCCGAGCACCTCTGCCTGTGGGGCAAGTTCAGCTTGGTTAGGGAATATAGTCCTCACTCACCTCGAACATCTTCAAAAGCCCCGTATGCACCTTCGACCACGCCTGCACGCCTGTCGCGATGGCGTGCAGCTGGGACGAGTGTTCGTAGAAGGGACCTGGGGAAGGTGAGTTAGCTTGTGGGGGTGCTGAGGTTATGAGTGAGGGGGGCTGAGGGTGCACGGTGGGGTGTGGAAGGAATGCACCATGGTTGCGCACACAGTTGCCGGTCTTCCCGCTCGCTCACGACTCAGCGCGCGCGCACACGACTCACCATGCTTAACCTCGTGTATCCGCATGATGGCCATGAAGTAGAGGTTCGTGGGCGGGAGGGGATTCCTGAGGACGGCGTCGACGGGAATCTCCGTCTGGTCTGAGGAATTGGGGTGAGATAGAGGTCCAGGCACATATGCATTCACTACTCACCTCTAAACTGCGCGCTGCCGAATATGTACGGCAGGAAGCACGAGTCGTCGAGGCCCCAGACGCCGTGGCTGCCTGCGGGCTCGAGTCTGCACATGCATTCAGCGGAGGCAATGCGCGTCAAAGATGGACGTGCGCACCGATACACGTCCTGCAGCCTCCAGCAGAGCTTGAGGTATCGCACGAATACGAGAAAGACAAGCTGCCGCTCTTCTTCTTCTTCTGGCTTGCGGAATTGGAGTGTTACTGTCCTGATTTGGTAGCACGGGGACGACGCACCTCGAAGACCCGCGTCAACGTCAAGCAGGCGAGAAACATTGCAAATGACGCTTCGTGCCCGGTACCGTAGTCCATGCGCACGAATGAGCCGAAGGACGTGAGGAAGTAAGGAAGGACGTGCGGGACGAGGGGGGAGGGGGCAAGGGTGGCGAGCAGCGCGCTGACGTTCTGCAAGTCCGGCGGTCAGCAAGCATCCCGATTGACTAATTGGGCACGCACCTCCTCCAGCCGCTTCCCCCATGTCCTAAATGCGAGGTTCCCAAAGCGCTGGGGCGAGTTCTGCGGTGGGATCTCGTCAATCCATCTATCCAAGGTCTCCAGCAATCTCAGGACGCTCGAGACTGCCTGGGCGGTAAGCTTTAGTACCATATCATCCAGCGCGGTCCTAGCGCACCTCAGAAGTCTCCTGTGGTTCATAAGGCAGCGTCCTCCCGACGACGCTCTCGCATAGGCGCCGGATGAAGAGGGAAAAGTCGTAGTACGAGCGCGTCGTCCTCCAGGTCTCTATGTCGTGATCGCTCTTGATTTTCTGCGACGGCAGCTCGGGGAGCCGTTCCACCGTCGATATGGGGACCTCGCGCAGTTGGGGGAGTCGGGACGACATGGTGAGGCGAGTTGAACGAGGGTTACACTGGGGTTACAAGTACCGATGCGGAAAACATATCGGCCCGGTTCCTCGCAAACCTTCACGATTTTATCCTTCATGCATTCATGCATCATGCTCGAAAATAAGTACAAAAGACTCTAAAATATCAAGCATAGCACGACAACGACGAAGAGTAAGTTATGCGAGACAACACTACAAAAACGACCAAGCCTTGCTTCAAGCAAATCATATATTTCTCGCCCAAGGCCCCAAGCGCGTCTCTAATCGTCGCCTGAGTCGAGAATTCGGAAAGCGGCAAAAGAACATAGCTAGCAACACGGTCAACTGTTATAACACCAATTCAACTTCACCTTCAGTCTCATCATACCCGAGAGGAAAATGTCATGTAAGCGCAGGACCCGGTACTCCACCACGAGATCCCGACTGCAACGGCACGAAGGGCCTCATGCGTCGCTCCTCCCGCGCCGCCGCGTCACGGAGCACCTGCGCCAGCTCCTCCGCGTGGCGCCTGTCCCGCTCCTCCCCCGCCTGCCGCTCGCGCTCCGCCAGCACGCAGTACTCCTGGTGCGCGCTCGCCTGCAGCTGCACGTTCTCCTGCATCGCCTGCAGGCGCGCGGCGCGCTCGGCGTGCAGCCGCTGGGTCTCCGCGTGCAGCTCGCTTTGCAGCCGCTGGGTCTCTGCGCGCAACTCGCCCTGCAGCCGCTGAGTCTCCGCGCGATGCTCGTCCTGCAGCCGCTGGGTCTCCTCGCGGTGCCGGCGGCTCTCCTCGAGGTGCGCGGCGTGCTGGGCGTGCAGCTCGTCCTGCAGCCGCTGGGTTTCTTCGTGATGCCGCCGGCTTTCCTCGAGACACTCGGCGCGCTCGGCATGCAGCTCGTTCTGCAGCCGCTGGATCTCCTGGCGGAGGTCTGCGGAGGATGTCCGCGGCGACTTCTGCGACGAGCCGGCCTGCTGGCGGAAGCGCTCGGCTTCGGAGGTGTTGGGAGGTGGGGACCAGGCCGCGCTGTCCACTTCCCACTCGGATGTGGGTTCGGCCTTGGTCGGAGAGAGGTGGCACGCGTCCAATTGTTGGGATGCAGGCCGTTCCCGTGTTGCAGGTCTTTCTCGTGGTGTAGGCTGTTCCCGAGGTGGGAAGCTCTCTTCGTGGGCGGATTGGTGAGAACCAGGCTGAGCCGGACAACCAGGTTGCGCCGGACCTGCAAGCGCTGGAACAGTCGCCGACATCCCTTCAAACGCCGGCATCCCTTCAGACGCCGGCATCCCTTCAGACGCTGACATCCCTTCGAGGCCGTCGATACCATCACCAGTCCTCCCATCACCAATCCTCCCACCCGCTCTTGTCCGCACACTCCCACCCCCTCTCGTCTGCGCGACAGGCCCGGGAGATGTATGAATATCGCTGGCTCCGCGAGGAGTATGAACATCGCTCGCTTTGCGGGGAGTACGGACATTGCTGGCTCCGCGGGGCGTATGAACATCGCCGGCTCCGCGGGGAGTACTCGTACCCTCAGGCGACTCTGTGAGCACAGCTTCATGTGAGCAGGGGACTTCATGAGAGAGACCATGATTTCGTTACCTTCTGGTGCATCATCCATCCGTTCATCGGGTGTATCATCCATGCGTTCCTCGGGTGTATCATCCACCCGTTCCTCTGGTGTATCATCCATCTGTTCCCCAGGCATAGACGTACGTCCTGGTACCGGTGAGGAGAGCGGTGACGTGCTGGAAGGCCCTGACAACAGCCACGTGCTGGAGGAGCGCGGTGACGTTCTGGAGGAAGGCGGCGAAGTTCTGGAGGACGGCTGCGATGTTCTGGAGGGCCCCGCTAACGACTCCGTTAGCGCACCCTCGAGAGGGAGGCACGTCTTCGAGCGGGAGGCGACAATCGCGTTACCTAGCTCCTCAGGCGTATTCCCCGACTCCTCAGGCGTATTCCCTATTCGCTCCTCCGGTGGCGGCGCAGATTCGGGCGGCGACGCAGGTCCGGGCGGCGATGCCAATGCCGGCGGGGAGGGCGTCGGCGGCGACACAAACGCCGGCGCGGGGATGATATGGCGCGCGAGCAGTAGTCCGTGTGCATTGGAACGATACAACCGTGGCGGCGGAAGGCTTTCTTTGGGCGGCGGCGGCGGTAGGCTCTCTTTGTGAAAGTTGGGTAGGCTCTCTTTGTGAGGGTTGGGGTGGGCCGATGTGTGAGCCTGAGGCTGTGCCGATCCGCTAGGCTGAGACTGCACTAATGCATGAGGCTGAAGCTGCGCCGATGGGCGAGGCTGCGGTTGCGCCGATTTGTGAGGCTGAGGGTGGGCCGATCCGTGAGCCTGAGGCTGCGTCGATGCGCGAGGCTGCGGCGGGGCCGGTGTCTGAGGCTGAGGGGGGGCCGATCCGTGAGGCTGCGGTTGCGCCGATCCGTGAGGCTGAGGCTGGGCCATTGCCTGCTTCTGAAGCTGCGCCGATTCGCTAAGCTGACGCTGCGCCGATGCGTGCTTCTGAAGCTGCGCCGATCCGCTAGGCTGACGCTGAGCCGATGCGCTAGACTGGGACTGCGCCGATCCGCTAGGCTGACCCTGCGCCGATCTGCCAGACCGAGACTTCATCATTTGGCGGAGATCAATTCGGGGTATTCGCTGCACTGGATATACATTGTTCGTCTGAGTCCGCTCATCGACGAGCCCGCGGGATGGATGGTCGTTGCGAGATGTTGATGGATGGTCCTCGCGAGATGGACGATCACGGCGAGATGGATGGTCGTTGAGGGATGGATGGTTCTCGCGGGATGCACGGTTATCACGGGATGGACGACCATCGCGGGATGAATGGCCATGGCTGGAGTCGAAATCTGTGCCTCTGCGAGCAGGGGATCTATGCGCGGGGCGATGAACTCGTGAGTCATTACCATCGGGTGTGTTTGCGCGTGGGCCTCCGGGTGCGTGGCGTGGGCTCCCCGGTGCATCGTCCATGAGTTGATCCTCGGGCGTAGTCGTGCGTGAGCTACCTGATGACGTTTTGGGTGAGCTACCTAAAGTCGTTATGGGTGAGCTTGCGGACGATCTCTGTGTCAATGATCTCGCTACCTGGTTCTTCAAGCGTGGCGACCATATGTTGTTCCTCAGATGCATCCTCCATCTTTTGGTCCTCAGGTGTATCCACCATCTGTTGAGCTTCGGGCGTTGGCGCAGATGTCGGCGGGGCAGGCGTTGACGCAGAGCTAGATGGAGCGGGCGTAGACACAAATAACGCGGGATACTTCACGGTCAGACGTTCCATGAGCTTGCGTGCCGCCCTAGTCCTAGCTGGACCCCATATCATGACCCCGTGTCCATCGCATCGCAAACACTCGACATACGGCGCCGCGTCAAAGTGATAAAGCTCGTCGCCCTCCTCAAGCGGTGCGATCCCGTCGCGCGCGGTCGTCACCCACGCCTTCCAGTTACCTGTGTGCGTCGCTCAGTCATGAATAGTAGGGGACATTGAGAACACGCACCTTCGTCAATCTTCCGCGTATAGTCGAAGCCTGAGGTACAGCCCCAAAAGTCGGCGAGGTACTCGTCGCCGTATCCGCCGGTGCTGTGCGGGAGCAGGAAGCCGGAGGTGGTCATGCGGATTACAGCGCGGTCGAAGGTGGGGCAGCGCCAGATGGCGAGCGCCTCGCCCCGAGGCTCGGTGCGCTTCGCGTGCTCGGCGAGGGCGACGATGAGGCGCGAGATATGGAGGATGTTGAACATGTGCTCCTCCCAGGGCTGGTCGCAGCAGGCGACGAGGAAGACGGAGTGCCAGAGAAAGTGCGAGATATAGATGAGGGGAAGGCGGTACACGGCGGGGAGCCTAACGCTGCTGCCGTCCTGGAGGTGGATGGTGGAGTACTTGTTGGCACAGGTGATGTTGCACGCGTTGCGCTTTAGATCGGCAACGACGGAGGCGGCGTTGTAGTGGGGGTGGGTCTTGGCGGAGTAAAATTCGAGCTCGTCGGGGTGCCTCCAGGGAGCTGGGCAATCTGTTAGATCACATACAATGGATTGGGCTTGCGGAGCGCACCATTGTCACAGTGCCCCGAGGGCACATTGAGACGGCGCTTGACCCTCCGCGTCCCGTATGAGTCCCCCAAAGTACTCTGTCTTTCGCGCTTGCGCAAGTTCATACTGGAACGAGGTGGGGGACGTTCACGTCGTCGATCCAAAAACATACGATCGCAAATCAAAAAACTGAAAATCATGAGAATATGCGAACGGTGCCCCGCAGCTTTGTCGGCAGCGTCCTGGTATACAGTAAGCACATAGTGAAGTCTAGATAATTGACTGAGAAAAAGAACGAAGTAAATAGCTGCTACCGATGTCGAGAAGGGCGAGGGGACACGGTGAGGAGGGCCGGGTGGTCGGGCCGGAGGCTCTCTTATTAAGAGGTCGTCCCGCGTAATTTACTGCCTGTCGTTGTCATGTATGCTTGTCGTTTAGGGATGCCTTTTGCTCCGAACCATCATGATCCAAGCGGTCGGCTCGTTCCGAGCCCTCTTCGATGCTCTGCACAAACTTTCATCCGAAAAATCTGGCTCTGTCTCGCATAGGAGCCGAAAAAGCCTTGAAAGATGCTCAGTCTGGTCTAGCCACGAAAAGCGTGTTGATTCTACGAAGGGGGGGTTGATTCTACGAGGGGGCGGGTTGATTCCACGAGGGGGCGGGTTGATTCTACGAAGGGGGGTCTGAGTTTACGAAGGGGGGTCTGAGTTTACGAGGGGCGGGTTGACTCTACGAAGGGGGGTTTGATTCTGAGAAGGGGGGTTCGAGTTTATGAGGGTGGGGGAAGGAGATTGTACGCGAAGGGGGACATATGCGGGAGGAGGAGTTAGGTCTACGAGGGGGGCTGATTTTACGAGGGGGGTGGTTGGTTTACGAGGGGGTTGATTGACGAGGTCGAGCGGGCACTTTTACGGGAGGGGGGAGGGGGACGTATGCGAAGGGGGGGATGCATGCGAGGGGGGCGTGTTCGGACTGGGATGGTGCGTAGAAGGAGCCGTTCACGAAGGCAAGTGGGGCGGTGAGGGAGACGGAGGAGTGTAGAGGTAGATGGAGGCGTGTAAATACGGTAGTAACGCAGTAGGTAGACTGACTACAATAGAACTTGTGTTTATGCCTTTGCGAGTTTGCAGGAGCGAGGAGGGGGGCGAAGGGGAGGGGAACGGAGGGTGAGAGGGGCGGGGCGTAGACGCGAGGGAAGTGCAGGGACGTTGAGGCGAGGGGGACTGATGCTGATCTTGTATATTGCAGACTACAGTAGTACTTATTTGGTCTACAGAGCGCGAGGGTTGTGAGGTCCGCGTTCACCGCTCTCTTCTGAGTGCTCGCCTCGCGTTGCCGGCGACGGTGCCTACGCGGGAGGGGTTGGTCGTGAGTGTAATCGAAGGGAGGGGAATGAGATGGTGACGGTTCGGGACAAGGAGCGCTCTCACATACGTTCGTGTCAGCGGGCGTGAAGCTCGATCACCGGACTCGCAGCGCCGCGGTCCTCGATCGCGTGCTTTTGGATCGAACTTCATCTTGACCGTGTCCAGTATGAACTTGCGCAAGCGCGATGCCCACAGTGCGCTGGGGGAATTGTTTCCCGTGCGCGGGACGCGGAGGGTCAAGCGCAGTCACGATCCGAATGACAATGGTACGCTCCGCAAGCCAGGCCCCTGTATAGAGCTAACGAATTCCCCAGCTCCCTGGAGGCACCCCGACGAGCTCGACTTTTACTCCGCCGAAACCCATCCCCACTACACCCCCGCCTCCTTCCTCGCCGACCTGAAGCGCAACGCGTGCACCATCACCTCCGACAACAACTACCCCACTATCCACCTCCAGGACGGTAGCAGCTTCAGGCTCCCCGTCGTGTACCGCCTCCCCCTCATCTACATCTCCCACTTCCTCTGGCACTCCGTCTTTCTCATCGCCTGCCGCGACTTGTACTGGGAGGACCACATGTTCAACATCCTGCACATCTCGCGGCTCATCGTCGCCCTCGCCGAGCACGCGAAGCGTACCCAGCCCCGGGGCGCCGCGCTCGCCCTCTGGCGCTGCCCCACCTTCGACCGCGCCGCCATCCGCATGATCACCCCCGGCTTCCTGCTCCCCCACACCACCGGCGGGTACGGCGACGAGTACCTCGCCGACTTTTGGTCCTTCACCTCAGGCCTTGACTACACGCGAAATATTGAGGAATGTGCGTGTGATCAATCTCCCGTATACTACTTATGACTGACCGAGGCTCACAGGCAATTGGAAGCCGTTTGTCCTGACCGCGCGTGACGCAGTCGCACCACTTGAGCAGGGCGACGAGCTCTATCAATTCAACGCAGATCCGTACGTCGAGTGTCTACGTTGCAATGGGAACGGCGTCGTGATATGGGATCCACCCGAAACTCGGGCGGCACGCAGGCTCATGGAGCGTCTGACCGCCAAGTATCCTGCGTTCTTTGTGTCTACACCCGCTCCATCTAGCTCTGCGTCAACGCCCGAAACGCCTGAAGAACAGCAGATGGAGCAGACGCCCGAGGAGGAAGTGGAGGAGACGCCCGAGGAGCAGATGCAGGAGACGCCCGAGGAACAGATGGAGGGCGGTCTTATGAACAACATGTCCCTGGCGGACACACCTGAAGAACAACATATGGTCGCTACGCTCGAAGAACCAGGTACAGCGATCATTGGCACGGAAATCGCCCGCCAGCTCACGCAGCACCACTTCAGACAGCTCACGCGCGACCACGCCCGAGGATCAACTTACGGACGATACACCGGGGAGCCCGTCGCCGCTGATTTGCATGATATACTGCTCACGTGATGTCATAGCGCGGTGAACCGGCATGGATTTTGATAGGTGTCTAGCGCCCATTCCTCCTTTTGTGGGCCCCCGGACATGGGTTCCCCCTACAGGGGCCCATGTCCGGGGGCGTGCGACGACGACACTAACTACACGATCATAACCCCAGCGTACCACCAGCATGACCCCGACCAGCATGACCTCCTCCAACAGAACTCCGGCGTGATGGCGAGCAGCATGGCGGCAGGGCAGAGGCGCGACGGCACGACGGGCACGACCAGCGGCAAGGCGAGAGAGGGGGCAGTGACGATGAAGGGAAGGTGAGATGGGAGGGGCTTATATACTCCTCGCCCTGCCGGCCGCTGCCCGCCTACTCGGTAGCGACGAGTGCGGGACTGCGAGGGTATGCGGGGACCGGGAGTCTCAAGGGATAGCGCGAGCTTGTGCGATGCGCGGCCGAGTACCGCGCTGAGTGCGCCCCGTTCGTTCTTGCTGCACTCACTTTGTTTCTCTAGCTCTTGACCCCGCGAAAGCGCGCGCGCGCTCGGGCGACTTGACGCAGTCGTACTGTGAGGGTGGGAGGGCTCTCTCTGGGATTCTTGGTGGTTGAGGAACCCGGTGGCGCAGTAAGCTCGTCTAGATAGTCGTACGTAGCCGAATACAATCGCTTTTGTGCCTTTCATGCCCGAGGACCGCCTAGCACTCGTCGTTTGTCCTCGCCTTGTTCCTCAGCTTTCGACATCGCAAAAGCGTGCATGCACTCGGACGACGAGTGCCTATTGCTCTGTGTGAGAGGGAGGCCCCTTCTGTGCGAGAGAAGGACCTTGCTTTGCGAGTCCTTCACTTGTGCCGAATACAACGCCGCTTGTGCCTTTCATGCTCAGTCCCCGCGCCCTCTCAACGCCGCGCCAAGCCTCCCGCGGTCACGCAAGTTCATCAAGTTCAACTTCAGTCATTGTGTTGCTTCCAGTGATTTATTCTTCTGGTCTTTGTATCTCTGCAAGTAATCACAATCTCCAAGTAAAGCAATCAAATCGTAGTATTTCCTGATCTACACGAGTTTACAATGACTGACTACAAGGCAACGAGGATACCGACAGCCAGACGCGTCCTCACTGTGCACGACAAGTCCCCGCCGAGCCCGCTGAATGTACACGGACGCCGACACCTCCGCACGGCCCTCGCCTCAACAGACTGAGACGCCGGAAGATCGCCGTCTACGACGCTGAAAGGTCACCGTCTACGAAGAGAACGTTAGTGGAATCCTGATGAGGGGATGGTTTTACTTACAAGATAGTACACGCCCCCAACGCACGGCCTGCTCGCGGGACGGCGATACGTTGCTTCGCCGCTCGGACGGTGCCCGCCAGCGCAGCCAGAGGGCGTAGCGCGTCCGAAGTGGGGGGCGAAGGGCATGTCGGAGGCGGGCGCCGCGGCGCAAACGACAAAAGTGAGGAGGCCTACAAGTTCTATCAGATTGAGCAGGATCAACAACCACTGAGTACTCACCGATAGCCAGCTCGCTCTCTATATACTCATCATCTAGATGCAAAGCGTCAGTTGTACCATAAGTGCTTGGACGTGACACTCACCTTGCTCGCCGGACGGCGATACATATACTCATCGCCTAACGGCGTGAGTATGCATAGCCGGCGAGGGCGAAGCCAGCTAGCAAGGCAGTTAGCAGCATGATGAAGACACGATAAGGTGCTCACCTTGCTCGCCGGACGACGATATATATACTCTTCGCTTAGAGCGTGAGTATGCACTGTCGTCAATTGGAGCTACTGAGACATTTAGCGACATGGCGAGGACGTAGGGACCTGCTCACCTTGCTCGCCGGACGGCGATACGTATACTCAATGCCTACGCCGTCGTCCCCAATCCGGTATGTTGTGATGTCTTGTTGGCGCGTCTGTGACCACGACGGCGAACGCTCTCGCAGAGGCTGTGAACGTCCGGGGCGTCGCTCGGGGGATGGCGATACATATACTCATCGCCTACGGGCCATAGCCGGCGAGGATAAGCAGCTAGCAAGACGTTTAGCAACGTAATGAAGAAACGACGACTTACTCACCTTGCTCGCCGGACGGCGATACATATACTCGTCGCCTAGAGCGTGAGTATGCATCATTTTTGTTTGCGCAGGAAGCTACTGAGACATTTAGCGACATGGTGAGGACACGGGGACCTACTCGGATTGCTCGCCGGACGGCGATACATATACTCATCGCCTAGCGCTCAATAGGCGATGATGGAGTGACTCTGCATGGCGCGGAGCGTGTCGGGACCGTGGTGAGGGTGTCCAGAACTTGCTCCACGGACGGCGATGCATGCTGCAGAAAGGTTAGCATCGTCTCTAACTGAAAAGCATTGTACGCACCTTGTATGCCCCCAGAATGTGATCAACGTCTACGACGGCACGAGCTCCCCCTCAAGCGACGGAGACGAGCACGGCGGCGCTGCGCGCCGCCGCGATGCGCGGCCTTCGGCCGCGCTTGGGCGGCCCCGCCCCCCGTTGCCGCGAACACCCGGCGAGGCTACGAGCGTCGCTCGCCGCAACTGACCACCACGTCAATCGAAAGGCAAGATACGAGAAATAGAATGACTCACCAATGCACTGAGTGAGAACCCTATAGCGTGCGACGGCGCTGCGCGCCGTCGCCGTGGGCACGGCCTCCTGCCGCGCGATTGTCTCCTCCGCCCCTGCCGTAGCCCAACCCTCCTCACCCGCAATATAACTAAAATGTCAAGAAGACCCCAGTAAGCAAGGGAGAGAACAACTCACCGAAGGACGAAACCCCTATAAAGCGTGACGGCGCGCAGCGCCGTCGCCGTGGGCGCGGCCTTCGGCCGCGCTGTCCCCCTCCCCCTCCTGCGGACTCGCACGCGCGGCCGGGACCGCGCGCGTCCATCGACAGCGTCAGTACGCCCATCCTGAACAGTGCATCAGCACGAGACCGACGGTGCATATGAAAAAAAAAACGTACAAGTGAGGGAGGTACTGATAGTACGCGCCGTCGCCGGGGGCGCGGCCTACGGCCGCGCGATTGTCTCCCGGGTCCCACGGCGTTGAGGCGCCGCCGAGGCCAAGACGCGTCCGCCTGTGTCCTGTAAAGGGTGTCAGTCGGAGGACATAACAAGGACACGAGGCAACTCACCGAAATATATTCCCCAGCCCACCCGCGGAGCGAAGATGACACCGACACCATCCGTAAAAGACAAAGAACGATGGTGACACCGCAATGGCGACGACAGTGCGATACGCAAAAACGCGCATCGTCTGCATCAAAGTCAGCAAATGTGATGGATGAGTGTACTGATACTCACCTACAGATATGGCGGCGCGTGAGGCAGCTCCTGTCGATGTCAGCGAGGACGAGGGGCTACTGCGACCGTGCGAGAAGGAGGCACCACCCGTGATGTGAGGCATGCCGTGACCACGAGAAACATGGCGGCGACGCGTCGGGTCGCCTTCGCCCTCAGCCTGGACACGGGTCAGTCAACGAGGAGGAGACGTGTCAGACCCCTCACCTATTCGCCTGCGAGCGCCCTCACCGTGGTCGGTGGCAGCGGGAACGAGATAGCGTCGGGGAGGCGGGGGCATGACGGTTGAAAAAGACCCAAGTACGTTTCGGGGAGGTATATATATATGAAGGGCGTCGGAATTAGAGGGAGCCGAATAAAATACTTACCCTTGTACGTGGCAGATCTACCGCAGACCGATCTTCAACGACGGTGTTGAGGCTATCAGCTATTCGGCCGCGGATTAGGCGCCTGCCGCGATGTTCAAGTTTATGGCCATTTCTGTGTTGTGTGCAGCAGAATGAGATCCAGAGAGAGTATAGACAGTCGGCGCTCTGAAGGCGTTCGACTGAGACCGACGAGCACGCAACTTTGCAACGACTGCCACGGTCGCGTGAAACCTGGTGGTGGTCAGGAACAAAAAGAACAACGGACGCGGCCGTCGGTCCGAAAACCGAAGTTCAACTTGATCGGAATCGTCTACCAGCGTCTACCCTCCCTCGCGCTCGCCGTGCGCTCTCCTCTCAGATGAAAATTATGTTCGGCTCCGTTTAATCTTCTGACACTTTATTAAAACTTAGAGCGCGGCCGCAGCTCTGGATCCGCCGAATATCGTGGAAGATTGCTTGTGCCGCGCAGGACTTGGAGTTCTCACCCTATGCGACGCGTACACACACTTTCCAACCTCTTGAACGGTTCCCCGGAAGTTTGATGTACGGAAGATGCGTATCTACTCGGAAGCGATGCGCGGGCGGGTGCAACTTCGGCCCACGTCTCAATGCAAATGTTCAGAGGCTGAGTGAGTATCCGGCCGCATCGTCATGTTCTACGGTGCCAGCAAGGCAGTCTCGCCTCCTAACCAGCAAAATATAGCATACTGTAATATGTGAGAGTGCAGCTCATTGAAGCCAACATACCAAAATGGCGTGGTATTGAGGATCTTGTTGCGGACTCTGCATGCCACTCCCTCCCCCACCTGCTCACCTGTCACCCCGAATCTTCCATCTCCGGGCCTTTCTGAAGCGCACGCGCAGGCTGATAGACATCCCCGTACTACGTCCGCTGTATTCTACGCCACCATCAGTCGACGGCAGCGCAGCCGTGCACCTGGACTCTGCTCACAGAGATGAGTTCAACATGTACACTCACACTCGCGTTTCCAACCTCCTGACTCTGCCGTTCTTCCGAATCATCCTCGTGCATTCCTTCCGTCATCTCTTCATCTCGCGAGCCGAGTACGTTGACGTCGCTGATAGATCGAAAGCACGGGGTTGTACGGTGAACGTTGCGCGCTCGTCCGCCCTGTAGATGAAAAGTTCAACATCCAGCTTTAACAATTCCACTCACTCGTGTCCAGCGCCTTCGTATTGCGCGAGCAGTGCCAGGTGGTATTCGCTGTGGTGGCGAAAGACCCGCTGCTATTGTGCAGACAGCTCGTGAAAGCGCAAGTCGGTCGTGGCGGAGACGCGCGCCACCCCAACTGGTTCAACAAGGCCTACCAAATGCAGCCGCATGACGTCCTCGCCGCGTGCATCAGGGGCCGGCGGCAGGGCAACCTAGATAGCCTCGTTGTACGTAGCCGATCAGGACGGTCGTCGGACATAGTGTTGCCACGGCTCGGCTCGCAAGCCGCTAGCCGGCAAGCCGAGCCGTAAATTAGCCGCGCCGCGCCGCGCCAGTTGAGATGCCGCCAAATACACACCTGCACGTGCGTCCAAACGAGGTAAAGTGTCAAAGCGAATCAAAATCTACGGCCAAAGCTCGCGTGTCTCGCCGTAATCAACCCGGACGTGCATTAAATATCTCGGAAATAAATGAGTAAAACGCGGGTGCCCAATTTCGTAACAGAGTTCCGACGGCGCAGGAGCCGGCGAAGTCAAGCGCGCCAATTTTTCTTCAAGGTCACTGCAGCCGCGTTTTCATATGTAAGGCAGGCAAATATATTCCACATGATACACTACGTATGCTACAAGTACGGATACAAGTGGGTGGGGGGATACGAGGGGAATGGGTGGTGGGTAAGGCTTGCGGGGCGCGCAGTGTGCGCGCCGTCGTACCTCCCGACCGTCGCCGGAGAAGATCCGGGCGGACACGTCATCCGTAAGGGAAGCGCATCATCGCCGAACGGCGAGCACGGGCAGGGCGCGCGGACGCGACGACGCGTCCGCGCTGTTGGCGGCGGCTTGGTGCTGAGTGTGAGCTGGGTCTGGCTACGCAGGGCACGCTTACGGACCTTTAGGGCCCATGGGCGAGTGGGGGCCCCGCCACCGCAGGGGCTTGTCGTCGTCGGCGGCGTCGGCGGCGGATTGGGGCGGCAGATTGGCGGCGGACGTGGTGGTGGTCGAGGTCAAGAAGGTCACGAGACCTTGTTGACGCTGCTTGCACTATTTTATTAGACCGCATTATCAGCAGAATAACTCATGAAAAGAAAGAAATAGGCTACCTTCCGGAGGCGTGGGGAGATTCCCCATTTGGACGCACGTGCAGGTGTGTATTTGGCAAAGACTCGCCAGTTGTCACCGGCTGCGGCCGGCTTCCTTAAAAACTCGCGCGGCTCGAAGCGGCTCGGAGGAAATCGAGCGCGGCTGAGCTGGCCGGAAAGGGATCCCCCGTTCTCTTTCCGTCCTGCGTATACATGACATCCCCGCGGCGTCTCCTCAAGCCTAGGGCATCTGGATGTTACTGTACAGACTACATACAATGTGCATGCCCTTCAATTTTCACCAGCGCAGCACCGTGTGTCGCTCAAGCCGGCTTTCAGCGCGTTGCCAATATATAAGCATTGACTTCGATCCCGTCGAGTGAGTCTTTTCGTTGGCGAAGGAGACATGACAGATCACCGTAATTCCATCAGTTGTGACCTCATGCAGGAGCTGCTTGAGCTACCAAGCGATTACTGAAGCTTGCCACGTTGGATCATGGGATGAGCTTCACTATGGCGACGGTTCGAGTAGAGAAGCTGAGCTTCAGTCCTTGGACTAAGTGGAGAATGGCCAGGGCCCTCTGTATACATTCTTACATCATTACTGCTTGCTTGTATATACACCTGTGACATCTCAGGATGGCCTTGGGAGCTTGCACAGCGGTGTATGTATCCACATATGAGGCTTTCCCATTTGGGACACAACGGCAGCGGCTCGAGCCGGCTCTCGGAGCTTAGCGCCGCTTCGAGCGGCGAGCCGGTAAACTCAATAGGCTCGGAGCGGCTGTCAAGCCATTTCGCCCCGGAGCCGTACAGAACCTAGCCGAGCCGCACCAAACCGAGCCGTGGCAACACTAGTCGGACATGAGGCGCTGTTCGGGTGACCTTGACGAGGGCGCGCGGCACTCGAGGGGTTGCTCGTCGATTTCCAGGTTGACAAAGGTTGTTCGAGCAGCAAAACCACACAAGCAGGAGGGAGTCGACATATAATGTACACTCTGTAAGATAGAAATGCAAAAGTCGACGCAGACATGGTCCGCAGACGACGATGGCGGTCGGGAACAACATGTTTAATGATCGTCGCAGCCGGTCCGACTCCCCGAAGTTCAACTTGCTCCCATCATCCATGTCGCCCTCACCCATCGCGCGCCTCCGCCGCCTCGGACAAAACGCTTTTCGGCTCCCCTCATTCTACGATAGCTATCTTCCATTCCAGAACGCCGCCACCACTCTAGATCCTCTGTAACTCTCAGAACATTACCGCTGCACGCACAGAACACCCGTTCCACCCTTCGGAGGGCGACCGCACCCTCGCCAAGTGCCGCGATGGGTCTCCCGGGTGTTCATTCAACATAGGCTCGCTTTAGAATTCGGGCTTGTGGCGCCGATGGGCGAGATCTGCGTCCTGTCTTATCGTTCTGGGAGGTCGAGGATGTTTGCATGTGGAACTCGATGTCTTCACCGTCGTAAGTTGTCATCCCCTCTTAAAATATTCCCCACTCAAATTCGATTGTACAGGAATGACTGATCCGGTATCATCTTGCGCTATGTCTTTACGCTGCTTGCAGCGAGTGCTATGGCGTGAGGAAGGCCGATTTCAATATGTGGCGTCATTTTCGTCTCGCCCGCAACGCGCTCAAATCCTGTTCTATGCCGGTGATACATATGTTTATGTGTTATGTGAGTCTACAGGACGCTCCCTAGGCATTTCTGAGCGCTCCCAATGCCTGCGCGTCTCGCAATGCACCACCCCCTCCTCCTCGTTCCCTACTTCACCAGCCCTTTTCATGATTCGGCTATGCTGACCCCTGAAACGCTAATGAATCATTCAGGAGGTTCAAGTCTCCGGGCGATGGCGCGCCGCCCGCCGACGGCTGCACACACAAGCCATCTCGCGTACATGCCATCAAGCCCCCGAATCTTCCACCTTCCTGTCATCCATTTCCGCGCTCGCTGCCAACTCGGATAGTCTAGCGCTAGCCTAATCGGGTCCCCGTATTGCCGACACGAAGTGCCAGACTGCGCGCTGCCCTCGCACCCTCGTCATGTTCGTTTTCATTTGCCACAGCAACTCACAACAACTTACGGAGCGCAGGAAGCACTGATTTTACCTGCACGGCGGAATCACGCGTGCCCGACGTCCCCGGACACGCTCGTACCTAGGTCGAGCGCCGGCGCGGCGGAGGACGAGCTCAAGGCGCGTTCGACGACGGCGCCTTGTTCACCAACAACGGTTTCCCGATGGGGAACGGCCTTACGTTGTTGTCTTCAACATCCACCTCAATTTTCCTGAGTAGACTTCGCGGGGTCCTCGGCCGCGGGACACGTCAGATAAGAAATGGGGTGTGTATTCATATTGCGTTGCGACGCTTTTCTGCACGCTGAGCTCACTCAGGACGAATCGAATACGGGAGGGCGCTGAACGCAGAGATCAGCCTGCGGTGTCGCCAGCCCATCCCCGCGGATTTTCAAAAATAACCCCGCACTCGACGGACGCGCGTCGACGACGGCGCGCTGCAATCGGCGACTCAAGGGAACGACCGCGCATTGAATGTTCGAAAACCAACCTCCTGAACGCGGGCGCGTGTCGCCGCGCCACCGAATCTTCCGCGCTTTCGTAAGTTGATCTCGGCCCCCGATTCTCGGGGGACTGCTCGGTAGCCGCTGACGTGCGTTTCAAGGAGGTTGGAAAGCTTGTTCGCGGAGTATAAGGGTCGGGGGATGTGGGGGAGTTGAGGCAGCATTCGTGCTTTCTGCCCCTCATTGGCTGCCCCTCTCATGTCCTCATCTACTGCCTCTCTCATGTCCCCATCGACGGCCTCTTTCATTCGCTTGTAGTGCGACCTCGACTCGCTTGCTCATGCCCCTCGCATGCTACCCCCCACTCGAGGTGAGTTTGACTTAGGAATCATGTTATGCTGCGTTCACTAACCCTCTCATTGCAAGTCTTCTCTCGCATCGGCACGTTCTGCGTTGCCTTTACGTGACGGGCACTGTGCATGAGGCCCTCCTTTTGGTGCGTCTCGCGTTCCTCATCTTTGTACTCGCGTTTGCTAACCATTGATCGTAGACCTCGGCGTCAACCCCCGCCCCCGGCGTCGTCGCGTCGCTTTTGTCACCGCCGTCGCGTCGCCACCGTCACCGCCATCGTGTCGCCCTCGTCACCGCACATCAACTTTGCAAACACCCACCCACCTTCGCCTATGACGCCGTCGGTAAGTCAGCTCGATCCCCGGCCTTCCCTTCGATCCCCGTCCTTCCCTTCGACATTCTCACTGTCTTTCCCTTCGATCACTGTCCTTCCCTTCGATCCCCGTCCTTCCCTTCGACATTCTCACTGACATAATGGTTTTCGCAGACCGCCGAGTACGGACCTATCGAGCTACACAAAGCAAGTCCCGGCGTGTCTAGTCCCGCGCGCCTTTGGCATACAACCCGCGCCTCTTTTATCCGACCGGCGTCTCTCTGTTATACGACCCGCGCCTCTGTTAGCCGACCTGCGCCGCTGTTATACGACCCGCGCCGCTGTTAGCCGACCCGCGCCGCTGTTATACGACCCGCGCCTCTGTCGGCCGACCCGCGCCGCTGTTATACGACCAGCGCTTCTATTATATGACCCGTGTCGTCGTCCTTGTGGTGAGTACGTGGGTCCTCACTAGCCGCTTCGCGCTCTTCACTATCTGCTTCGAGGTTCTGACTGACCGCGTTCTCAAGTGCTGGGTTTGGCCCTCATGGCGACGCCCCCGTCTACCACGCAGCGACGCCCCCGCCTACCCTCCAGCGACGCCCCCGCCTACCCTCCAGCGACGCTCCCGCCGACCCTCCAGCGACGCACTCGCGACGCTGCGAGTGACTGCGTTGATTATGTTTGTGAGGCGACGTTTATCTGGTAAGGCGACGTTAACCTAGTGAGTCGACGTTTATCTAGTGAGTCGACGTTTATCTAGTGAGTCGACGTTTATCTGATTTTCTTACTTGTGACTCACGGTGGTTTGCTCTGCAGTTCTGCCGGCGGCTTGCTCGTCGTCGTCGGTGCCGCCGGCGCGCTTCGAAGCAGGTCCATGGGAGGACGTTGGGCGTCCTGACGGAGGATGTAGGGCGTCCTAGTAACGCGGTACGTGCTCCCTGCCCCCTCCGTGCTCCCTGCCCCCATCCGCCGAGTCTGATAGACGTCGACAGACTCTACGATGGGCGGTCGACCTTACGATGGGCGGTCGATCTTACGAGTGGCGGTCGATCTTACGAGTGGCGGTCAATCGTACGAGTGGCGGTTGATCTTAGGGTGGGCCGTCAACCTTACGACAGTGAGCGGTCGACCTTACAAGTGGCGGTCGACCTTACGAGTGGCGGTCCATCTTACGATGCGCGACTGCCTTTGCGCGGGAGGGCGACTGTCTTCGCACCGGGAGGGCAATTGCCTTCGCACCGGGTAGGGGTCTTATGCAGGAGGGGCCGCTGCGTTTGCGAGAGGGCGGGGTTGATTTCATTTGTACTCTTACGAGGGTAATACATTCCTGAAGGGGGTTGATTCTACGAGGGGGCGGGTTGATTCCACGAGGGGGCGGGTTGATTCTACGAAGGGGGGGCTGAGTTTACGAGGGGGCGGGTTGATTCTACGATGGGGGGTTTGATTCTAAGAAGGGGGGTTCGAGTTTATGAGGGTGGGGAAGGAGATTGTACGCGAAGGGGGACATATGCGGGAGGAGGAGTTAGGTCTACGAGGGGGGTTGATTTTACGAGGGGGGTGGTCGGTTTACGAGGGGTTGATTGACGAGGTCGAGCGGGCACTTTTACGGGAGGGGGAGGGGGACGTATGCGAAGGGGGGGATGCATGCGAGGGGGGCGTGTTCGGACTGGGATGGTGCGTAGAAGGAGCCGTTCACGAAGGCAAGTGGGGCGGTGAGGGAGACGGAGGAGTGTAGAGGTAGACGGAGGTGTGTAAATACGATAGTAACGCAGTAGGTAGACTGACTACAATAGAAATTGCGTTTATGACTTTGCGAGTTTGCAGGAGCGAGGAGGGGGGCGAAGGGGAACGGAACGGAGGGTGAGAGGGGACGGGGGAACGAAGGGAGCGCGGGGCGTAGACGCGAGGGAAGTGCAGGGACGTTGAGGCGAGGGGGACTGATGCTGATCAGAGGAGGGGTTGGTCGTGAGTGTGGTCGAAGGGAGGGGAATGAGATGGAGGAGGGTGTCGGTCGTCGGATGCGGCTTGTCGACGGGAGAGAGCAGAAGCTCGATCACCGGACTCGCGCGGTCCTCGATCGCGAACTTCACCTTTACTTATCCAGCATGAACTTGCGCAAGCGCGATGCCCACAGTGCTCTGGGGGAATCGTTCCCCGTGCGCGGGACGCGGAGGGTCAAGCGCAGTCACGATCCGAATGACAAGGGTACGCCCCGCAAGCCAGGCCCCTGTATAGAGCTAACGAATTCCCCAGCTCCCTGGAGGCACCCCGACGAGCTCGACTTTTACTCCGCCACAACCCACCCCCACTACACCCCCGCCTCCTTCCTCGCCGACCTGAAGCGCAACGCGTGCACCATCACCTCCGACAACAACTACCCCACTATCCACCTCCAGGACGGCAGCAGCTTCAGGCTCCCCGTCGTGTACCGCCTCCCCCTCATCTACATCTCCCACTTCCTCTGGCACTCCGTCTTTCTCATCGCCTGCCGCGACTTGTACTGGGAGGACCACATGTTCAACATCCTGCACATCTCGCGACTCATCGTCGCCCTCGCCGAGCACGCGAAGCGCACCCAGCCCCGGGGCGCCGCGCTCGCCCTCTGGCGCTGCCCCACCTTCGACCGCGCCGCCATCCGCATGATCACCCCCGGCTTCCTGCTCCCGCACACCACCGGCGGGTACGGCGACGAGTACCTCGCCGACTTTTGGTCCTTCACCTCAGGCCTTGACTACACGCGAAATATTGAGGAATGTGCGTGTGATCAATCTCCCGTATACTACTTATGACTGACCGAGGCTCACAGGCAATTGGAAGACGTTTGTCCTGACCGCGCGTGACGCAGTCGCACCGCTTGAGCAGGGCGACGAGCTCTACCAATTCGACGCAGATCCGTACGTCGAGTGTCTACGTTGCAATGGGAACGGCGTCGTGATATGGGATCCACCCGAAACTCGGGCGGCACGCAGGCTCATGGAGCGTCTGACCGCCAAGTATCCTGCGTTCTTTGTGTCTACACCCGCTCCATCCAGCTCTGCGTCAACGCCCGAAACGCCTGAAGAACAGCAGTTTGAGGAGACGCCCGAGGAGCAGACGCAGGAGACGCCCGAGGAGCAAACGCAGGATACGCCCGAGGAGGAAATGGAGGAGACGCCCGAGGAGCAGACGCAGGAGACGCCCGAGGAGCAAACGCAGGATACGCCCGAGGAGGAAATGGAGGAGACGCCCGAGGAGCAGATGCAGGAGACGCCCGAGGAACAGATGGAGGGCGGTCTTATGAACAACATGTCCCTGGCGGACACACCTGAAGAACAACATATGGTCGCTACGCTCGAAGAACCAGGTACAGCGATCATTGGCACGGAAATCGCCCGCCAGCTCACGCAGCACCACTTCAGACAGCTCACGCGCGACCACGCCCGAGGATCAACTTACGGACGATGCACCGGGGAGCCCGTCAGCAGGAGGCTTGCGCGATTCATCCAAAAGTAACGGCTCATCCGAAGGTAACGACTCACGAGTTCATCGCCCCGCCGCTGCTCACAGAGGCCCAGATTCCGAGTCCAGCGATGGCGGGCTCGACGATGAGAGTACTCGAGCGACTCAAACACGCACAGTGCGATCTTTGCGTTGCAGATTACCCATGCGAGGCGGGCCCCATAATAAGAGCTTACCGCCGCCACGCTTGTATCGGCCCTATGCATCCGGGCTACGGCGCGCGATTGTCCGCCCCAGGACGAAGCCCTCATTAGCGTCGTCGTCCAGCTCTGCGTCGCCGTCTGGATCTGCGTCGCCGTCGAGATCTGCGTCGCCGTCGAGATCTGCGACGCCGGACGGATCTGCTTCGCCGTCCAGAACTGCATCGCCGTCCAAGTCTGAGTCGCCATACAAATCTGCGTCGCCATACAAATCTGCGTCGCCATACAAATCTGCGTCGCCGTCCAGATCTGTGTCGCCATCGGAGAAGCGGACGGTGAATATGCCTGAGGAGGCAGGTGAGGAGATGCCTGAGGAGGCAGGTGAGGAGGAGGAGGAGGAGGCAGGTGACGAGGAGGAGGAGGCAGTTGAGGAGGAGGAGGAGCCAGGTGACGAGGAGGAGGAGGAGCCAGGTGAGGAGATGCCTGAGCAACCAGGTAACGAGATGCCTGAGCAACCAGGTAACGAGATGCCTGAGGAGCCAGGTAATGAGATGCCTGAGCAACCAGGTAACGAGATGCCTGAGGAGCCAGGTAATGAGATTGTCGCCTCCCGCTCGAGAATGCGCTGACGGGGTCTTTAGCAGGGTCTTTCAGAACGCCGCCGTCAGTCTCCAGCACGTTGCCGCGCTCCTCATTGGTACCACGGCGTGCATCTACGCCTGGGGAAGGGGTGGATGATACACCCGAGGAACGGAGGGACGACACACCTGAGGAGTGGATGGATGATACACCCGAGGAACGGACGGATGATACACCTGAGGGACGGAGGGACGAGACACCTGAGGAGCGGATGGATGATACACCGGAGGAACAGAGGAACGAGACACCCGAGGAAGGGATGGATGATGCACCTGAAGGTAAGGATTACATCGTTTCCTCCTGTCATGAAGTCCCCTACTCACATGAAGTCCCGTGCTCACAGAGTCCCTACCAGAGGGAACGACTACTCCCCGCGGACCCAGCGATGGTCGTACGCCTCGCGGGGCCAGCGATGGTCGTACGCCCCGCGGAACCAGCGATGTTCGTACTCCTCGCGGAGCCAGCGATGGTCGTACGCCCCGCGGAACCAGCGATGTTCGTACTCCTCGCGGAGCCAGCGATGGTCGTACTCCTCGCGGAGCCGGCGATGTCCACACATCTCCCGGGCCTGTCGCGCAAACGAGAGCGGGTGGAAGATTGGACGACTCCGAAGGAACGTCGGCGACTGATCCAGCGCTGACAGGTCTGGCTCAGCCTGGTTCTGCCCACGAAGAGAGCTCTCCAACACGACCGCGGGAACGGCCTGCACCACGCGAACAGCCTGCACCACGAGAACGAACTGCATCCCAACGCTCGGACATGCGCCAACGATCAGACACTCGCCAACGATCAGACACTCGCCAACGATCAGACACTCACCAACGCTCGGACACTCGCCAACGATCAGACACTCGCCAACGATCAGACGCACGCCAACGATCAAACGCGCGCCCTCTCTCCCCGACCAAGGCCGAACCCACAACCGAGTGGCAAGTGGACAGCGCAGCCTGGTCACCGCCTCCCCACACCTCCGAAGTCGAGCAGCCCGGGTCGTCGCAGAAGGCCCCGCGCACGTCCGCCGCGGACGATGAGAGTCTGCGCCGGGAGATTCAGCGGCATCGCGAGGAGCTTCAGCGGCATCGCGAGGAGCTTCAGCGGCATCGCCAGGAGGTCCAGCGGCTACAGGACGAGCTGCGTACCGAGCGCGCCGCGCGCCTCGAGGAGAGCCAGCGGCATCGCGAGGAGACCCAGCGGCTGCAGGACGAGTTGCGCGCCGAGCGCGCCGCGCACATCGAGGAAAGCCGGCGGCTGCAGGACGAATACCGCGCGGAGACTCAGCGGCTGCGGGCCGAGCAGCTCCAGGAGACCCAGCGGCTGCACGCCGAGCGCGCCGCGCACCTGCAGGCGGTGCAGGAGAACGCGCAGCTGCGGGCGAGCGCGCACGAGGAGTACCGTGCGCTGGCGGAGCGCGAGCGGCAGGCGGCGGAGGAGCGGGACAGGCGCCATGCGGAGGAGCTGGCGCAGGTGTTCCGCGACGCGGCGGCGCGGGAGGAGCGACGCGTGAGGGCGTTCGTGCCGTTGCAGTCGGGATCCCCACCAACGGCGCCAACTTACCCGCCTTCTCGGGGCAGTGTACCGGGTCCTGCGCTTACGTGACATCTTCCTCTCGGGGATGACGAGACTGAAGGTGAAGTTTGATTAATGACCGTGTCGCTCGACGCTAGCTATGTTTTTCTTGCCGTTTTTCGGATTCTCGACCCAGACGAGCTTGGGCGAGAAGTAAGTAGCATTTACTTAATTTACTTCAAGCAAGGCTTGGTCGTGCTTTTGAAGTGTTGTCTCGCGCAATCTACTCCCCGTCGTTGTCGTGCTATGCTTGTCGTTTTGTAGTCTTATTTACCGCACCTATTCTTGAGTATAATCTTGAGAAGATGCAGTCGTGATGTTAGGCGTCCATGGTGACCGGTGACGCCTTGTGACGTGTGACGGTTGATGTGGGGCAGTCACTGTGACACTGAGGTATACCGTGTAACATCATTCTCTTTACCCACGACGACGACGTTCACTCTTTCTTCCTCATCTCTACCTGACCTCGAGTGCCTCGCCTTCATGAACCTCCGCAAACGCTTCCGGGTGGATGACGGCACTTCCACGCAAGCGCGCGTGAAGCGTCGCGAGACCTGGAGTCCATCTCCAGGTATCGAAATCATCAGTGTCACCGGCCGTACGTCGATCGCGCTCTACTGTGCTTGCTATCCATGAGCCGCGCTGAATCACACTCTTACCAGCTAAAGAGATGCTGTCGCATGCCAAACCGCCGTGGTACAATGCCGAAGATCTCACCTTTTACACTGCGGAGAACCACCCTCGATACACACTTGCGGTCATCGTCGATTTCCTGAAGAAAAACGCCGTGTCTGTGAAGTGTGACAAGAAGCGACCTCGCTCGCAGCATGATCTCGTGCTCCGCCTCGGCAGCAGCGAGGCCGTCGTGTCGGCGGAAGTCTACCGCCTTCCCGTCATCTTTCTTTCGAACTTCCTCTGGGGGTCCGTATGGTCTGTGATAATGCGCCAAGAGCTATGGGAAGACCATATGTTCAACATTCTACACATCGCGAGGCTGCTACAGTCCTTGCATGCCAGCGCCTCGAACGCTGCGAAATATGGACAGAGCGGACCTCTCTGGCGGTGCACTCCGTTCGACAGGGCGCTCCTCCGGATGTCATATGACGAATTCATTCTGCCCGTCGATGGCGGCTATGGTGAAGCATACAACGAGAGGTTCTGGAACCGCTACAAGGACAAGAAGTATAATCAGGATGTCAGTGATCGTAAGTCGGGCCTACGCACCGTTCGGTAGTTCCATTCCTCATGCATGTGCTCAACGTACTCCCAGGGCCATGGATGGACATAGCTGCTGGCAAAAAAGGAGAGCGCATAGTACCTGCGCTCAACGTTAAGGACGAGCTCCATTCCTTCAACGCGGCGGCGTACGTTGAATGTCTGCACATGCGTCCCGACGGGCCTGTGTGGGAGCCAGCCAGCGAGGTGGGACGCCAAGCGACATTGCGGCTGCGGGAGAGATACAAGGAAGTCATGGCCGACATCGAGCTTCCTCCCGCCGACAACGAGGCGACGCCAGCAGGCTCGGCGGATGCGGTTCGAGCAGACGAGCTTACCATCCCAGCAGAGGAAGACGTCATCATGTCTAGCCGCCCATGCACGCCCGAGAAAGATGCGCCCCCTGCCGTTTCTGCGGAGCTCGAGGCCATGTTCGCGAACGGCATGACCTTCACACGCGAAAATCAGGACGTCAAGCCTACGATAGGCAGATCCAGCCAACCTCCATCGTCTCCGCCAGGCGATTTTACATCAGGCCAGCCTGGTACCTCGGCTAAATCTACAAACCGGCTTCGTTCTGTCGGTCGGTCGCCGTTGCGGTCGGCCTCGCCAAACGCATCGCGCGTGGCTTCTACTTCTTCGCAACGTCTACAACAGCGCTCACGCACTCCATCCGGACGTTCCCCCGTATCACTCCCTCCTCGACAGGAAGACGCGCCTCGCCCATCGTCTGTGCATCAGTCTTCTCCGTGTCCCGTTCCGGCCTCGCGTCGAGCGGCCTCCCCAAGTCGCTCGCAACCGGTCAACCAACCAGTAGGACGTCCGCAATCCAAACTCGAAGCAGAGATCGCACAACTGCGGGCGATCGTCGCCGGGCACGAGCAATACCGCGCTCTCTCTGAAGTCTTCGCCGACAATATGAAGCAGGAAAGAGAGGCTGCGCGTGAGCGAGAGGCGCGGCATGCGGAAGACATCGCGCAGCTGCGCCGCGAAGCCGCGCTGCGCGAGGCCAGGCACACCGAGGAGCGGCGTGAGGCAGCGCAGCGGGAGGCGCGACAGAGCGAGATGATGGCGCAGGTTCGCCAAGAAGCAACGGCGGTTCGCCAGGAGGCGCTCGCAGAGATGCGGGAGCGCGAGGCGCGGTGGCTTGCGGAGCGCACGGAGCTCAAGGCGGAGATTGTTAAGAGGTCGGAGCTGCTCGCGGAGCGCAATATGGCGCTGAGCCACGAGATGGCTCTCAGTGCAGACCTCCGCAAACAGCTGAACACGCTGCAGACGGGGCTGAACAACCTCACAGGGAAGATCTAAGCTGCAGGGGTCAGCTGAGGTCGACGCTTATTTATATCGATTGACTGCTTGCTTTCTTGGTGTCTGTACTTGTCGCTTGTCGGTTATGTGTATTGGAGATGTATTCTTGCTGGTTCAACCAACCAACAGCGGACTCAGAGTCACAGCGAAGATTGAGGACGGCGCCATCTGGGCGTCATGGTCACGCCAGCATGCCAGTCTGGGGTCTACTGTCAGTCACGAACTTCAACCCTAGTCACGTGGTCGCAACAGCGGCAATCCGGGACCGTGGTTCCTACTCGATCAGCAGAGAGCATTGCCATGATCATGGCATTGTCTTCTGCATCCATCCTCAGATCCAGAACTTACATAAGTTGCAGAGATGCCTCACAAACGCGCTAAACGTTCAGTCAGGGACAAGAACCAGAAGGAACAGTAAGTTTCCCATGTCTGCGTGTTGTCAGATTCAGCCAGGCTAATGCACAAGGGCAGAGGCCACGATCTCGTCCCCGCGAAGTATTCCCTCAGCAATGAACCCATCCCCAAATCCGTTCCTGGGTTTTGAACGCAGAAAAGGTCAGGGCGGACTTCAGAGCCAAGAAGCGGAGTGCCGAGGACGAAGGGGGGAACGCGAAAGCCAAGCGCCGCAAGACGGGCACCGCCGATGCGAGCAGCATGATCATAAAGCCCGGAGAGACCCTGCCCCACTTCAACAAGTGCGTGCTCCGTCATCTTTGATAGTCCCCCCTACTACAGCAGCGGTATAGGAGGGTCGAGGACAGCATGCGCGGAGTCGTCAACGCTGCCGCAGACCTCGAACACGACCACCCGGAACGCGGCGAAAAAAGAGATCGAGGACAAGAAACGCGCCAAGCAGCAGAAGGCCACCGCCGCCTCGGTCGAAGCAGCAAAACGCAAGGAGGAAGAGAAAGCCCGCGCCCAGCAGGCCGCCACCGACAAGCACGCCGACCGCGCGAAGGAGTTCCAGCAGTCGTCCACCTCAGCGCCGCGCCGGCTGAACGACATCGCGCAGGCGCCGCCGGACTTCAAGAAGCTGCCACGCGGCGCAGCGAAGAACACGTCCGCGAAGAAAACACCGCGCAGCGAGGGCGTGGTGTCGATGGCGCAGAAGTTGCGGATGGAGGAGGAGCGGCAGAATGCATCGACCGCTACCGCGAGCTGAAGGCGAGCCAGAGGAGAGATTTCGCAGATGATGAGGATAAGG
>VDMD01000086.1:0-107108 GCA_007026445.1 Schizophyllum amplum | reverse complement strand
ACCATTCAGGCGCTTGCATTCGCCCCAATCGTAAACCTACATGTTTGGAAACGTTCTCGCGGACGCCGAGCATCATACCAGTATCACAATTTGCATCGGCCTTCCGCCTGAATCAGAAACGCAGTCCCCGCGCGCATGCACCTTTGTGAGTACCTCTGGCCAGTCACCATCGGCATAGCGCCGGTCTGCGAACCATTGCCGAATAGCTGCAGTGCGAGCTCCTATGTAGGTTCGTCGCTTTAGCGCCGAGACTGGGGTTCGAAGACAGACGCGAAGGGGTCGGCCAAGGGAGAGGCCGTCCTGCACAGGTCCTGGAGGTAAATTCAGTTTTCACCATTGCCAAAAGATCATCAAACTCACCTGAATTGCTACCGTCGTCGCCCTCGAACAAATTGAAAGAGCAGAGGCGCACGACATGGGTACTTCGTATGACTTAGATGAGCATCAGAGATGGACTTGAGTTCTCTTTTCAAGATGATGAGGCAGATGGGGAGGACGGAGAGCAAAAGATAATTGTATCAGAGCTCGCGCTGCGTACATACTTACATGGCGAATATACGCGAAGACGACCTCGACAGTAATGATTTTGTCATCGATACCGCATAGCATATGCGCAGCAGCGTGTACAGCAGCGAAAAAGGCAGACGCTGGGTAAGACAGAACCTGATTTATTGCGGTAGCGTAGTAGGGATGACGAGCCGTCCAACAAGGCGAACGGTCAGGAAGAGATGTCTTTGGGGGGAGGGGGTGGGTATTATTGATTGCGGGCACCAGCGAGATGAATGTCGCCAAGGTGAGAGTAGATCTTCCTGGATGTCGCGTCGTAGGTCCTCTACGCGGAGTGCGTACTGTCAACACAGTGACGGTCAGACCCTGGCCAGCATCAAAGTCGTCGTGTACGCACCGGAACCCATTCATCGCTTGTCCGTGAGGTTGCGTTCCGATCGAAAAGCCGTCGCAGAAAGTCGATCGCGACGAAGGGCCAGATACGGTCCAGCAGTCCAATTTCCCGCCTCCTCGTGGGATGCAGACCCGCACAGTGCCCTCTCAGGTCCTGCCGCGCATACAGAGAGGCCCACGGACATCACTCAAGGTCCGGCCGACCATCCTCTGAATGTTGGCTTTTGCAAGAGACGAGATCATGGCAGCGCTTCGGGCCCAGTCGTGCGCTGCCCGTTCGAGTTCGTGATGTCAAGAGCGTTTTGAAGGAAGTTCAATTCTGTCACGATAAAAAGCGGGAAGACCGAAAGGAGGAGAGCGAGGCACGTCGGTTGCCGTGATGGTGAAAGGAAAGAACAATGGGGTGCCCGCTTTGATCTCGAAGTCGGACCGTTTGCGGAAATTCTCAGGCTCTTCGGACTTCCTCTCACCGCGGTCCCATGAATCTGATCTTGAAGTTGCCCGCTTTCCCTGCTCCTTGGTCTAGCTTCAACTCGGGCTCTCATGATGCTCTGATACCTCAAAACACGGAGATGAATTTTTACAATATCCTCAGCGACGCGATCTCATAATTGAGTTCGAGTTCTCGAAGGCTGCGGTTCTGTTTTGCGCTCGAAGGTGCATCGCAAAAAATGAACGCAGAACGTTTTAGGAGAGACCAAACAGCCTCTATACTCCTCCTCCAGCGGTCCTGGCAGTGGGAACAGCGCGCGGACGAAGACAGTTCAGAACTTCAAGTCGGGTGAGCTTCTCACTGCTACGTTTATCCTTACACTGAAGAATCGCTGCACTCGGGCACAGTATAGTAGTCGCCCGTGTTTAACCATGTGCGCAGGTTTCCGCGAAGCGCCTCATCACTGCCAAAAACCCAGCGACCGAGTTCTATGACCATGCATTGAACGCGCTTTTCATTGTTCATGACGTTAGGACCATGCATCGCCGAACATCACACCGTACATATCACGCCAGGGTCACAACTTCGCGCATATAAGTACCGTGATTCGTCGTCAGCGAGGTGCCTTTCCTCAGCTCTCCGCCATGTCCGCCTCAAGTCGTCTCACAACTGTCTACGAGCTCCTCTATCGCATCTTCAAGGAAGTACAGCTCGACGCCGGGAATCACGATTTGCTGGCTTGTACGACAATCGATCGCTTCGTGGGCTCTGTGGCATTAGACGTTCTATGGGAGAAGCAGACGAGTCTCGCGCCTCTTTTTCAAACTTTGCCACGTATTCGTCGCAGACGCGTTCATCGCTCCAAGTTCCGGCATAGCAGGGACATGAGCGCGAGACTCGAGCGCCGCATGGTGAGTCGTCTCTGCATTTCAAAAACCATTTCTGACTACGAGCAGCTATTATATATCGAGGGAGATGGACTGTCGGCGCTCTCTTGCGACGAATGGGACAGGCTGCAGCTTTATGCCCGACGCATCAAAATCGTACAGGATCCCTTGCGCTTCGAGGATGGGGAAGCGTTCAATATTGTTGTTGATTGGCCTGTCTTGGACGCCGCTCTCCCAGCATGGCACTCTACTCCCAACGTACACTCGCTGGAATTGGGGCCCCCGCATGGCGACCTTCCTCTGGAGGGTCCACCTTCGCATGTGCAAAAAGTCCGGCGCCGACGGCAAGATCCTCCCCTACATCTCTGTATTCACCACTTATCCCGGCAACTGGTGTGGCAACCTTTGCCGGCTCGACCGTCTGGCAACTTCTTGCCCTCCAGCCCAGTTCTGAGCTCGTAGAACTCCCGATGATCGGTGCTCAATCGGCTCTCCGCGAAATCCACTTTCGCAAAGTGGACGACGACAACTATTCCGTGTTCAGCGAAGCGCAAGAGCCTGCCTTCCATGCGCTGACAAGGCTCTGTATCAAGGAGCCTAGTGGCCTCGAATTAGCAGCAAGGGTGTCAACAGCTTGTCGACCGCTCGCTTGAAGCTGCAAGAGATCGTCGTCGCTGGCTGCAGCCACGAAAGCGACGTGCCCAGCGACGCACTCGCGCTGTACTCCAGCATTCGGCACGCCTGCAACCGGACCACGCTCACGCACCTCTCATTTACGACTCACTGCCTGTCCCCGACATTGATATCAGCGAGCGAGCTCTTCGCGGACCTGCTCTCGTTCCCCAACATCACATACTCCGACATCTGCTTCATGCACACGGATGCCGACGTCGACGGTGCGCTGGACGCCTTCACCAGAGCCTGGCCTCGCATTGAGACTCTGCAATTCGTCAGTCGCCCTGCCTTGGCGCACGAACTATGGCGGGGGCGACGAATGCGGGTGAACTCGCTCGAAAGCCTGGCTTGTCTGGCGCGCCGATGCCCGCGACTACGCCTGCTGAACTTGGAGGTGGACTTCACGAGCGTTCCGGAGCCCGTCCCGACCGCCAAGAACGAGCTCATACACGAGCGTAGCATGGCTCTCTGTGTCGCCAAGAGTCAGCTCAAGACCAAGACGAACGATTATCTGGTCGCTCTCGCCAGATACCTGGCGAGTATATTCCCTGGTCGCACTCTGCAGATGATCGAGTCGGAGCATGCAGATCAGAATGGGCTGTTGAATACCGTAGTAGAATACATGTACTCTGATTTAGACACACAGTGATAAAATGAAAGTTTTGGACGCCGCTCATTGTCCTCCTCTCATTGTTCCGACCGGCGTCCGTGCACTGAATCAGCACTGAGCACATCAATATCCACTGATCGATGCACTAGGGCCCAAACGTTCCTGCACTGCCCGAGTCACACACAATGGGTGCAGCACCGGGACTACCGGAGCTGTGTCCACAATCGGTCTTTTGTCTTCCAATTTGGGCATGACCTTTTATGACCTTCCGACCATATATAAAGCGCCGGGTGTCACCATGCAGACGTCCCACTCTCCTACCCTCATCGGCACCTGTATCCCTAGCACACCTCAGGCGAACATGACGAAACCGAGAGAGAAAGTGCTGTCGGACCGTTTGCGCGCCGAGCACGTTGCCAACACCCATAAGCGCCGTGCACCAACAGCATATTCAGCCCCCGGCCACGTCCGGAATGTACGAAATACACCGCAGGCGCCCACGTAGCCTCGATCCCCGAGCTCATGCTCCCGATCATGCAGCAGTTGCAAGAACCGCGGGCAACCGCGCGCTTGTGCCACTCACCGTCGCCTCTCGCTTCCTCGGCGCTATCGCCCTAGACGTGCTTTGGGAGAGCCAGAGCAATCTTGTCCCGCTGTTTCGCGTTCTATCACGCGTCGTACTCCGGGACCATGTATCGATCAGGGTCGCGGGCATACCAGCTACTCAACTGGATTTCAAGGTGAGTTCGCCTCGGTCGTTTTGTGGCACAGTCGAGCTTACTCCGATCCAGCTCCTCACCGTCGACGGCAGCAAGCAGGTGTATGACGGCAATACGAAGACGTTCAAGATTGACTACGCCTTGTCGGACGCGGAGTGGAAGAGGTTTGCAGGTCTACGCGTCCCGTATCAAGGATCTGGACGACAGCACGTTGCCAGACGACGCCGGGTACGTCTCCATCGACCATAGCCTCCTCAAGGCTGCCTCCAGCGGGCCCCTGCTCCCGAACCTGCACAGCCTCTACGGGGGCGACCACCTCGACCACTTCTTCCGCGCCTGTCGATTCGACCCGAGTTCCTCGCCCGCGCCGACAAAATCCGGCACGAACCCGTCGCCTCCGTGATCCACATATGCGACCTTGAACAGCGGCATTGCCTCGGCACGCTCTTCCCGCTGTCGCGGGTGCGCATCCTCACCCTCGAGGTGGACCCCGAGCTGGCAATCCTCCCCGTCCTCCGCGAGCTCGAGTCCCTCGAGTCGCTCTCGCTCGCGGGCGTCGGCGAGGAGCCCATGACCGCGAGCAAGGCCGCCCCCGCCCCCGGGTTCCGCGCCCTGCGCACGTTCCGCATCGGCGCCCCGGACGACCTGCACAGCGCCGCGCTCCTCCTCCGCAAGCTCTCCACGGAGATGCTCCGCCTCGACGAGCTCTCTGTCATGGGCTGGAGCAACGAGAATGACGACCAGGCGGCTGCCCTCGACTTCTACGCCGCCGTTCGCGCGACGTGCGACCCGGACTACCTCACGAGGCTGAGCGTCACGACGGGTGTGGTCGACACGCTCCCCGCGAGCGAGCTGTTCGCGGACCTGCTCGTCTTTCCCAACATCGAGACGGCGGCGATCGGGATCCTTCACGAGGACGCGGACGTCGACGGTGCGGTCGACCTGATGACGGAAGCGTGGCCCAAGCTGGTCGAGATATACTTTGTGACGCCACCGGTCATAACACTTGAACTTGAAGGTCAGGCTCAACCCCAAACCGGCATGCACTGCGGAACACTCCAGGCGCTGGCCCCGCTCGCGCGGAGGTGTCCGCGGCTGGAGCTGGTGACCTTTACAGCGCTGGATATGACGGAGGTGCCGGCACCGTTGGAGGTCGCCGAGGAGGAACAGATGTTGGATCGACGCGTGTCGCTCTATGTGCTGGAAACGGAGGCGGAGGATGGGGCAGTGGAGAGAGCGGGTGCGTTCCTTGCGAGCGTGTTCCCTCCTGAGACTCTCGTGTCGGTGCAAACGAAGTCGAAGGCGGTGTGGGACAGGATACTGGAGGCAAGGCTTGCTAAGTTCCAAGACTAGGCCTCTAAGCTTCATAATTATGGCGTAGCGTTAGTGTACTGTACTTATCGAGTTAATTTCACTGTCGGAGGATTTTTCGAGTGTCAGAACTTTCTTCGTCGGACACGCCCTATACATCGATGGTGACTTTCGACCGCAACTTCAAACCGATGACTCCTCCGCCGTAGCCGTCCCAGCCTGGAATGACGGCACGGCAGACGGGGCACCTGGGAGAGCTGATTCAGCCAAAATATCAGCGGACAAGGCGTTCATCTCTCACCGTGCCTCGAGGCCTTCCGGCGTATGCGCAGAACGTATCATCGCCGTCTTGACAGCAGTGAAGAGACAGCTACCGCAGCAGATATGTCCGCAGGGCGTAAGTGTCGCATTCGTCGGCGCAAAGAAGCAGATAGGACAAGTGTACTCGGCGAGGGATGCCTGCGCCTTGGGTGGCGGCGGCGGCGCGTCTACTGTCGCTGCACCGGGTGCATCGGTCTCGCTGGGCTTGGGTGTCGCGATAGCGCGTTGCTTCCCCTTCCCTTTGTTAGACGAAGCAGCTGGAGGAGGCGTTCCAAGGCCTATGTCCGGAAGCGTCTCTACTTCTTCGTAGCTATCCGGCTGCGCTGGCAGTGGGTGTACTTCATCGTCCTCGGGCCCGAAGGACAGGTCGAATATGGCGTTGCTCGAAGATCCTTCTGCAGAGCGACCAGACGGCCCCGCAATGTCAGAGACTCCCTCCGCTGCGAAGGCAATGTCCGCATCGGGTGTCTCTGCGGTAATTCTCCTGGACCGTTTGGGGCGTCCCGTGCGAGTGGTTGGTTGCCGCTTCCTCTTCTTGCTAGAATTCGCAGAGACAGCGGATGAGGTATCGTCGGTAAGATCGATGGACGTCAGGGAGGATGCTCTGGAGCGGGACCGTGAACTTGTCGCCGAACGTGCTGCACGGACAAGTGAAGCGGCGCGTGAGCGCGGCTCCCGGTTCCTGCTCGTAATCGGCGCTGGTAGAGGCGCATCGTCGCCCCCATTCTCTGACATGACTGTTTCCAGTGTGATCCAACGACTGACTTCCTCGGAGAAATCAACAGTCCTGAGGAGAAATCCCGGGCAGGCCTTGCGCGAGTCGCCCGAAGAAAAAGGCTACACGCGTTCAGCGGGACGCGTGACCGATATTTGGGTGACGTATCACGTGTACCCCTGTCGACGTGTCGCGCCCCGCCGCACTCACAATATCCTTGCACCTTGGCTGCTCATTCTATTGTCTCCAGCGACGGTGGGCTCGCGGACGACGACGACGACGACGACGACGACGACGATGGCGGCCATTATTGACAAGCTGGAGGAGACGCTCCCGCCTGGCCTAGCCAAGCTGGACGCCTTCCCCAAGCTTCCCGGCACCTACAAGACGCGGTCGGAATCCCGGGGATTCCTGACGCTCTTCGTCGGCCTTCTGTGCTTCGTGCTGGTCCTCAACGATATCTCGGAGTACATCTGGGGCTGGCCAGACTACGAATTTAGCGTAGACAGGGCCGCGTCGGACTTCATGAACGTCAACGTCGACCTGGTCGTGAACATGCCCTGCAGATGTGCGTGTCTAGCTTCCCCCCACATGCGATACCTGACTGAAAATTATTTCTAGTCCTCAGTGTTGATCTGCGCGATGCAGTGGGGGATCGGCTCTTCCTCAGCAACCATGGTCTGCGCCGGGACGGGGTAAGCGAAGCACGCGTCTAGCCCCCGATCATCTGTTCATATCCCCCCAGACCAAGTTCGACGTCGGACAGGCGACGAAGCTCAAGTGCGTACACCAGACTACGGTGCATCTCCACCACTGAACACTCCGAAGGGAGCACTCGAAGGCCCTCTCCGCACGTCAGGCTGTCTCGCAAGGCCGCAAGTCTCGCGGACTGTTCTCCGGGATCTTCGGCGGCAAGGGGAAGGACTTGTTCCCTCCTACCTACAACTACGAGGCTCACGGAAGCGCATGCCGCATCTGGGGCTCGCTCGAGGTCAAGAAGGTTACAGGTGCGTCCCGTTGCGCGGCGTTCACGAGCCGAGCCTGATACCACACGTAGCGAACCTCCACATCACCACCGCCGGACATGGATATGCAAGCAGAGAACACGCTGATCACAAGCGTGCGTGCGGCCCTCCTTTCCCTCTGCGTCGGACTCACGAATCGCAGTCATGAACCTCACGCACGTCATCTCCGAATTCTCCTTCGGCCCCCACTTCCCCGACATCGTTCAACCCCTCGACTACACGTTCGAGGTGGCGAAGGATCGTACGTAGTCACGTCCTTCCACCGTTCCTTCGCATGCTCATATCACCTCAGCGTTCATGGCCTACCAGTACTATCTCCACGTCGTCCCCACCACCTACATTGCCCCCCGCTCCACACCACTCAGCACGAACCAATACAGCGTCACTCACTACAAAAAGCAGTTCGAGCACAACACGGCCACACCCGGTATATTCTTCAAATTCGATCTCGACCCCCTCGGCATCACGATCCACCAGCGCACCACGTCGCTTGTACAGCTCATCATTCGCATCGTTGGCGTCGTGGGCGGCGTCTTCGTCTGTGTGTCCTACGCCCTACGTGTCACCACTCGCGCAGTCGAGGTCGTCACCGGTAACGACGGCGGCCCCGCCCTCGACACCGCAGAAGCCAGCGGCGCCAAAGTCGGCCTCCGCGCCAAATTCGGCGGCAGCGAGCTCCGCGCCCGCTCCCGCGTCGTCCGGCAGGGCTCCGGCTGGGCCGTCGAGGGCGCAGACACATACGGCGGCAGCAACCCTGCGTCCCCGTACGTTGGCGGCGCACCCCCGTCGCCCTATGTCGGGACACCAGCGTCGCCCTATGTCAGCTCGCCATTTGCGCCCTCATTTGGACCGCGGACGCCCTCGGGCGGCAGCACGTTTGGCCCGCCGGGCGGCGTGCGGCGGCAGTCGAGCAATTTGAGCGGCGCGGCGGGCGAGTACCCTGCGAGCCCGTATGCTCCCGCGAGTCCGTACGTTGCGTCTGCGGGCGCGAGCCCGTACGTTCCGTCTCCGGGTGGGCAGTACGCGAGCACCACTCCGTACGGCCCACCTCCACAGCACTTGTCGCCGCAACCGTCGTACGACGTCTTCCCGCCGACACCGAACCCGCAGGGTGGGAGCTTCGCGCAAGCACAGCAGACGCATCCGCCCAAGAAGGACGATTGAGGTGGTCTTTCAGTGCTCGATGGGGCGTGTCTTAGGTGTAGGAGCGCTGGCGGGAGTGGGACGATTGCTGCTTGCGAGCGTACCCCAGTGTAGTTGTAGGTTATATATGCTTTGCTTTCCTATTTAACTGAAGTGGGCAATCGAGGATACATGGACGATCTGAGCCCCAGGACCGCTTGTGATGCGCAAGACTGCCTGCACGTACGATTGTCGAGAGAAAGAGACAGACCTCCGCACGCTAGCCTTCTCTCCAACGATTGCCGCACGCAGCACACCTGTGTCCAGTCAGTCTTCACGCAGCAACAGAAAGTTGAATAGAATCGAACGGACCTGTAGACTGTGTGGCAGGATCGAATTCGGGAGAGTTAGTCGGATGAATCATGAGAGCACGACGAAACGGATGCTCACACGTTGTCATCGGTTCGTCTGCGGATCGAATTTGCAGCTGGTAGAAATACGCGCGTTCGTGACTGCATACTTCGCATTGTGCTGTGGGGGAACGCAGATCATTGAGTGACGGACGGAACAGAGCTTGACGGAGCCGCTTACCCATTGTCGATTGGGCGTGCTTCCACTGCTCGTCACCGCCAAAGACGTCGTCGACCTCCTTCCGCTTCATCCGCGTTCGGGAGGTCATCTGGAAGTCAGCGGTATTGAGCATGAGGAAGCAAGGCAGGCGAAGCGATATGGCTCAGGGGATGCACGTACCTGCTTTGCTATCGGGAACTCATACGGACACGTATTGCAGGACCATTTGTTGTATCCCGTGTCCGATGAGATGACGAGCAAGTTCGCACAGGTTGGGCAGAAGAGCATCGTCTTTGCTGCTGTTTGGTACGAAAAAAAGAACAATGCCTGCCGAATTGGGTAATTTGGCACGTGCTCGAAAAGCATACGAATATTTCCCAGGGCCACAACCCTGCCACAACCCCGTCATCCCTCTCAAAGTTGAGTGTCATGTCTGCCTCACATGAACCCAGCGAACTCTCGGACCTCATGGAACTGTTCATGAATATGACAGAAGGGAGGCCGACGACTATTTCGCCACAAGCTGCCCTTGCGAAGTTGAAGGCTGCACTCGCGCGCGGACGTCTCTTTCGAGGCTTCGATGAAGGACCCCCGCAGAGGAAGCCGAATCAGCCGCCTCTACCCCTCCCGCCTTCAGCCACCTACAATGCGCGACATGAGCTCAAGCGCTTTGGGGTGATGTGCAGTGCGCTCTTCGACACCAAACTGTCTCCGTATCCCTCGCGTATCTGGGACTCTCTGTACGCCGCCGCTGCTCCAGCTGCGCTCGACTGGATCGAGTTCCTACATCCGATGAACAAGAACGTTCAGCGGGTCTCTGATCCCAGATATAATCTCGATGTCATCCTCGTAATTCTGTCTATCATAGACGCCGTGTTGAAGCCCCTCATCGGCACCGACCGCTTCGTTGAATTCGTACCGACTACCCGGATAGCGGATTACGCCTGCGATGTTTGGGTGAACTTCCACCGGTACACCGAAGAACCGAGTGGGACGCTACAGTCACAGATATTGGACTGGGTCGCCGCTCTCTGCGTATCGCTTCCGGTGCCGCCAGATGGCAACATGCCGGACATTGTCAGCAAGGCCCTTCTGCAAGCCACCAAACGAGATCCTCGTAGACTTTGTCGGTGCATAAGACAGAGCTCGCAGTCCATTCGAACGCCGGACGACTACGAGGCGCTAGAGAACTTGTATTATGTCGCCAGCAACCTCGTCGACGATATCCCAGAGCTCGCCCCCTCCATTGTGTCAAGCAAGGATGTCGTCGCCGTTATCGAAAGTCTCCATTACGCCCTGGAGATGAAGGCCTGGAGGGCCGTCTTCTACGCCTGCCGGTACTTGGAGCAGCTATGGACCAGCGCGTCTAGCTATCGTGCATTGGAATTGTCCATCGAGCACGGCGCTATCGACGTCCTCATTCGAATGGCCACCATCGCTCCGCCTACCTCTGATATGATCGCCGAGTCGTACCAAAAGAGGCTATCCACTGCATTGATCATCCTCTTCCGCGGCTTCGTCTCTTGGCGAGTGCTCGCCGCATTCCACAAGAAACATGGCGCCGAGGTAGTAGAGAAGGCATCCGAGCTATACGAGATGAATCCGATGTTCGTGGACCTAGTCGCCATGTACCAGGCTCGATATCCTCTCCTCGAAAGCACGCAAGTAGAGCGAAGGATATCAAGGCAGCACTGTCTAGGATGTTGCCCAGATCAGGTAAGGATACAAGTTCTAATACATTATGCTCGTTCTGACACGTAGGCATAGGACGGTAGTGGAAAGTGCTGCAGGGAAGCGGATACGACCAAACTCCTCCGATGCAGCAATTGCTGGGACGCTGTCTATTGCTCCATCCAGTGCCAAAGGGTACACTGGCGCCAATGCCATCGGAAGGTGTGCGACACGCTTGTTGGTAAGTGACAAGCTCACGATTTTGTCGGATCTCATAATGACGCGCACGTAGGACGGACCTCTGCACGCGATATGGACTTCATCGGAAGACTTTGTGCTGCCCAGGTGCGCAGGAATGCACGCGCCATCATCGAGGACATCAAACTTGTCGACCCAGACCGGCGCTACCACTATATGTTATACGTCCACCTCTCTAATCGACACGAGCGGCAGATTGTGGAGATCGCTGGCGAGTACAACGGTGGTAAGCGTATGGGGACCATCGTTGCAGTCTGGGAGGACGGGATGTCCCCGCTGTGCGAGCACGTAAGCGGGATTTGCGTGATGGAACTGGAGGCGCTGGATGTCGCCGCAAGGTTGACAGAGATGCAGCTTGGCATTGCCAGTGGCACGTCGCGGTTGGAGGACCTCGCGGCGGCTCAGGAAAGAGTGGCGAACATGGTGGCAGAGAGTCGCTCGCAGATGATGGGGATGTAGGATCGTACTTTTCGTTTCTGTCCCTGCTATCTCCGCTGGGTACTTAATGCAAAATCGCACGTAGACTGGATAACGATACTTGGCTCAGCTACTGGGTGCCAATTGTCACTGTCAGCTCGACGACCGTCCAATCATTAAAGTCGGACTCGGCCACGCGCAGAGTCATAACGACGAAGCTGTCTTTCTGTCTCGACTGGAAGATATGCAAATATTCATAAGTATGAGATATCCCTTAATGGCGTGAAGGTTACGGTCCGCGACAATGTCGCGGAAAGCTCGACAAGCCTTCGCCGAATTAAGTACGGCTTCGGCGGAGCAGTTTGACAGGACCTATCGGCTTGCTTGAGCTACACAAGTAAGGGCCGGGAGGGATAGCGGGCAGGCGTACCTCATGCCAGAGTTCCGAAGACAATCGCCCGAGATAAGACGGCCAACGCGCCGAAGGCGCCTGGAATGCGCGTGAGGAACTTATGGGGGATGATTATTATGAGAGTGTGAGAAGATATCGAAGTTCGGCTTCGTTCAGAGACAAGGGCAATAGTGAAGGTTGAAGACATGGTGAGATCGCCGTAACAAGAACAATGGCCACTCTGGGAACGCGCGCTTAGGGTTAGGGTTAGACATGCCCTTGCGTAAAAAAGACCTCGGCCGAAGCCGAGGGGCGCCATCGCCTCGTCGCCACACGCCTCTTTCACCACTCGCCATGATAGCAAGCAGATTCAGAGGCGTGCAGTTACCGCCACCCCAGTTAACGCAAACCTCAGTACACTCCACACCCAGACTGCGCAGGCCGGAGGAGTCGCACCAAGGTGCTATCCTCTGGCCCGTGCCCGGAGCTCCTTGAATGCCCGTCCTGGTCGCAGTCCCCGACGAGACGTGGAACGAAGTGTCACAACGGGATGGGAGGCCTTATGTAGTCAACTCAGTGTCCGTCACGTGTTTTGCTCGGTCAGCCTGCTATTGTTCTGGTTTGGGACTGGTCTGGAGCTTTGACCGTCTATTTGATCAGTGCCACGGTATGTCGCCACTTCTGTCCGCGCAGGTCTGCGGTCGCATGCTTATAGCTCCCTAGTGAGCCCTGAGTTATGTAACCTGCGCTTCAGGCTCGAGAAGCTGTCGCTATTTGGTCGCCATTGTCGGGCTACTCAGGCAAGCTTGCTCTTTCTTCACACTTTAGAGATCCGGCATTGAAGCCCTCGTAGGATGTCCCGCGCTCGCAATCGCTTACTACTCGAGCGCGCTTCTCGCTGGTAATGCAATGCGGTCGCACGCACTGCCGCCTCAACGATGAGCCTGCACGGACAACAGCCCAGATGAGGAACAATGAGCCATGTATCTCGATGAGGACACAAGGGTACCCGCCATGTTTATAATCGAACAGATATTCGAATCCCTCCATCTAGCCCGTCCTCCCATATTCTGAGCCCTTCACCGCGCATATTACTACGCCAAACATGTTCCCAACCACTATGAACGGCAGCCATGGCTACTACAAGTCTGCAAATGGCGCAGAAGCAGTATATAGCTCGGGATCCCGCCGCAAGTGCGTGTTACAATATGCTGCCAGAACAGTCTCTCACGTTTCCTCCAGTGTCTTTGCGCTCTCGAAGCGCATCCCGAACATCGTGTCCTGGCATAGCGCGCCTTCCACTGCGATGCACAGGGTTCCAGCTGTCCGACGCCACAACGACATGTCGATGCGCAAGTACCAGAAACCTCCACAATACCACCCACTCTTGAAGCCGGCTCTGGAGAGGAAGCGGCGCCGGGCGACCACCTCCTATCAGCTCGGCCCTGTCTCTGTATCTCGTGGTCTCCGTTCCTCTCAATGTGGCGAGCCCGACTGCTCCGATTCCACATCGTCGCCGCCAGCTGATCTCGAGTTTCCGTCGACGCGGCAGCTCTGGGGCGCTGTCAAAAGCGACCCCTCAGACAGCATTCGCGACATCGCATTATGATTTGTGGCACGCGCGGACGACGAGCCAGATAACAGACCCCGGCGCCTTAGGCTGACAGTGACGGACCTGAGCGGTTCAGACTTGTCGGCTCGTACTAGCGTCAGACGACTTGGGATCTTCGGTTGTCCCACCATTGAAGACTCGAGAGAGCTTGCACTGTTCTTGAATCGTGTTCAGCTCACTGGTCTTCAGAGCTTTCGGATTGAGCTCGACGACGGAGCCTACTACACGTCCAACATCGAGTACCTACTTCTCTCCCGATTCCTGACCCCTTCCATCTCAACTCTCACCCACGTCTCCCTTATCGGCCCGGTCTACAGTGCGGATATTGCCGCGACCATTGTGGAGAAGCTTCCGTGCTTGAGTTCGTTCATCATCCAAGCCCAAGATAACGTCGACATCGCCAGGCCGCTGCTCAGGGCCCTTGAGCAGAAATCCCAGCGCGCCAAGGCTCTGTCTTACCTGGAGGTGACTTGTCAAGGCATCGCGTACCAGGAGGTCGTCGCGATTATGTTGGGCCGTCAGAAGGCCGGTCTGTCTCCGCCCGAAGGGAAGGTGTTGACTGTTCTCGTTCGCTCGAGAGGTGACAAGATGTTCTTGAATCCGTACAACGTCAGAAAGTTTCATAAGAAGCTTCAGGCATCGGGAATTTTCATTGTTTATAACACAGACGTACTAAGCGCTTAGTTATACTCTCCAGTGTCCACCAGCTACTTACTATCTCTGCATATGCTTATTAGAATATATGCAATGCAGCCGCTCCCTCAGTGTCGAACTGACTTACATTCTATTTTCCGAGTTCTCAGCTCTACGATATACCAATGCCCACTTTATGAAGCACATGAACGCACTACAAATGTGCGGTGTCATTGGATGATAAGTACGTCTGTGAGGCACGAAAGCCTCGGGCCAGACTTCGGGCAGCCGGTAAGCCGGTTTTGAGGCGCGGAAGATTTTATACGCAGCACCGCGTACCATGATTTCACGAGCCAAGCAAGGTCAATCTCCCGCCAGTCCTGGTAAAGATACATGTAGTCATAGACCGTCTATCTAGCCGTCCAGCGCCTTATATTACGGACACGGGGCCTGGTCGGTGTAGAGATTCCGCAATCGAGTGCTGTCGTGCGCTGCTCGATTCACAGCAACTCTCAAAAAATAAGTAATGATTAGGTCGTCAGAGCAAAAGACACTCACGCATCTAATAATCTTCGCTTGAATGTCCTCCAAGCCTCCTTGAAGTCACCGTAATCAGATTTGCGGTGATGGTCAGCACGAGCTTGCGCTAGTGCCTTGACGCCTCGGTACAGAGCATTTTTCCTGGAACAGACTGCGTCTGGAGTAGCAGGCACGCATGCCGGACATCCTGGAGAGAGCCGTCAGCCTCAGCCTTGGCACATAGCTACGACCGACGAACCTGTAGCGAGTGTGACAATCCCGAAGATGGACCGCGCATACCAGAAGCATTGCGCCGTGATGGATTTGTACAGCGGCTGTCTTTGACTCATAATAGAGCACGCGACAGCGAGCTTGGCGAGCGGGATCTGCTGCTCATGGCAAGACCGGAATGCGTAAAGCAGCCTATAGTGACCGTCGGACAGCTCTCTTGGTCGGTGCGTATAATCATGACGGCAAGGAACGAGGAAGCTATCCACTGCCTTGCCTCCGGAGAATATACATGTCATGGTCTTGAAGACGCCATTGTCGGCGTCAACGACCGCCTGCCAAATTCGTCAACCCGACAAGGATAATCTGGCTAATGATTGTAAGCATACTTCGACTGGCGCCGCTCGCTCAACGAGAATGCAATTGCAAAGCCCTGTCTGCCTGTCGTAAAAGTCGACACGTAGGAACTCGTGCATCGGCAATTCCCGCTCCTCGTATAGGCGAACTTGCGAGATGCGAAGTCTGCGAACGAGTCCGCTGCAGCCGAGGAAGACACCCACAACGTCGCATGGGCGTAGCTGGAGGACATCTTCTGCCCGATTATACCGCTCCGACGACTGACGTGGGTGCCGTCGCGAATTTGTGGCCCTGTGTGGCGGGAAGAGGAAAGGGCTAGACATTGACTTCAGCGGGGCCTTACAATTTCGCTGAGAGGAGCAGCGGGCGCAGCGATGTAGACTAGATGAAGAGAAAACTGGAAGAGATGGTGGTTTGCTGGATGGCAAGCGCCTTGTTCCAGAAAAGGTGCAGCAGGCACATGTTCAACGTCACATTCGTCACATCAACGTCGGCGGCAGACGCCGGACCGCGTGGCTGGTGGCTCGGTGGGAAGTCGTACCGTGACCGACGCCGTTCGAACCGGGGAAGAGAAGGTAGAACAGCGAGAGAGAGATATGCGAAAGATACGGAAGACGCAAGGAAGTATGAGTATCTCGGACAGCAGAGCAGGCCTGGGCTTGCTAGCAGAATCCTCGGTAGAGTCGGGTCCCTTGCAGCAGAGCGAACGTACCGGACGAGCTTCGCGCAAGCAATCGGAACGGTACTTTTCCGAACTCTGACGAGCCCACCCGTCATCAGGACCTCCGGTCAGTCATCTTCACGTCAGAGCGCTACCGTTCCGATGGAATGCAGCCCGAATTGGACGCACCCAGGATTCAGTTGACGAGGTTGCTTACATTGCCTCCGTTGCAGGGGATCTGGAACACAGATAGCGTCGTAGAGATTGAGTCTCAGAGATCAGTAGGTTGCAGGTGATTGTACAGCGTAGAGAGGAATATGTAGAAAATCTGCCTCCAGACCGTCCTGGAGGGAGGTCCAAGCAGAGCCGAGATGCCGAGCGCCTTCAGCCAATGAGAAATATGCGGCATGCGTGCCGGCATCCTGCGCGCGCCGCATCCAGACCTTGCTCGTACCCTCATCATCACCCAGAACGTTCGTACATGGATGTCCTCCCCTGGTCCTCCCCGTCCCAGGGTGGCCCGCGTGGTCATGCGGAATTACGAACGAACATGAAGAATACGCTGGCGCGCTCAATGGGAGGTCCCAAAATCTGTCGCTGTCTCTGTACTCGACTCCGTCGAGAAATCGAGACACAACAATCACGGGATTGAGACGGCGGGGTGCGGATAGAGATCATATCCCAGAGCACATCAATCCCCGAGGGCCCGACCTCCGCCCGTCATTTTGTTTTCCGGATCAGCGAGTCCAGAGCGTACAATCCAGGCCCGTAAACCTTGCGCCAGATACGGGAACGGCCTCGACGTTCTTTTCATACCCTACACGCGCTATCAGCGCACCGGATTCTTGGCATGTCTTCCGTCTGCTCATATAAGAGCCTCGATGGTCGAGGCATGTCGTCAACTGCAGCCGCCCCCGCCTCCAGATTTTAGACTCATCTTGGCTCTTCCACCCCGCCTCAATCACCATGAAGTCGCGCATTGTGCACCACCTTAGCCTCGTCGACCCGGCTCTCCATCATCCTGCGATTGCGGATGTCCTAGACGTCCCGGTCAATCGCGCAGTGATCGGTACGTTAGCATCCTATCATGAAATATTCACGACACTCAACTATCATCTACAGATTACATCGTGGACGTGATCGTTGACACCGTCGATTACGCCCTCGGGCGCCCGAACATGTCCACCCGCGGCCGTTCGTCTCGCGGCGACCCCGAACGTGCCAAGTTCACCGAGTTCGTCGCGCAAGTCATCGCACGCTCCGAAGTTCCCATCACCGTCGTGCTCGTTCTCCTCGCCTACATCGATCGGTGCAAGCCGCACCTGCGCGTGGCGTCCGACGCCTACGTGCACGAGCGCATCTTCCTCGGCGCCCTTATCGTTGCAGCCAAGGTATGTTCCCTGCCACGTCGCGCTGTATGAATCGAAATCTAACATCCCTCCCAGTACCTCAACGACTCTTCCCCGAAGAATAGCCACTGGGCACGGTACACCGGCGAATTCTCGAAGGCGGACATCGGTCTCATCGAGCGCGAGTTCCTCGGCGTCCTCGATTTTACCCTGGGCATTACGGAGGACAATCTGCTTCCGCACTGCGGCGCCATACTCAGCTGCGAAGAGTCCAGCCCCTCGCGGCGGCACCGTTGCCCCAATGTCCACCACCTCGCGCAAGCGGACGAGATCGAAGAAGTCCTGCGCGACATGCCCACCAGCCCCGTGTCGTCCGTTGACTCGAGTCCGCCACGCACTCCGCCCTCCGCAATCATCTCCCCAGCCGAGGTCTACCCGTGCTCGCCAGCAGCGCTCGTGGACGACGCAGCGCGCCGTTCTGTCTGCGCGTCTGCACAAAAGGCACACAAGCCCGTCCGCACGGTCGCCGCTTCGAAGCCACACCTCGTGCTTAGCGATACGCCGCTGGACGAGATCTGTGCGGTGGCCGTCCTGTGAAGACGCCGCAGCAGATGCCGTTGGCCGAGCATTGAATCTTGCCGACCATCTCTATGTCTCTCCCTATGTTACGATCGTACTTTGGCTGCCGGCGCGATACCCTATGGAAGTCGTGTAGCCCGGAAGGACCACTTACGGAACACTGCTTGATCCCTATGCATCTAACTTATAGGTTTATTTATCTGTGTAACACACTGTATGTACCATTATGCAATGATTCTTTCTCCTTCATCTCGGGACGAAATGTCAGCGTAACGCCGGCGGACGACAGCTACTTCACTTTGAAGTTTGGGGTGGCACTGGAAGTCGAACCTCATATCACGTGATGACAGTGCGCATCGCTTCCGAATCCGAACTGACTTTTCCCTCCATGGCGTCGGCTTGGCCTTTCGTCCAAATACTGGAGTCTTTTTGTTTCCCGCCCATTAGACAGCGCGATATCAGGGCCGTATCAGTACACGCCTTACATAATATCACAATGGCAACAATTTTCGTCGCCATACTGTACTGTTTCGACCGGGTGTTCGCTGGGTGTGACGCATGACGGTCTGAACTTCCCCATCTTCCAGTTCACGGCTCCGGGCCGGGTGTGACGAACATAATAAATGGTGTTTTTAGACACTTAAAATGGTTGTTACAGCAATTTTAAGTGGTATAACCAATGCAAAAAGGTGATATGCACACATTTAGAGGGTCAACAAAAATTTTGGAGAAAATAGGACATTAATTCGAATATTTTTTGACGTTCACGACCGGCTGTGATGTGTGACGGTTCCCGGATAAGTTCAGTTCATAGGCCTCTGTGACGCATGACGCGAACACCCGGTCGAAACAGTACAGTATTCTGCTGTCCTCCCAACCCACAGCGCTCAGCCACTGCATCCTTGAGCGCGAAGGTGGGACCCTAGTGAGTCAATGATTGCGTCAATCATCCCTCCCTCCGTCTCGGAGCGCCCACCTTACATCTCAGTAGAGGCCGTGTCGTACGACGCCATCGATAACGCCGGCCAGACGCCGCCCGCCTCGGGCCCGTCGTGTATCTGACCACCACCATGTCCCTCTTCGACGACGTGCTCGCGCACCTGCCCTCAGAAGCAGCGCACGCGAAGGAAGATGAAAAGGTAAGTACTCCGGGGGGAAAGCAAAGTTGCCACCTACTAGTAGTAGTCGCATCCCGCACTTGAATCCAAGTGCGACCGTCCGCGTCGAGCTGCTGCTCACCGCCATCCTCCAAGGCCATCATGCAGCCCTTCGCCTACACCGCCGCGCGCAAGGGCAAAGACATCCGCGGCAAGCTCATCGCGGGGCTCAATTTGTGGCTCAGTGTCCCGCCCCAAGCCGCGCAGCTCACACGCAGATTGTCGCCGACCTGCACGCCGCGTCGCTCATGTGCGTATCTGAAGCAGAGACAGCCTAAGTATGACCACGAGATTACGCTGAATTCAAAACAGGCTAGACGACATCGAGGACAACTCGGACATGCGGCGCGGGCAACCTGGTGCGTGAAGCTTCGACTGTCTGACTCTTGCATGCTTCGCTTTGTACTGACAGTGACATGACGAGCAGCCGCCCACATAGTATTCGGCATCCCGCAAACCATGAACGCGGCGAACTACGCGTGCAGCAAGGCGTACGCCGATCTCGCCAAGCTGCGCCCCTTCTGCACCGTCAAGGACCCCAGTCTCGAGGGCATACTGACAGGCGAGTTTTGGCCTGACGCAGTCCGATGGAAGGCTGTCCATTGAAGAGCGAGAGGCCACTGGAAAAAAGTCGAAGACGAACAAACAACTGACCAGCTCCGCAGACGAATTCCTCTCCCTCATGCGAGGTCAGGGGCTCGACATTCTATGGCGGGATACGCACAGATGTCCTTCCGAGGAAGAGTATCTGCGCATGATCAACGGGAGTATGTCAGTCGCTCAGAGTCTTGGTTTCGCCTTACTCACCGGTATACGCCAACAGAGGCGAGCGGCATGTTGCGTCTCGGTGCGCGCTTGATGATGGCATGTGCGACTGAGAACACGGAAAGGTGAGCGTCCCTATCGTCGCCTAGGATCAAAGTCCTCACCTCAGCGCAGGGATTATGTCCCTCTCATGAACCTGATAGGCATATACGGCCAGATCCGCGATGACTTCATGAACCTGTACAGCACAGAGGTATGTGCGGCCACTCTGACGCTCTCCTTCAGCAAACGCTGACAAGCGAGCGTAGTACACAGAAACGAAAGGCTTCGCAGATGACATCTCGGAGGGGAAATATTCCTTTCCGATGATACACGGAATCCAGGCAAATGCGCAGGACCCTTTGTTGCCAGGTGCGGATACTCGCTGTACGTCAGGCTTTGCGCTTGCTGACCCTGTTCCCCACAGACATCCTAAAAGCACGCCCAAGTACACCGACGCTCAAGAGAAAGGCCATCGACCACCTGAGGACCACAACGAAGTCATATGACTACACACTTGTGGTGATGCAGAAACTAGAGCAGCAAACGTATGCCGAGATCGAGCGTTTGGGAGGGAACGAGGTCCTGGAAATGCTGATGGGCTTCTTGCATGTGAATGCCAGCAAGCTGGGGACGCCGACTATATAGCAGTAGGTCTTGCTTGCGCGCAGCTCGATCGTGAAGCCCTCGGTTACGTCCAAGGGTCGAAGGAACGATCGGGTATTTGACGATATTTATTCTACAATCCCGTATAGAATTACATGAGAACGAGGGCGATGGTCGAGACGCCGGTCGCGGCAAGCATGGCGTAGCCGGCGCGGTAGGAGTTCTTGAGCGTCAAGACTGGCGAGTTCCGTGTCAGTGATCGGCGGCCAGCAAGAAACAGGCGATGACGCACATTTGCCCATGTCCCAACCGAGATGGCGCAGCCCGTTCATGGAGTGGTAGGCGAAGGGGAGGGCGAGGACGGTCTTGCCGGCGTACTTGATGACCTCTGGCATGCCAGCGACGAAGTCAACAACATGCGCGCTGTCGAAGGTGCCCGGCACGAAGAGGTACGCGAGGGAGAAGCCGTACAGGACTGCATGAAGAGGTCAGTGGGTTTGGCTTGGAAGAAGGTAGGGTTCACGCACGGCCACTGAGAGCACATCCAGTGATACGGTTGAAGATCGAGCTGTACCATGTCAACTGCGGCTGGTAGATCGTCATGTGCGGGCTGTTGGGCCGGCGGAGACGTTGCTCATTGAGGATTCCCTCGGTCGCAGACGGCTTCAGCGACTGGATCTGGACAGAACTGGCCACTTCACGTTAGCCGATCTCTCGCATAGTACACACATCTGAGCTCACCGCTTGCTGACGACATTGCGCGCGACGGCACGCTCTGCTCGACGTTAGCGACAGCGAGCTCGAGTTTATTGTGATTTCACGCACTGCTCTGGGCAAACGCTGACCGCCGAAGGGCAGGACCGAGACCGAGGGCGCGAGTAGCGAGCATTGCGGCCAGCGAGCAGGAGAAGGTGGAGGACAAGATGTGAACGGCAATGGCCGGAACCGGGGCAACATGCGGGAGCCAATCAGATTTCACGTGTTTTCGTCTCATTGATCAAGGCGCTTCGGCGTCGCCGCCGATACTGGCCATAAATTCCAGGCATCGGCATCCATAAGAGTATACGGTGTAGCTGGCTGGTAATGAGGAAACGGTACCCCCTGGCGGCGTACGAGATGATAAGTAAGAGAGAGATCCTAATACAGGGTAGAATGCGTGCAAGTCGCATACGTTATGTAGGTCCTCGTCCGACTGGTCCAAAGTAGAAAGTACAGTAGTGTACAGCGACAACTGAGTCGCATAAGAAAGAACAGTGATGATGGGGAAAAAGAAATAAGGATAACGGAGAGACGAAGATAATACGAAAGAAGGAGGGTGTGGATCGCGGCGTGCAAGCCGGTGCAGGCGATGTCGAAGATATGTGACAGGCATGGTAGGCCATCTGCGAAAATGATCAGTGAGAATGGAGCGGGCGCCGCAAAATAATGCGACATACGAGGCGTGTCGCCTTGGGGCGTGGATAGCAGCGTTATGCTACGACGCAGTAGAACGCCACGGTACTCCGTTCGTAGTCGGCTGGTGCGAGCTCGACATCGTCGACGCTGGCGTCCGACACCGGTGCTGCTGCGTCGTGGCGCGTCGATGAGCAGTCCGAAGTCGTGTGTGCGTGGTCGCAGGGGCCCGAAGGCGCGGACGACGAGGTGGGGTTGGTGCTGGATAGCGAGAGCTCCCGAAAGAAGTCCATAGTGCGAGTGTAGTTGTGGTTGTTAGGCGGTTAAGCACTAGGGTGTCTGGGCTTTGCAGTAGCGGTAGACAGGTTTTCTCGTATGCCCTCGCCTTCACTTTTATACGCGGCGCGCACCAAGCCCCGCCCGAGAGTATCGTAAGCATAGCATGCATGCCGTGGTCCTAGGGCGCCCACAGCACACCAAAGACAATAAGGATGGCCTACCACCGTCGTCGGGTTTGACGGGTCATAGAATGCAGCCGCGCGTAGGCGCACGTGGGGCGATGCCAGGGAGATGCTTGACAATAAGAGCCGCGGGAGCGAGACAATAAGAGAGAAGCACGACCCTGGGAAAAATGAACTTTGTCTCCAGAAGCGGAAAGGCTTCCTCGGAGGAAGCAGATTTGAGGTACCAGGACGACCAAGGCGGTGGACAGGTCAGAGTCAACAGAGGCAGCGGCGCATTCGAGCGAGAGGACGCTCGTGGGCAGACAAAAAGAGCTTGACCGGTTCCTGTTCGTGCGCGATAGCCATCGGAGCTCTTGCTTCATGTTTTCTGCTCCTTTTTGGTCGACATCAATAGCCGACGATGGGGCACAGGCGGACGACGAAGGGGCGATGGAGGTTGATGAAGGTTGAACTTGAGCGTGAGACGCGACCGGTAATCGGGCCGGCGTGCGCCACAATGGATTGCGACTCCGCTCGGAAGTATCCGAGGCACCTTGACCCAAGCATTCATCTTTCTGCGTCCGCTCACCTCAGCATTCTCTCCGGCGACCCACCAGCATTCTCGACATCTCTCAGAACTATCAAGATCACACTAGCTCAGAACAACGCCCAATCTCACTTGAAAACCAATCATCATGTCCTTTGCCTCCATAACCGCACTTTCCTCCGAGTCTTCCGCCTCATCAGACCTCTTCAGCATCTCGCCGTCTACGGGAACGTTCAAGATCGAGCAAGGGCACGAGTCCAACTTCTCCATAAGCGACTTTCTGCATCTGCCGAGCTCGCCTTACGCCAAGAACACCGTCAGCGACGGGTCTCCCAGTCCTCAGCGCTCCGCGTCCACACCAGGAGGACCTGCATCAAAGGAGGGTGCTACCACGCCTACGTTCAATTTTCTTCGATCCTCATCGAGCCCCTTCCCGGTCTATTCCACGCCGCCCAGCGCGGCCAAATCCGACCTCTTCATCTTCTCGCCCTCGAAAGTGAAGACTCCGACCGTCGTCCCCCTCTCGTTCTCCCCGTCTCCCTCTGCCGCCATATCAACCAGCGCTGTCATCGAACGGCCTGCCCGCCCGCGATCTCTCGCCCCGTCACCCGAGGCATCGCGCATCGCCCACGCGTCCCGCAAGGGGTCAACGATGATGACGATCACGGAGGACGAAGTGCTGGACGAATTCCTGCCCGCGCTGGACGCGATGATGATGATGGAAACGGAAGACCCAGGCTTCTCGAGCGATACCTGCGACGCGTTGACGACCTATCTCAACCTGCCGGATCCCGAGGACGACGGCGAGGTGCACGCTGGGCGGCCGCGGAACCCGCCTTTGGTCAATATGGACGGACAGGACTCGCCGCTCGCAGCCCCCGTCGCCTCGGCGAAGCGGACATTTTCTGTGCTCGGCTGGTGTGAAGACGAATGTGCCCGTCAGGAGCCCTCTCCTCGCCGCTATGGTGCCTATCCGAAACACTCGAACTACGAGGATGGCGATCGCTCTCTTCTCCCGTCGCGACGCTCTGGCAACGCTGTGGAATCTGCTGCCGCATCGGACGCCTCGCTCTCCGGCCATCGGAAGGCGATCTCGACCACCTCCGCGTCTGCTTGGGCTCAGTATACTCGCCGCGCTCGTAATGATCCCTCGTGGCTTGCGCACCGCTCTCGAGGCTCGGGAAGCCCTGGTCAACGGACGTTGAAGAGAAAGGCTGCACACGTGCAGATCAATTTGCAGAAGGAGAACAAGGCCGATCTCATCGCGGCCCTCGAAGACGTCGTATCTTTCGTCGAACAGATACAGGAGGTAGAGATCGCTCCGGACTCTGCCGAACGCGCGAGAGGTCCTGCGGACGTCGATTCTGCCCTCGTCGGCCAAGTGGTTGCTCCTGTACCGAGTGTCGAGCCTGGGTTCGTGTTCATGGCTGCCGCCTATTCACCTGCGTACAACGCGCCGCTCCTGATCTCGCCCTACTTCGGCGGATGCACGACCGCGGACCGCGCGGTCATGCACGGCATCAACAGCTTTTCGATCCTTCCTGGGGTGGCGTACGAGGCGGCTCATTCAATCGGTTGTGCGACTTTCCAGTTTGCGCCTGCGCGCTTACCGCCGTGGAGGACGGTCGAGGCTTCGTTCTGGGCGGAGTAGAGGTGAGCTGGTTGCTGTTCATGTGCTTGACTGCTTAATCCTTCACCGCGTTCAGTCGACACGGTCATGTTTGATGTGCGCATTCTGTGAGGAGGTCGAGGGCAATTCGGGAAACAAACTATCTGTATAACTACGCATCTTTCATAAAAACCTCCTGCATGTGTTTGTTACATCGAGGCGCACGACCATTGCCCTTTTAAAGACGGCTCACACGAAGCTCTGACGCTTTGGAACGACTCATTGTCCGCCGGATGAGGTATACTTACGTCACCGATATAATACACGTGATATTCACGTGCTAAAATCAATTTCGTGATCCCAATTCTCTCTCCCTTCTTCGACCTGCCCTTCATGTGGCTTCTGGGTGTCTATTTCTCGATCCTTTCTTTGTATCCTCTTCGCAAAGATGGTGACGCGTCAGTTCAAAGCAAGCACAGCCCACGGCAACCGTACAAAGCTGTGTGATCGCCGACACGTGATGTCTAATATCACAAGATGAACGCGTCCATTGTTCGCCCTACAGGGCACCACGTGGATCAGGATGGCCTCGGCTGACATATAAAGGCCTGCATTCCATTATTAGTCCCGCTTGCCTCTTGCTCCTGACCCTCATCTCAGCCGTCGCGCTTGCTCGCAGCAGGCACCTCCATCTCGACATGTCCGCCGTCAGTCGTCTCTTGGCTGTGTACGAGCTGGTCCATGCTATCTGCAAGAAGGTTCAGCTCCAGAAAGGCAACGGTGCCCTGCTCCCCCTCTCCCGTGTCAGCCGGTCCGTAGGCTCCATCGCGCTCGATCTGCTGTGGGAAAGGCAGGAAAGCCTCGCACCCTTGTTCAAGGTCTTGCCATGCTTGCTTCGTCAAACGGAGGAACGGATCGGGTGCGAAGGCACGGAGGACAATCCAGACGGTATCACTAGCGATCGATACCAAGTGAGTTCGCTTTCAGATCTGCCATACTTCAGCTGATAGTCCGCCAGATACTCACCATGAAACCCAACGCCGACATGACGGTCAGCATACCCGCCGAGCAGTGGGTCAGGCTGCAGATGTATGCTCGGCGCATCAAGGTTCTGGACGACAAGCCGCTCGGCAGATACGAAGACTACTTCGTCGCTGTGAAGTCATTCGTGTTGGCCGCCGCGCGCCCACACTGCGATGATGGTGTCCTGCTCCCCAATGTGCACACTCTGCTGTTGGGCCCGCGCATGAAAACGTTGCTCGACAATATGACTACTCGCGTGCGCCTCATGCCGGCGAAGGATGGCGCCCAAACAGCCTACGTCTCCGTTATGAAGCAAGCATCGTCTCTCGTCATTAACCTGTGTCGTCTCGATGCGCTCCAAGGACTCGCCATCACACCAGACAATAGGCTGAAGATGCTTCCGGCTCTGCGCGCTCATGCGGGGCTCCGAGAGCTGCACTTCCCGAAAGCGGGGGTCGCAGACGAGGACACCATCCGAGATGATGATGCTGCCCCGACACCTGGCTTTTACGGGCTGAAGACGCTGCGGATCTCTGAACCTTTCGACCTTCGTTGCGCGACGAACATTCTGGAGAACCTGTCGACGGAGCCGCTCGAATTGCGGGAGGTATCCGTTACTGGGCAGACGCCCAACTCAGACGAAGCCGACGAGGCTGCCGACCTATACTCTGCGATCCGCGACGCGTGCAACGCTACCACGCTCACTCACCTCACCATCATGACGCACCTATGGGGCGGAGACCAAGGGATGGTCGCGCGCGAGTACTTCGCCGATCTTCTTGCGCTTCCCAATATCACCCACGCAGAAATCAGATTCTCTTGCGAGAACGCTGATGTCGACGGTGCTCTGGACGCGATGACGGAGGCGTGGCCCAAGCTCGAGGTGCTGAAGTTCGTCAATAGGGTCAACACCGGTTGGGACGATTACAAGCCGAAATACAAGAAGAGCTCGCTCGGAAGTTTGGCCTGCCTGGCGCAGCGATGCCCTCAACTGTCGTTGCTGGCCCTCGAACTCGACATGTCGACCGTTCCCACTCCGATTGTGCCCACGGAGACGCTCGAGCGGAGGATCACTCTGGACGTCGGCGACAACAAGATACGAGGCGATACGAACGCGATCGGCCTGTTCTTGGCCAGCGTGTTCCCGTGGCCGACGCTGGTGGTCAAGCACACCTGCGGCGAGAACTGCGCCTATCCCAGCTGCAATGTCCAGAAGTCCGCGCAGGCGATCAATCTGAAGATGGAGTCCACGAAGCCTTTGACGACGAAGCAGGTCCACAGGAGAGCGAAGCGTATGCCCTTGTCGGAGGAGGACCGGGTCAAGCTCGCTGCGAGAACTCAGGCTGCCGCCGTGAAGGCGTCCGAGCCCGCCTCACGTACCCTCGATTCCCTCGACGAGATATTCGAGCCCATTACAAACACTCCGGAGGTCACCGCAGCTGCGCCCATGGTCGCCGACGAGCCGTCGAAGCTGCGCACCAGCAAGCGCAAGCGCGGCGCAGACGCTGTTCCTCAGGAAGACGCTCGTCCCGCAAAGACGCGCAGGGCCGTCAAGGAGAGTGAGGCCCCGGCGAAGACGAGCAAGGCTCCTGCGAAGATGAGCAAGGCTCCCCCGAAGACGAGCAAGGCTCCCCCGAAGACGAGCAAGGCTTCGGCGAAGACGCGCAAGGCGACCGAGGCTAGCAAGCCCCCTGCGCGCGCCCGCAAGGCGAGGAAGGAGGGAAAGCTCGCCACCGAGCCTACTCGGCGCTCAGAGCGCCTGAGGGATAAGGCCGCGAAGGCCTAGTTGACCTATGTGGGTCCAAGGACAACCGGACAATGATTCGCATGTTTATTTGTTTCTTACCGCACATCTATTTATTTTGCACTTTCGTACGTACATATATCTACCTTTCCCTGGGGCCATACCCATGTCTATCTACATCTATAGCATAATATATGCGACTGCTGAGCAGGATGTCGCAGTCGTGTTACATAACCCGTCTGAACAAGTTGTCAAGGACTATGTCCGTTCGAGCGCGACTTGCGCTCCTGCAGTATAGAAGAGCAGGCCAAGCTCCCTGCCATTAGATTTGGGAGTCCCCTCAGTGAATCATGCGTCGGCGGTCTCATCATTGAAGAACAGCATCGTTGCAAAGTTTCGCTTTGCTTCATAAGTGGATGTCTTCCAGGTATCTATCACACAATGACACACAATTTACTCCTTGCCCGACAAAACACACGCAGTTGCAGCCACCCATGGCGCATCCATCTCCCCAGCGCCCTACCCTAACGTCGACCACCTCTCGCCCTCTCCACGCGTGCCATTACCAGGTCAGCCTCTTTACCTCGCATCACTCCCCGCAACGCTACCTCGCCTCCCTCCCCGCCCCTCTCCCCAACTTCGCCTTCACCCTCTGCAACACATCGCCCTCAATCGACAGCTCCCAAAGCTCCACCTTCGCCCGCTCGATCGCAGCCTCGAGCTCCGCCTTGCGCTCACGCGCCTGTCGCAGGACGCGCTCCCGGTCGATCGTGCCCGGAGTCGCGCGTGCCTGTTGCTTTCCGTCCGCCTGTTGTTTTCCGTCCGCCTTCTGCTTTCCATTCGCCCTCTGCTTTCCCTTCTGCCGCTGCGTCGCTGGCGGATCCGGAGGCAGCATGATCGGCGGTAACGCAACGCTCGACGACGGATAATTTGTTTGTGAAGGTATGAACTGGCCCTCGATAGCGTCCACAGACTGCATATCCACGTCGACCATTTCCGCTGACGACTGGGGCAGCAAGGGTAGCGCCGCCGTCGATGAAGCCGCTGCGAGAGGTGAGGTCCCCGTTGACTGAGACGACGTCGCTCTAGCCCACGTAGTCTGCGTCTGGGCGAACGCCAACGAGGTCGCAGATGGTTGGTGTGTTGACGTTGTCGCTTGCGGCAAGGATGGTGGCAATGAAGGTACGGGTAGAGTCGGCCGAGTTCCGCTTGGTTCCGACTGGACGGAAGATTGTGATTGTACGTGCGTAGCAGACCTTTGCCACGTCTGCGGAGGCTGCAGCTGTCCGTCTGCAAGAAACACAAGGTCAGTTTCTACGGAACAACTCCTCGTGAATAGCAAACGCACCGAGCAGGGAATCCACTGCACTTGCTCCGGTCCCCAGCGTTGCAGGGAACGTGTTCTGCCGCGCTAATATTGGCGCTTGAGCCTCCAGCATCGTGTTGAATAGATGGACCAACGCACCTGAGTCGAACATCGAATCCCCGGACGTTCCTTCCGACCCCGCTCCGAGAGACCCCTGGTTCTCACTCGCTCCCGCATGAGGGGGTACGCCTGTGGCTACTTGAGCGCCATGGCTAAGCAAGGTATGCAACAGAGAAGACAAACCATCTTGCAGGGTTACCGGCGCCGGCTTGAGGTTGTTACATGCAGTCCCCGCATCTGCTCCAAGTGCAAACCCGCCATCTCCCAAGTATGCGTGATCGATATCCATCCTGGGTTGGAGATATCCAGAAGAGAGCTCATGCGACGGCGGGTGACTCTGCTCCTGGTCAACGAGAGGCGTATGCGGGGTGTCGCTAGCAGAGCTTGCGCTCTCTGACATGGTCATCGACGGCATAGACGGAGGCGACGGTGCCGCAGGCATGCCCACATCGCCAAAGGTCATCGCGTCTACACCCTCCGGTCCCGGTGGGGGCTGCACCATGGCAAGCAACGCCGGATCCAGCGGAAAGTCGAACTCGTTAAATGTCCAGTCTTCGCCGGTACCCAAACCGCCTCCAAGGACACCAGCGGCATCACCGACCCCGCCAATTTGCCCGGCACCATCTTTCCCAAGTCCAGACCGATCATCCGTCGCGAACAGCGCCGCCATCTCCTGCGTGCTCAGCTCGGGCACCGGGGCATTCGGGTCGCCAGGCTCCATCCACATCGAAGCGTAGTCCACGCCATCTGGAGGAAAAGACGACTGGAGGAATGACGACTGGATCAATGACGTGAACCCATCGTACTCCGTAGGTGCTGGTGTGCCGGACGGCGAGTCGAAGAGGCCGTCTGCGCCAAAGACGCCCGCATTGACTCCAGACCCGCCGTGCGAAAGAAGGGATGTCAGAAGCTGGTCAAGGGAGCCACCCAAGGCCGGGGTGTCGTGGCCAGAGATGGGGTGCACAGGGTTTTGATTGTCGAAGAGGGACTCGCCATGTCCAGCGCGAGGCGGGAAGGTGGTTACGGCGGATGTATGCGCTGAAAAAGTAGGTGTATGCGCCGGAAAAGTAGATGTATGCGTTGAAAAGGTGGGTATATGCGTCGGTGGATGTGAATGTGGCCCGTTCGGTGCATGCTGATCAATGGCCTGTGAACGTTGCTGTCGCTGCGCCGACCCTAGGGTCGCCTTGTCATCATCATCAGGCAGCAGCCCCGCTTTGCGCATGGCCTTGTACTTGCGCACGGCCGTCCGTTTCGCGGCGGCTTTGATGAGGCCGATGAGTTGCCCGATCACCCTCCGCGCGCGCTGCTTCTCCCACTTCTTCTGGTAGTCCTCCGGCCCCTCGCCCTCCTGGAACGGGAAGGGCACGTCCCACTCCTGAGCACCGGCAGGCACTCGGGTGAGCTTGCGCTTCCCTTTGGGCAGCGGAGGCGGTTCAGGCTTGAGCGGTGGGCCGATACGACTACGGCGGCGTGGAGGCGGTGAGGTCGTTTGTGAAGGGGATGAAGGGGCGGCTGGTGGTCGCGCGACTAGTAGGAGATTGCGGACTAGTAGCGGAATGACCTCCTTCGTACTCATCAGAGTCTGGACGATCTCTGCTGTCGTGGGTACGGGTAATCGGGGATCGAGGGGAGGGTGTCGCGGTTCGTGATCCTCGACGATGATGGGCCGCGAAGCTGCATCGCCAGGTCTGGTCCTTAAGGGACCCGCTTTCGGTGGACTTTCTCTCCGTTGGCGTTTTCTGGCCGTCGTGGGACGACCGCGCCCCGGGGACGCGACACGATGTTTGCGCTTCGTCGCGGCCGGGGCCGGCGGTGCCGCTGAGCCAGAAGCAGCTCCCGCGTCGGTCTGCCGCCCACCATGATCTTGCGCCGGAGGCCGAGGAGCAGGGCTCAACGACAAGGCTAATGGAGCAGCAGGAAGTTCAGAAAAGTTATGGGAACCCGGAAGTGCAATGGTCCCCACATTTTGAGATGTGCGATCCGCCCCTGCGCCCGGTATGCTCACGATATTCGTGGCCGTCGGGAGGGCGAGGTCTGGCGATGGAGCTCGCGACGATGGTGGCGATCCAAAGAGCGAATCATTGTCGCTCTTGTTGGACATGAAGTCTGATTCCAACGGTCAGATGTGGTTGCAGATAAGAACAAAATCCTACTTTCAAGGGATCCAGTTGAGAACGAGGAAACCGCACGTCTGCAGCAATTCCAGGTGGCGGAGGAAGAAAAGATGTGAATGGCTAAACAAAGCCAAACAATGATCTGTTCTCCCTCGTGGTGAGTCATCGGCAAGCCTCTATGTTAAAGTGTGGCCACAACTATATACGAATTGTAAATCTCTTGATTACACCGCGGAAGTATAAGGCAATAGCACGAACGACGAACAGGATCAACTCAATCATGTTGTCCTCAACTCAGACGTAATCTGCTCCAGGCCAAAAACAAGCTTGCCCACCCTCAAGGTCAAGACGTGGACATACGGTCTGCAGAGACACTACGACTCCGCGACCGAAAGCGGGAGCCAGAGCGGGACCGCGAAGGGCTCCGGGATACATAACGAGATCCCGCGTCCGACGGCGTCCTATCGCTCCGACTGAGGCTGCGTCCGCGGACTGGGCTGCCGCTCCGATCCTCGACCCTGCTCCCACTCCTGCTACGACTCCTCGACCTGCTGCGACTGCGACTGCGGCCGCGCTCGTCGTCGCTCCGTCCCCGCTCGTCGTCGCTGCGGCCCTCGAGGGCGTCGAGCAGCCGGCTCTTGCGGGGGCCGATCTCGCCGTTCTCTTCGAGGATCTCGCGCTTTTGAAGCCGTGGGAGGATGATATCGCATACGCGCTCTTCGGTGAGGAGCGAGTCGACGAATTCGTCGATGAAGGTTAGTCGGTATCCGCCTGTGCCGGTCGTCAGTGTACATGCTGAGGAGGGAGAAGGGCAGAAGACGCACTCATATCGCGGTAGCGTATTTTGCGGTAGTCCTTCAGCAATGGTTCGAGCAGGTCATACACGTCCACTGCTCGGAAGGTCATGCGAATGTACATTGCTGCTAGAGATCGCAGGTACCTAGCAGAGGTGTCAGAGGATGAATTTAGCGAGAGAACGGGGCACGCACTTGAACTCGTCCGCTTGCAGGTATTCCACTAATATCTCCTTCTCTGGTTGGATTTGCAGCAGCTTCAGAAGCAGACATATGAACTCCGTGGGACGCTGGTTCCCGTACACTCCTCCAATGGCTCGCAGTTCCAAAGCTTTGTCAATGAGACTCTCAGCTAGATCTCATTTCAGCTTTGCGCCGCGTAAATGTTCGAGGATGACGCACCAGTCAGCGCGAAGCAGTGCTCTTTCCAGTAGCTGGACTCCCATATACGATTGCGAATGACAGTTTCTACAAGGAACTGCGTTCATCAGGTATGCTAATGTCGTTGTACATTTTTGCTTACCTGAGGATTTTGTCCGTGAATCTGTTTGGCATCGCGCACGGTGGTGTTCGCCATTTCACGCGCGTCGAGGAGGAGAAGGAGAAGAACAAAAGCCGTGACGCCCTCGTCATGTCACAGACATTACGGTCATGTGATTGACGTGACGAGCGCGTTCAGGACGTTGATCCGGGCCCGACAGTGCTTGACCCCGACCGCCAGGACCGCCAGGCGCCCGCAAGGTATGGCTCCTGGCTCAGACGCCCGCGACGCCGAGCTTGCGAAATTCAGACGAAAACTTGCCTCACCCGACGGCGCACTCGACCCCATCGGCGTCTACGAAGAATTCATCAAATGGACCACGCAGAACTATGACGAGAAGGATCCGAATTCTGGACTACGAGAGATACTAGAAGAGGCGACGAATAAATTCAAGAAGGACGACCTGGCGAAGGTGGACCTCCGATATGTCAAGTTCTGGTCGAGCTATATCCGGCTGCTACCAAGAGCGCAGGCCATTACGACGTACGAGATGCTGGTGGCGAACGGGATAGGGACGGTCTTCTCTCCCGTGTACCAGGAAGTGGCGGCGCTGTACGAGCAGGACGGACGGTGCGTAACTGTCTATGCCATAATGGTTCTCGACTGAATGTAAAAACAGACTTGATGATGCAGATGCCATATTCCGGAAGGGCATCAAGCGGCAAGCACGGCCACTGGAATGGCTTCGTGCCCAGTACAAAGACTTCAGAAGACGAAATGGTCGATCAGCTCGAAAACCATCCTCCTCCACATCCGCACCGTCCTCCTCATCCGCCGCCCCACAGAAGGCAGCTGCACCATCCGCTTCATCCTCGTCCTCAAACCCTGTCGCCGTACGCTCCACCCCCGCACAACGCTATGCAGTCATGCTCGAACCCAATCCGCCCGGCAAGCGCCCAGAGAAATATTCCTTCAACTTCGCCCTGCTCTGGACGGACGAAGGTGGCGAATACAGCATACAGGAAGCGCGCGCGCGATCCATGGGTCTGCTCGATAAGAAGTGGAATCCACCCCCCGCATCGGAGACCCGCGCTCTTCCCGGTACCATACCCCTCGCCAACGAGACCACGCATACACGCACTTTGAAGAGGAAGAGCGTCATGGGTGGCGGGCCCGAGCCGACCATGACCATCAACACGAAGGAGGCTCTGGCGGACGTGTTCGGCATGTACAACTCCCCAGAACGGACTATGCGTCATGCAACGGTCGTTGGTGGAAAGCATGCGCCCTTAATGAAAGTCGATATTACTCCCTCACTGCAGTTCGAGAAGAGAATCTCAGGTTAGTCGGTCCTGTACTCTTGTCCGTTGTTCATGTCAGTGACCTGTATGCAGAGTTGCAACCTCTACCAGAAGAGATACCGCCCTCTTTCCAACCAGGCCAAGGTATGTTCGTCAGACTCCGTTTTGCTCCCTTACTCATGCATGTACCTCAGCCTCAGCTTTCAAGCCCTTTGTGGACGCCTCACCGGTTCCCAACTCACCTGCTTTGGGTAAGTCAACCTATGGGTTGCGTTCCAGCACATACTGATTCGGTGTCATCTGTAGCGAACAGCCAATCATCCAAGCTTGCCGCACGTGAGTGTCGAACTCCTAGAGCCTGCCCGCTTATACTCATCGACGGCCAGCGTTTCAACCTTTCCAGGATGGGCAGACTCCGAAGTCCACCAGTAAGTGCTCACGTATGCTCGATATACTTGCGTCCTAAGTCCTTCGTCAGCTTTCCGGCCCTTCGTCGACAGCGAGCCACCCCAAAGTCAACCAAAGAAGCGCAGCAAGGTGATGCTCCTACTACCGCCAGCACCGTTGATCTTGCTCACGACCTCCAGCTCATGCCATACGTCGACCCGGAGAACGCGCCTGCCCGCGCTGCCCTCGGATTCAAGGACACGTCCCTCTCCAGCGAAAACAACCCATCCGCCAAAGCCCTCAAGAGCAAGTCCTCCACCTACGACGTTCCCGCCGACGTACCCCTCAAAGCACCGGTGTTCACGCCCGCCGGCGCGAAGCCCGTGCTCGCGCCTCTGCGGGACGCCTTCACCGACGACCACGGCCGCCCCGCGCAGCCACGGCCGAAACTGGCGCCCGTGCACGAGCGCGCGAAGTCGTACCAAGACGAGGTGCCGAAGACGGAGGAGGCCGCCCGCGCGCCGGTGTTCTTCCGGCAGCCCGTCTTCACACCGGCGGGGCAGGGCGAGAACGCGTACACGCCGAATGCGAAGCAGGCGTTCGGGGGCGTGTTCACGCCGCAGGGCAACGCGTTCACGCCTCAGGGAGGTGGCTTCGCGCCGCGGTCGAAGTTGGCGGAGAGCGTGAAGGGGGAGAATGCTTTTACGCCGAAGCAGAACGCGCTGGTGAAGTCGGAGAACGCGTTTACGCCAAAGCAGGTGGAGAATGCGTTCACGCCTAAGGAGAAGAGCGAGAATGCGTTCACTCCAAGGGTCCAGCGAGCGGAGGAGGTCGTGGAGCGGAACGATAGCGTGTTCAAGCCGAAGGCGGCATTTGAGGTCGCTCGGGACAAGCCACGGGCAGCGTTCACGCCTTTCCGGGACGACCAGCAGGAGGTCGTAGAGGAGGCGCCGGTGCCTTCGGGCAACATCGTGGAGATCGAGAGCGATGAGGAAGAGCATGATGTGCACGACCAGACAGACGACGCGCAAGAACCGGCGGACGACGTGAACGAGCATCTTCCAGACGACTATAGCGGTGATTTCGAGTACGACAACGACGAGGAGATCGCTGTCGATCCTGACCAGGAATTCCAAACTCCTCCACCGAGGGAAGCGCAGTTGGAGGAGGGCTACGACGACTACGACCCAAATCAACCGCAGGTCCCGTACAGCCGATGTGGTCCGGTTACCGTTATGACCCCCATCGCGGAGCGGACGTTTGAGTTTACACGGTCGACCTTTGAGGGGACACCATCCAGACAACGCCTTACCCATGTACCTGAAGACGACGACGAAGAATACGATGTCGGCGACCTCGGCGAGGAGGTTATTGGTGAAGAAGACGAAGAGGAGCAAGAGCCGGAGGAGCAGGACGAAGAGTTGCAGGTCATCGAGGAGAAGACGGGCACGCTCAGCCTCGCCGATTCAATGAAGGTCACGTTCCCGAACCCTTGCAACCCCTTCGACCCGGAGGTTGTAACGTCGCTTCTTTCGCTCGTCACTTCGGATGGCCAGTTCCACGACCTGGCTCATGAGCACGGGAAGCATCTTGACGAGCTGCAGAAGTTCGCGAAGAAGGCGCGCAAGACCAGCGGCAACCCGGGCGGCATGGGCGTGCTCGATGTAGGCGCGCGCTTCCCGGTATCGCTAGCGGGCCAGCGGTTCTCCATCGTGGAGAAGATCGGCGAGGGCGCGTTTGGTGCGGTCTTCCGAGCGGAGGATCGTGGAATGCGCGGGACGGACGAAGACGACGACGATGAGGACGACGATGAAGATCTGGACGATGACGAAGCCTCGCTTGTCGCGCTCAAAGTCGTGCGGCCGCGGAATCTGTGGGAATACCACGTCCTGCGACGGCTGCACCAGGCGCTGCCTATGGCGCTCCGCCCGTCCGTCGTCCTACCACACGCGCTGTTCGCATTCCGCGACGAGAGCTTCCTCGTGCTCGAATACGCGCCCTACGGCACCCTCCTGTCTGTCGTTAACCGAGCGGCGGCGGCCGGCGTGTCGCAGCAGGGCGGCAACCTCGACGAGCTGCTCGTCATCTTCTTCGCGGCGGAGCTCCTGCGGCTGCTCGAGGGCATGCACCGCGCGGGGTTTATTCACGGGGACCTCAAGATCGACAACGTGCTGGTTCGCATGGAGGACGTGCCGGGCGGAGCTGCGCGCTGGGATGCAGTGTACTCTGCTGCAGGCGCGGGCGGTTGGGCCTGCAAGGGCATCAAGCTCGCAGACTTTGGGCGCGCGATCGACACGCGGCTCTTCCCGCGCAGCCAGCGATTCATCGCGGAGTGGGAGGTGAAGGATTGTGACTGCCCGGAGATCCGCGAGGGCCGGCCATGGACGTACGAGACGGACTACTTTGGCCTCGCGGGCATCGCATACTGCATGCTCTTCGGCAAGTACATCACGCCGGACGCGGTGGTGGATAGCGAGGGGAGACGACGCATCGCAACGCCGCTGAAGCGGTACTGGCAGGGCGAGATCTGGACGAGGCTGTTCGACATCCTGCTCAACCCGCGGCAGGTTCAGGAAAACGAAGAACTACCGTTGTGCGATGAGATCGGCGAGATACGCGGGGAGATGGAGGAGTGGTTGCAACGCAACTGCAACCGTGCTGGGAATACGCTGAAGGGTCTTTTGAAGAAAGTAGAGATGTCTTGTTTGCGATAGCACGCATTTATGCCACATATGTCATGTACTGGAAGGGCTTAACGTTTATCTTCATGTCATTGCGCGGCCCTGGAGAATGACGGAACAAGCGAAGTAACTAGCCGCTTCTCACCAGATGGCTACCTAATTCTCGTGAGCCAGCAAACGATCCCACGACAGATCACCATATCACTGATACATACATTAGTAGCATTGCTCATATGCAAACACCAACGTACAGGGAGAGATATGTAATATCACTGCTACCTTCAGACTTTGCCTCCATCCCGAGAATTAAACATTCCCAGCGAGTAGCGCGTTCTTCTTCGCGGCTTTGTACTGATTTACCGGTCTAGGAATCCTGCTCGCCTTGATCGTTTTCGCAGCTTTGCTGTCGTCCAAGGCCTGGTTCGTCAAGTCCGCATGGTGAGTGAGCTCCTGGGTGGCGGCGGAAGATGAACCGGCAAAGACTTGGGACTCGAATGTCTCTAAGTCTACGTGCTCCTCCACCACCGGCAGCTTGGGCTCGTACTGATTCTGCTGGCTCATCTCCGGTTGGGCATCGAGGGCATCGCCAGTCGGCGCGGAGAATCGTATAGAATTTATTGTTTCGACGACATGATTCCATGCCTCATCGTCGTCAAACCCGACGCACTGGATCGTGCGAATCGTTGGAAAGACGCTCGCCAAGAACGCTCCCAGCGCAGCTGTATCGCACTGTATCTCGTTGTCGCCGACGTCCAGGATCAGATCCCTGTCGAGAGTCTGCTGGTCTTCCGTGGCCGTAAGAGGAGCAGGGACCGCGGAGAGGTCGAGATCAAGGGCCAGAAATTCGAGACGGGGGCATCGACGCGCAAGGCATGCCAGGCTGTCGAGCGAGCTCTTCCTGCAGTAGAACTCATAGTATTTGTGGTACGGAGGCTGATTGACGAATTGCAGCACTTCGAGGTCAGGCCACGCCTCCGTCATTACGTCCAGGGCCCCGTCGACATCCGCATGTAGACAGTTGTACGCGATATGGGCGTATGTGATATTCGGGAAGACGAGCAGGTCGCGAAAGAGCTCTTGCGCAGAAACAGGATTTCGATCATGCCCATGCGTCTCGATGGTGAGATGGGTGAGCGTGGCTGGGTCGCAGGCTCTGCGGACGGCGGAGTACAAGGCTTGTGCCTCTGAGGTGTAGTCGAGGTTATCACAGCATCCCGTTACGGATAGCTCCCGCAGCTTCAGTGGCCACGTCGACAGATTCTCCAGTACGGTCGCAGCGCTGAGCAGATTCAACGGGCCTGACAGATGCAGCGCCGTAAGCCCGCGGAATCCAGGCCTGGGCGCTGCCAGGTCGCCCCAAACGCCGTGGTCATCCCAATCGTCTTGCCCCAGTTTCTGCAAATGTAGTTCAGTTAGCCCGCTGTGGCGGCGCAGGATGGGAAGGAGCTCCAAGTCGCAGTCGGGCTGGATGCCGAATGTCTGTAGCTGGTCGAGGCGACAGAGATCGTTGATACAGCGGCGTTTGCCTATCCTGTATACCGAGACATGCGCCGTCTGTGTGCCGTCTCTGTTGAACTTGTAGCGCAAGCGGACCTCCATGTACTCGAGGAATGAGCTCATACGCGGCCCGAAGATCAACGAATGGATATTTGGGAGTAGGACACCGAAGTGCATGGCAGCAGAGAGAACAGACCACTTGATGATGGGCTTATGGAGATGATTGCCGCCCTCAAGGAGAGGCGGTTTGTCGTCCAGGACTTTGATGCGTCGCGCGTAGAATTGCAACCTTTGCCAGTGCTCGGGTGCTATATAGACCTTCGTGTCATCTTCTGCGTGTATATAGAATAGCTAAAGTTCGTTCAAGAATCTTCAGGCGACATAACAATATGAGGAGGTCAGGGCTCACTTTTTGGCCTGGCAGATACCGCGATGAGATGCAGGGTAGGACACAGAATAAGGGGGCAAGGCTCTCCTGCCTTTGCCACAGCAGATCCAGAGAGACAGAGGACAGAACGACATTGACGCGCGTGAGGGCGAGTAGACCAGAGTTCCCCGCATCAAGTTGAACCTGAGTGAACGTGAGGTAGAGGAGCTCGTAGATGTTGAAGAATTGATTGGCAGCGGACATGTCGACGATGGAGATGATAAAGCCAGGCGCGAGATATTGTAGCGTGCCACTGGGACGCCTTGGATAGAGGTAGGAGGTCGAAAGATAGATCGACAATGGAAGGCAACGCCTTATATACGGGTGGGGCTAGCCGGCTGATTTATGTGACATCGTGACGGAGAACAATGCCAGGAGTTTGCGCCACCGTTGTGTCACAAATACGCATGGTCTTGAGTCCGCGCGTTGGCTTATTGTTTACTTATATTACCGGGATTACGCTGTGCGCAGAAATCGTCAATAGAGTGGCAACTGCAGTAATGAAGTACTGAAGTCTAATATATGACTTACAATACGAGTCCCATCTGAGTCGTGCCGCGGCGGTTCACTGCCAACGAGGGAGTCCGTCGACTCGTACGGATAGAACGGTAGCTCTTGCAAAGTAGACATATAGTAAAGCATGTCGAGACACCGCTTTGCGGTCATGTCGGTATATTCCGCGTCCGTTTCGCCAGCGTTCACATGGCCTGCTCTGAATCGACTCTCTCTGCCGCTATGCTTGAACAACATCAGTAACTTGCCAATGTACCGGATAGTAAACCAGTAAGCATACCCGAAGAATGCGCGTGGTTTGCGCGATAGCACAAGAGACGACAGGAAATGTCTACACATGATGTGTATGTAGTTGTGCCAGAAAATATTGTTGGATCGTCCGAACACCCGACGCCTGTGCTTTCTCGCTAGCTCTGACCATGCTCCTAGCTAAGGAAGAGGTTCGTAAAGTGGAGACGAGCTCACTGGCCAAGGTGGTGGCGCTTCGATAGGAACCCCCTCCAAGCGACTCAGGATACGCAGCATCCCGGTGTCTGCATGCGGCTGCGAGTGCTCCTGACGCATGTTGTATAAACGCCCATCAATCCAGAGTATCCACAAAAGCGTGTCGACGTCGTCGAAGGATTGAAGAATGAAGAGCCTTTGGCAGGGAGGGCAGTCAACGCCATAATGACAACGCGTCGCATGCCGCTCCGCATGAAGGCTGCGTACGCTAGCGTCGAGGTACCAATGCACGATGACGGCAAGATCGTCGAATGCGGAGCCATGTACACGGTCGTCGAATGCGATGGGCATGAGCTGGCAAAGCGTCTGCAATCCGTTGTGAAGTCGAAAGATGGGGTCGATCCCAGCCTTCCAATAACGTGCGCTTGGATCCGTTACCAGCCTTCTAAGTATCTCCAGCAGCGCGCTCCGCACATCCCGCTCCTGGTCGTCTTCGTATAACGGATAGGGAGCACTCGAGGATGCTAGATGCAATGTGAAGCGTATGAGTCTGAGGCGTAACTCGTCTGTCATCACTACCCGATCCTTGGGCACTGGCAGGTGTCCGGAGATGTCAACAGGTGAGAACAGACGATCCATGGACATCTTCAGCAAGTTGACGGTTCTAGTAACCGTGTCAGCCAGGGGTACAGAGACGTGAAGACCTTCAAGGACGTCGATGATGGTCGTGCAAAGCTCCCGCGACCCATGTCTGGAAGCGAGTCGATTAGACGCGTTTTCCAAGGCTTGATAGCATGCCAAAGAGCTGGCTGACGATGATTTTCCCGCCTGCTCGCTGTCTCTCTGTCGCTTTCGCCAACGTGGCGGGGGCTCCCCGATCTCCTTGCCGATGACCGTGACGCTCTTGGTAGGACAGTAAGATTCGGTGATAGATACGCAGTAACGCTCGTTCCCTGAGCGGCAAGAGACGCTCGTGATCGTGAGGAATATCACGGTCATTGTGGCTGCCTACGAGTCGGTGGGTCATAATTCTTTGCAGGATATAGGACAGGTGAGGTGCCATAAGCCTGCGTACCTCAGCGAAAGGGAGGATGTGGGATCTACTCCAGAGCTGCGCCAACGAAGGATCCTCGTCGTGCTGAGCAGTCGAGACGGTGAAGTCAGGTCCAATGACGGCGAGCAAATGGAATAGTGTCTCGTAGGAAACGATGTGTACTGTTTCAGTGCCGGATGGCCCCGCCATCTCCGTACTGATGTCGCGGAGAACGTGGACGAATCTGAGCCAGATAAATCCCGGCAGTCCAGGAGAATCGACGAACTTGAGGAGCTGGTCCACGTAGAGGAGCATGGTGTTTGGCAGGGGACGGTGCGAGGTGTTCCACGCCAGAGCGTGCTGAAGCCCTCGCAAGGCCGTAACCGCGTTCTCCAGGCTGGGTGCATCTTTTGTCGCGAGCAGATGAATTTTCTCATCTTGCGCAGGAGGGACGAGCAAGGTATAGGTCAGTCGGGCCGCAAGGACGCTTCGCTCATTCTCCTTCGTGACCGCGTTGGAGCGAACACGCATGCAATACTCGACAACGTCTTCCTCGAGACGACGAGACCGCTTGACTACGTCCAGCGCCTTCAGAGATCCAGGCAGCCCGGCGATAGTCTCCGCAATGACCTCAGGAATGGCAGGGTGCGGGGACGAAACGTGAAGTCGAATCAGGGAATGCGCGGTGAGGGCGTCGATGTGATCCTTGACTTGGGATAACTGCTCCTTTTTCAGAGATCGTTCCGAGAATTCACCGGCAGCTCTATCGTTTGAGACCGTCGAAGGCGCGGGACCTGAGGCGAGCCTGAACTCGAGCCATTCACGGAGAAAGCACAATATGGGATACATATACTCCGTGAACGGCGTCACGTACGCGCAATCGACCCTGAATACGGGGATTAGGTGTACGATCACGTAGAACACCAATGTGACGCCGGATACGACTGCAACGATGCCAGAGAGTGCACAGTTCAGAGGCGCAAAGAAGGCTGCGAGGCCGGCCCAAAACAGGAACAGCGATACGTGCAGCATGAGAGGAAGCATGCCGACGATGAACGGGATGTGCCACTGTTCGAGCGCCATGAACCGATACTGCTGTAGTAGTACGCGATCTCGTTGCGTCCCGGATGCCGCTGCTGCATAGTGATGAAGCCACTGCTTGGCCAGCACAGCTACAAGGGCCGACGCGAGTGAGATCGTAAGGCTGGCGATCCAGAGGGCATTGACGACGATGTCGATAGTCTGACCCGTGCGCGAATCACCAGAGTATGGCGAGGGAGGGATGTCCTCGGGAGAGAGCCCTGACACGACAGCACGCTGCACGGCTATGAGCTCGATCAACAAACTGGCGTTAATTATCCCGAAGTCCTGAAGCGCCTGCGACGACTGGACCAAGAACGAGGTCACAATCGTGGAGAATAGCCCGACCTGAGAAGGCTCAGAAGATGGTATGCTTATAAAGCACTACGACGCACAAATACCAGGAATACGTCGAGGTTATCCTTCCAGCCGTTGACAGTATCCAGGTCATAAGCCATGACTTCGCCAGCGTACATATGCCAGACGCGAGCGTTTGGGCCAGCGCCTGCATATGGAGAATCGGGACCGTGACGGACGGCATCGTAGTCGTACGTGCGGAAGTCTGAGCACGGATTAACAGTTGCAGCACACTATGTAGCAAATTGTTTACCACGTCTCGGTGTCCCGAGAACGTTTCCCGCTCCTGGGTTTGATGCATAGGCGTTGTTGGTGTCCTCTGAAAAATTAATCCCTGAACATTGAAGGAAAGCACTTCAGTGGACGATCGTGAGGCACAAGAACATTATAACGCACCAATGTTGGTCCGGCTTGGGTGGCCGCGTAGTATAGGCATACCAGACCCGATGTCTTCTGAGGTCGAAAGCCGATAGAGCGCCAAGCGAGATGGGAAGGATGTCTGCCAGCAAGATGGAGGCTCTCAAGTGCCGATCTTATCGGTGTACATCAGGCCGTCAGTGATTTCGGCGAGTCCCAATTGATTCCATGTGGGAATGAATGGACTCAGCTGTCGACGCTCGACCGCTCGACCGCAGACCACAGAGGTGCTTGAGGTACTGACCTCAGACGAGGACGGCGACATCATGTTGCGACGGGCGGAGAGTTGTTTGCCAAACATCTTGATATGATGGTCAAAAGCAAGTCGAAAGTCAGGCTGGCAGGAGACGTATTTGGCAATGTTTTGTTTCGGCAAAGCCCGAAAGCTGTCATGGCGACTTCAAGCTTCAAGCTTCAAGTCCTGGTGAAAACACATCGTCGTACATTCCTCGAGATTCGATACCCGTATGCTACGAAAGGCCAATTCTGACTATGATACACTGCTACATTTCATTGATGTAAATCGACACACTGGAGCCACGTCCTTCTCAAGACCCTCCTATATGCTGGCCGCCTAAAATTCCGGTCAGGTAACAGTTGGCGAAAGGTCATAAAACCCGTCAACGTACCATTGATGTGTAGCACCGCACCGGTCATGAAGTTCGAGTCGCGAGCGCTGGCGAGGTATACTGCAAGCGACATTAGAACCATCCTCCACAGCTACAATCTTTTTGTACTCACCGTACGTCGGCGCCATTTCAGCAGGTTGCGCACCGCGGTTGATAATGGGTGTCCCAAGGCCCAGAGCCTCCATATCATCCTCGCTACGCGAACCAGCCTGCAAAGCCGTGATGACCACGCCCGGCGCGACCGCGTTGACGCGTATGCCCTTCGGCGCCAGCTGGATAGACAGCGAGCGCGTGAAGGTCACGATGGCGCCCTTCGTCGACGAGTAGTCGATCAGGGACGAGCTGCCCTTGTACGCGGTCACGGACGTGGTGTTGATGATGCTCGTACCGCGCTTCATGTGCGGCAGCGCGTATTTGGTGATGGTGATCATCTGCAGGATGTTCGTCTGGAAGGTGTTGTGCACCTCCTTCAAGTCGATCTCAGCGAGGTCGGCGCATAGGCTGAGGGTGCGTCAGTAAGGCGCGTGCGGTGGGTGGGATGGGTGACGCACTTCTGTTTGGACGCGTTGTTGACTAGGACGTCAATCCGGCCGAAAGCCTTGACGTGCTCGTCGACGACGCGTTTGCAGTCCTCCTCGTTGATCAGGTCGACCCTGACGAGTACGACCTTCGCCCCAGAGGCCTCGATGTCCTTCTTTGCATCCTCCGCGTCGGTCTTCTCTTGGGGTAAGTATGTGATTGTGATCCCTGCCGCGCCTTCGCGGGCAAACGCGATCGCGGCTGCACGGCCGATACCAGAGTCGCCTCCGGTGACAATGATGGCCTTGTTCTTCAATCTACACAGAACAGACGCGTCAGCATACAGTCGTGCGCGCCGCCTGAGGTACGCACTTTCCGGTGCCCTGGTATTCGACCAGGCGTGGGTTCCCCTCCTCATCCCACTCTTCCAGCCGAGTGTACTCGAGTCCGGCTGTTAAAGGAATTGGTAACGATGATAAATTAAGATGGAACAAACGTACGAGCGATTTTCTTGTCCAAGCCTGGCAAGTTCTGCTCCTGCTTCTCGGGCAGCGCAACGTCGTACGCGGTGATAACTTCGCGATCAGATCCCATAGCGTCTGAGTGGTGTTCAAGGGGAAGTTAGAGGGAAAGTTGGTGGATAAAGCCCAGTCTGTGCCGCCTTATGTATGCCCGTCTCTTCATCGTTGACGACAATGACGCCTGGCGTGACGAGGAAGCGGGCTCCACTCATGACTCCATCTTGCGCCTCTGTGCGACGCCAAGAACGTTGCGCAATCCAGGCTTTGAGCCCAAGAAGACTCGAATGTGCGTACGAGTGTTCATGGAAGCGTGAGCGGTCAAGAGCGGGAGTGCGAAGATGCTGTCGAAGATGGAAGTCCAAATGGGGATAGAAAGCGAGCAAATATTTGGTCGCGTCGCGTGTCCGGACCCACGCCACGTCTTCCAGTGCTCACGCATCCGTTATCCGACCACCAATTTTTTAAAAGAAAGCATCGACAACACAACATCGCGCAGACGGTACTAGCACAACATCGCGAAGGAAATCGGCAGCTAGCAAGAGAGGTACGTAACGGGCAGAGGCGAGGAGACGAAACTATGCATGGAAAACGAAAGCGAACAAGGAACCGGGGCGGGCAACACATCGTAATGCGCGCGCACCTCCCACTTCCTCCCATCACCCGCCTGGTTCGCCCGTCTAAATCAGGAAGGTCCTTCCCCCTCTGAATAGCTCCCTCCACCTGACGGCACGCGCACCTCATGCGTGCCCGCCCATTTGAACAGGCGGCGCGTTCGGGCCCTCGTAGCCCTGGTGAGGGGGTGGGGGCATCATCATCGGATATGGGACAGCGTGGGCGACTGAGAATCAAGGTAAGTGGTACTGTCTAAGTGGGATCAATGACTACGCACGCTGCGGGCTCTGGTGGTAATACGAAGGGTGGGCGTGCGGCGGAATGGGCGTCGCAGGCATCGACTGTCGTGGTCCCGCGCCATTCGGCGGCTGCGGGTAGGCTCCCGGGTGTGGTGGAGGCTGCATATAGCCCTGGGCTATACCATGCATGTATCAGCACACTCATAGTTCCCAACTTGCGGCAAGAATTACGCACGCGGCATCTGCATACCAGGCGGGTACATCACTGGGACGTTTTTTCAGCACCTCCTTACCTAAATTCGACAGCGGACGCACTATTGGGAGGCATCCCAGGGGGATACGGTATAGGCTGCATGTAGGGGCCCGGCATATAGGCCCCAGGCGGACCGGGAGGAGGCATCCCCGCCATCATTGGCTGCATCATCTACCGGCACGGTCAATGCTCCCGCAACCAGTCGCATAAAAGAGACCAACGAACCTGGCCGGGGTAGCCGTACGGCGGGTACGCATACACATACCCACGCGCCTGCGCCTGCTGCTGCTGGGTGGGATCATCCTCGTACGGCGGCGGAGGCATCGGGGGCGGCACGGGCTGCACCATGTGCGGCGAGGGCTGTTGCTGCTGCGCGGGCTGCTGTTGCTGCTGCTGCTGCTGCTGCTGCGGCATTGGGAACATGAGCATGAAGCGCTTGCCAGTGTACGGCCACGCGGGAGCTGACGGCACGTGAGCGCGAGTCTGATTGACGGCAGAAGCGCACGGACCAGCATCACGCGCGTCGACGACCTTGCCGTGCTTGAATGGATTGAAGTCGTCCTTGAGATGCACGGCGGGGAGCTTGCGAAGGGGGCGCGCGCCGAAGAACGGATTCGGCTGGGCAAGCAGGGGTCAGTAGCTGTATGATGAGGGCACACCCGGCTTACCGCTTCGGGCTTCGGCTTCGTAGCTACCCCGTTCGGAGTGGATGAGGTCGTTGTACTCGGCGATGGAGACGGCGACGCCTGGGGAGTTTATTCTCCGTCACTATATGCCTTTCGCTCACGTAAGTAGACACACCTTGGTAGTCGGCTTGAAGGACGACGCGTTCACGTTCAACTTGTTGTTCCCGTTCGGGCTCATGGGCACCTGAGCCGTGCTGGCCGGAGGCTGCTGAGACACCGGACGCGCCTTCTGGCCTTTGAACGCCGGGATGGGCTGGATGACCATTGATACCAGCGGCTTGCCACTCGCGCTGAGACGCGGCTTATCCGCAGCAGGCTTCGTCGCTGCAGTCTTCTGATTGCCCGTGGTAGCAGGAGGTGCGGCAGCAGCCTTGGGCGAGGCAACGGAGGCCTTAAGCTTGTTGCTCGGGGGCGGAAGCACACTACGGGGCACCCCGGGAGCGGCAGTCTGCGTGGCGGTGGACGAAGGGCCAATGCTACGGGCATTAGCCGCTGCGGCGTCCTTGGTAGCCTTCTCCCGGATCGCCTTCTGCTTCTCCTCGTCCTTGGCCAGGATGTTCACGAGGTCGTCCGGCATGGGCTTGTTGAGCTGCAACTGTCGTTAGCACAGGAAGGCCACGCCAAAGCACGATTCGCGTACCTTGAAGCTCTGGCTGAACTTGACCAGCTCCGCCATCTTCTTGTCCATCTCGCTCTTGACGATCGCCTGGCGCTTGAGCGTAAGACGCTGCTTCTCGCCCTGTACGAACTCGCGGAAGGCAGCCTCTGCGGCAGGCTTGCTGGCAGCGGGGGCAGGGGACGCGGGCTGAGCAGCCTTGCCATCCGGACCATTGACGGAGACCTTGGGCACCTCAACCTTGGCCGCTGGGGCAGGATCGCCCCTTCGCGCACCAGGAGGCACGTAAGCACCTGGACCGCGGACGACAGCGCCGTATCTGTCCTCTTCGTTGACGCCGCTATCGTCAGCCAGATTACGCTCCTCGTTGATATGCGGGTTGCTCGAGGTTGTCTGCGGCAGCGTCAGCATAAGAAAGCATGGTCGACAAGGCCACGCACCCCTTGAATCTCGTTTGCAATGCGCTGGGCCTCGCGCTCGCGCTCCTTGAAGTTCGGGTGGCTGCGATCGAGCTTGGTAGTGTAGATGTTCTCGTCAAAGTCCGTCTTGACGCCAAAAAGCTTCTCGTTCGTCGCGAATTGATCCCAGCTCGTGTTGGTAGATGCGCCGGGGCCGAAGGTGAGATCGTCGCCCTTGCCACCGATGGCACCACCCGAGGCGTCCGCGCCGCTCGGCTGCCAGGCCTGCAGCTCGCGCTCGCGCGGGAGTCCCTTCTTGGCGCTGATGTCGGTGTCGGTGCGGAAGGAGTCTTGGGGCCGGGGACGAGGGCGGGCCGGAGGACCACTTGTCGATGTTGGTGGATGCGACGAACTGCTGGTCCTTGAGCGGGGCACCGGGCTGGGTGATGTCCTTAGCGTCCTTGAGCGTGACGCCGGTGGTGTCGCCCTCGCCGCTGGTGGACATGACAACGCCCTCGTAGTGCGCGCCGGTCTTGGTCTGCAGCGTGATCGTCGTGCCCTGAGGGTACGTGAGCGGGATATGTAGGGTTCGATCTGTGTGCAACGCACTATCAGTCCTGTCAACGGACGCAGCACGCCGTCCTCCGGTTTCGCGGTGCCGTTAGTCGCTGCTGGCTGGGCCGCCGTCGGCGCTGCGCTGGGCGGACGCGGGGTGCTGCTCGGGGAGAACGTCCGCGCGCCTGTCCACGCGGGAGCGCGCCTGGTCACCGTCAGTTCTCGATATCCCGCAGAGCGCAGAGTACGCACTTGGCTGGCTCGGGACCCTTCTTCCCCGGCTTGATTGGGCGCGCTGTCGTCGCCATCGTCGGAGAAATTATCGAGAAAACGGAATGAAAGCTGGGAAAAGAAAGACGGCCCTTGGGTGGTCCAGACACCAGACAGACGAGCGCTGTCTCAACCGACGAGAAAGACTATAGAACAGGGCAACTGGATCGAGAGAAACGGCGCGCAATAGAAGAGGCGCCGCGGGGGGCAAAAGAAACGCGTCGCGGTGGCGGGAAACAACCTGTATTTGGCCTTTTGACGGCCATCTATATCGTCTCCCGCGGTGCGACGAGCGCGTCTCAGCGCATGAAGTCTCATATACATATAGAGGTACATATTGGGAGCTCTCATAGCGATTTATACTGCTTTAATCCAACCTGTGGTCGCCCAGTTCGAGGGAACAAAATCCGACGGGGGCGGGCCGCTCTCTTCCTGCACAGCCTCCTTGTTTGTTCCTCCTGTATTTGTTCGTTTTGGTAGGCCGCTGTCAAGCGTCTCTGATGATAACTTTGTACTTCTGCTGCGCTCAGAGCTCAGTAGGGCTACGACTCCTTCGCATTTCCTCGTCTCCCGTCGTTCATACTGGTGCAACTGAAACGTACCGCGGTTTAATAAGCGGGACGGGGAAAACTCATGTTTGAGTTGCAACGCGAAAGAACAACAGACCGAGCAGTGAATACGACTATTGAGTCTCCACTGGAGAAACATCACTACTGTACGTCTCCCCAGCATAAGCTGGGGAGCGCCGCTACGCTGACGCTGAGCACGCGATGTGACCAAATATTTGCTCGCTTGCTATCCCCATTCGGCCTTCCATCTTCGGCAGCATGTTCGCGCTCCCGCTCTTGACCTCCTCTCACGCTTTCATGAGCAGATTGTCTCTACGCACTTTCGACTCCTCTTGGGCTCGAACCTTGGATTGCGGAACGGTCGCCTGTCTGCATCACTATCTTAGTCCATGCAAATTCACACTGCTGCGCGCGCCCAGCATGTTCTTCTGGTCATAAAATCCCTGTGACATGTGTCTTCCTTATGTTGCGCCAATACAGAACATTGCCATCGGACATGCACTAGCTTTGTCCTGACTCAGAAGCTGTGCGAAGCGTTGGACCAAGTCTGCTGTCGAAAGGTCAAAAAGTGGGATCTTCGCGCTCGTCCCCTGGTCCTGCGCTATCTTTGATCTTCTTCCACAGCAGTGCAACTTCTTCTCCAGCTTCGCGTCCACATGTATCTGTATACATCCAGGAGCAAACGTTACCCGGGACCGCGGGCGGTACAACGGGATCGCCCAGAAAGGCAACAATAAGGACTCAATAAGGTTGCTTCCGTGCATCACCGTAGCCCCGTCCGGGCGCTCGCGGCTCGGTCCTTGTGTCCTTATTCTCTTTGGCCGTCACCTCATGATGTGGGTAGGACCCTCCGCACCACATGCGCACGTGCACTGGCCCTTAAAAGACGGGCGTCTTTGTTTCTTTCCTGCCCATTCCGCTCGTCCCCCGTGCTCGGACCATCGTCCGCTTTGGCCTGCGACCAGCACTGCGACTCATAACAACTCTCAACTATACTCGCCAGCATGCTTAGCATGTACGCGCGCGTGTCTGCGCTAGTGTGCAGCGCGCGACCGCGACTCTTTGACGCCCTGGCCAGGCGCCTAATTGGTGTCCCCCTTCTCTCACCCACCCCTTGCACCCCAATCATGATTGCTGGGTCTGCAGCCCTGACGGCGCCAGCGGCCGTGCCTCTGTCTCATCCTCGCTACTTTGACATGATCGCTGCCTCGTCGCCCCTTCCCACGTCCCCCATCCCCATCATCAACCTCGACACTGTCGTCTTCACGCTTGCATGGATGGCGACCACTGTGCTATTCATGAGTATCCTTTTGGTACGTGTCTGTCATCTGCGTGCGCCACATACTTGCTCACTCATGTTCACTAGATTATCGCCGCCGTCTTACTCAGCGAGCCCCTCCTCGCCTCCTCTTCGTGCCAGAACTCGCAATCTTCCGTCCTCTCCACGGCTTTGGTCCTTGAGCTTCCTCCTTCCTCCCTTCCTAACGTCAAGCTCCCCTACACCGGTATGTCGCTGATTCAACCCTCTGTCACGTGGGCTGACGGGCCATCTAGCCATCGTATCGCGCCGCTCAGCATCTCCTGTGCTCTTGCTTGCAGATATTGGGTCTGGTCAGGATGACCAGAGCAATAGCATAACCTCTATCTCCGCCACCCCTTCTACCGATGTCATTCTCCCCTCCCCTTCTTGCCTCGCTCAGCTGAGTAACGGTACGTCTCATGCTCTTTGTAACATGGATCCAATATAACGAGCATTTCAGCAGCTCCCATGACCGCTGCAAACACTACCTCAGATGGTGATGGAACAGCATGGCGGCACGCCATGCCGTTCTGCGACGTTGAGGACCTTGGATTCCTCAAGAAAATTCGGCCCCCAATATCTCAGGTATGGGACGCCATCAACGTCAAGATTCATCACGAGCTCGAGGACCCTTCTCCCCTACCATTCGCCGATCTTGAAGACATCTCCGACTTCTACACGTCTGGTCCCAAGATTTGGGACATCTGGCACCGCTACTTTAGCGCCGAACCCAATTTGTCAGAGGGACAGTATGCTGCTGTGGCCTCTGATGCCGTGCAAGTGTATCGACGAGCCGCCCACCACCACTATGGCGCATCAGCCTTGCTCATCCACAACTTGCTCTGCGCCTTCACGCCGTCTGATGATGGACAATCCAACTCTAGTATGTATATACCCTGTAGCTATGCTCCCGCTTACAGGATATGCCAGGCTTCTCCAAAGACGACGAGGAAGAGGAAGACGAGGACGATAGCACGCAGATACGCTTTTCAGTATACTTGCGTCGCTGGGTCCGCAGTCCTGCGACTGTCTTAGGTGAGCTCGACTGCTTCGCACGCGAATGCATTTTAACAACGCGCAGCAACAGCAAACCACAACGTCGAACTCGACGACACCGATGATTTTGATGACCCCGACATGTCATTTGGATGTCGCTCCATCTCCGCTCTGGAGCGTGACACACTGGCGCCGCCAGCTCATGACGAGGAAGCTGGTACGTCTATAACTCCGTTGATCTCCATTGTTCTCTCATGCCGTTCGCTAAGCAGACAACGTTACCCAATCAGAGGACAATACCCTCCCAACAGAAGACGACGCTACTCAGGCAGATGAAAACGAGACTGGTATGTCTCACAACGTTCCCGTCTGTCGTCCGCTAACAATGCTTAACAGAATTGGCAGATCAACCCCACCTAGTTGTACCTCCGCCTCTGGTGGCGTTCGAGGGATTCGACCTCTTCGCTGCGCCTTCCATGGCTGCGCAGGAAGTCGAGGACTCTGACTATTCAGTGGCACCCCCGCCCCTCGAAATCTACGACTCACTTACGCCCTCTCGTTCCTATACTCAAGGCGAATGGAACTTCCATCACGACGTCGCTGTCATCACGGTCGCCTTCTGGATCGGCTTCGACCACGCATCCCTCCCCGTTGACACCGTTCTCGCCGCATGCACCTTCCTCGCCAACTTCCCGACCTTCGCCCGGAAAGAATTCGCCAAGAGCCTCACCGCTGGACGCGCGTTTGCTGCGCGCAATTTTGACGAAGACGGCGAACTTGGGTCCGCGTATATGGAGGGCAAGTTCACCGTCGCGGAAGTTGTAGAAGACGAACAGTCAGCGTACGGTGGGACGCCGATCGACGATCTCTCGGTCCGGGATGAGTCTCCCGAGCATTGCCTTGCGTTTATCGCGGGCTGGCGCGCTGCCATTCGCGAGCTCTACGTGTCTCCGGGTCCCGGCGCGGCACTTACACTGAAGGAGGACTGCTTTGCCTACGGCTGGAAAGGTCTCAAGCAGGGCAAGGTAATCTCCAGCGGCAAACTTCGCTCCATGTCCGACGCGCAGCTCGAGGACTTCCTCGCTGGGACGAGCCACGTCATCTACCGGTTCGCACAAGTGAGTCTGTTTTGACAATGTCGCTGTACTAGCGCTGACCAGTATTGCTAGCCTCCCGACCAATGGGCCTTCGATCTCGGTCGTCGGCAAGCAATGTATGGCGTCAAGCAGCGTGAAAAGCGCATAAGCAAAATCCATGATTTGTCCTTGGAGAAGCTGGAGGAATTCCGCAACGGCATCATCGACGGAATGCTCCAGGTCATCGAGGTCACGAAGGACAGAGACTACCTTGGCGGGCCTTTCAAGCAACACCCAAGGGACGACGAGAGGTCTATCGCCGAAAACTACTTCCGTCATATCGGTACGGACAGGTGGAACGAGGAGAAGTACCGCTCGATGTTCAAGCGCATGACCCCGGATCAGCTCGTTCTCTTCCTCGAGGCTGCGTGGGATATCTTTGGCAGCTATTGGGTGGGGACCGTGGATTTGCGGGACGGCCGGACCAAGACGCTCATCGAAGCCCACCCGGATATTCTGCAGCGCGTCAAGCAGCGGACGACCTTCACGTGGTCGCCATCTCCCGTCGCATCCCACTTGCCTTCGCCACCTACTCCCCAGCCCCTCAACTTCTTCGACATGGGCCACGCTCACGCTGTCGACGGTTTCGCAACAATGCAGGAGCTAGACGCCCGATGGCTGCTCATTCGTGATCGGGAGGATGCAGCCTTCCACAACTATCGACGCGGCTGGCTCGCCGGCATGCTGGAACTCGTCGCGCAGACCCGCGGCATGCCCCATGACCGTGTCAACGCCCCCCGACACTGGTGCCAGGGCATGGGCATGCCGACATGGGTTTGCTCGGACTATCTATCGCCCGAGGAGGTCGTCAAGGTCCTGGGTACGATGGATCAATATCAGATCCAGGACTTCTTGACGAAGGGATGGAAGATGTTGAAGATGAAGTGTCGCCGAAATGGGAGGTACGACTACGATGGTGTGTGCGACCTAGATGCGCATCACCCGGGCGAACCGAGGTTGTGTGAAAAAATTATTGCGGCGCTTGCATGACAAATAGACGAACTGAATTTCCGCTTTGCCAATGCTTTTCTTTGTTCTTCCTGTTTTCAAGGATTATACTTATACTTACCTTACTTCATTACTGAGCTACTAATATCGCGCTCTAGCCTTATCTCTATAGTTATCGTGCTTTGTTCTGCATTTTCTTACATACCATTGACATCATAGTGGTGCCACCAATAGATGCGCGCCTGCAAAAGAATCCAGCAGTGTCCAAACCTCAGTCAGCTCTGCGCCGACCTCCATCTCCGCTGCTGAGCGTCCTCCTTCCAGTCGAAGTTTGAGTCACCACTGAGCTGCGAGGTTGGCGTCGCTGACGACGATCCCAGACCCGCACGCTTCGACAACGCTACTGTTTGCAGCGGCTCTAGGAGCGCCATCCTGTCGCCCTCCTCGCCGCCTGTACCCAGTGCTGTGCCCGGCTCCCAGCCTTGCTTCATAAGCAGTTTGTGGCCGATACTGCTCATCGATATGGGTACGGGTGGTGCCGAGGTAGGCGTGCGTGGACGTGGGGGTGGCTCCCAGGAGGGTGGCGGGCGAGCGGTTGGTCCTGGTCTGGGTGGTACAGGGCTTTCGACTCGTGGAAGCTGTACGCCGGGACTTGCCGCGTGCGGCGTGGGCTGTAGCGCGCGACGACGCGCGGAGCGGTCGACATATTCCTTCGATGATCCGTGCAAAGGCGACGCTGACGAACGAGACAGTAATTCGGTCCGCAGAGAGTTGAGGGCGCGCTTCGCGGGGACTTTGCGCATGGCTGGCACAGGCTCGTCTATCCTCGCGTCCTCGCGCGTACGCTTGACCCCAGACTTCTTCGGGAACAACGGGATTTCGTGCGCAGGGTCTCCAAATGAGCAGTCCACGCACGCCAGTCCATCATCGTGAATGTGCACGGTGAAGACTGTTCCGCCGATAGCGAGCGAGTCGGCGTGCGAGAGACGGCGAGGCAGGCTGGCGGCACGCGACTGAGACAAGCGGACAGCTGCCGCGTTTTGTGGGTCGGCGGCTGCACGGACAAACGTCCCATGCTTGGAGCCCATATCGACGATGTTCCATTCTTTGCGCGCGCCATCCCAGTACGCGGTTGCGTGGATTTTGGAAACCTCGAGCTCCTTGAGGCGGAGACGCGGTGTCGTAGAGCCCTGTGCCTGCGCGTCCCTTCCAATTTCCACGGTGGGATATCCGTCGAGGATGGCGATACGATGCTTGGGATGCAAGATGGAGGAGCTATCGACGACCAAGCGGAAAATCGTCGCGTGCTTCGCCCTCGAAGGCCCGCTCGCTTCGGCTTCGAGTTCACCTTCCTCCAGCTGATCGACGGAGTACGTATAGGCAGTGCTCACACCGGAGTCACCGTAAGAGTATGTCGTAGAAGAGATGTCACCAGGATATTCCAGCGCTGGATCGTAAGCGTCGCCTGATGCCGTGCCCATGACCCGACGAAACAGGATTTTAACGGAGATATGTTGGACACGCGCCGCTTCCGGCTGCTTGCAGGACGCTTGCAGGAGGTGCTCGCAAGATGTCAACAAGTCAGAGACGGCCGAGGAATATTTGCTTCACCCGTACGGTCAGTGAAGAAGTGTATGACGTGGGAACTGCGTGGGAGTCAAAACGAACAATGGGTTTTATTCGGCAAACGCCGAAACACACGTGGATCAAGCTAACCTGGTAACTGCCAGCTTGGCCCGCGCCACGTTGAAGCCGCCTAATGTTGAGAACGAGAGTTGTTGACTTTGGACAAAACTAGGACAGAATATGTGAGTCACATACGGCGGCGGTAACGTGAAGCCGTGGCTAATTGCGCTTAGAGGTCAGTCGCTGAGTGATGATTACTAATGATTCGCAATCGCATTGTCGCAAAGGCAGTCGCCAGCTCATAAAGGGGGCGCGCAGTGGTTGCAGACCCCATCCGCCTACGATTCCTTGCTCATCTCTCGGACACTTGGCCGTTCACAAATAATCCTTAACATGGTTTTAACACTTTATGGCAAGCCGATGTCGACGTGCACGCGCCGCGTCGCCGTTGTTCTGGTAGAGAAGCAAGTCCTATTCAAGTTCGTACCTGTAGATTTCTCGACGGGCGAACATAAGACACCCGAGCACTTGGCGAAGCAGCCCTTCGGGCAGGTTCCTTATATTGTACATGCTCCAGCTGCAGACGCTCCTCCACGGCGAACGCTAACACATCTACCCAGGACGACGACGGCTTCATCGTGTTCGAAAGCCGCGCCATCTGCCGCTATATCTGCGACAAATATCCCGAGCAGGGGACGTCGCTGGTGCCGATAGAGCTGAAGGCGAAGGCGTTGTTTGAGCAGGCCGTGTCGATCGAGGGCAGCAATTTTGACCAGTTCGCTGCCCCCGCGGCTTTGGAGAAGTGGTTCAAGCCGTAAGTAGTTCCATGCTTTACCTCGCGGCCTCAGGTCTGACTGCAACGACAGGAATAAGGGCCTCAAGGGCAACGACGAACTCGCGGCCGCGCTACTCAGCACTCTTGACAAGAAACTGGAAGGGTACGAGGCGATTCTGTCAAAGCAGAAGTATCTCGCTGGTGATGTGCGCACTGTATCTCTCGAAGGTGTGGGTACTGACCTCTATTTAGGAGGTGACCCTCGCCGACCTCTTCCATCTCCCGTACGGCTCATTGCTGCCTAAAATTGGTTTCAACGGCCTGGAGGAGAAGCCGAACGTCGCGCGTTGGTGGAAGGACATTACCTCGCGCGAGTCGTGGCTGGCGGTCAAGGATGGCATAGAGGAGACCGCTTGATTGTGAGCTTATTCCAAACCAATTCCAAACCTCTCTTCGGGCTTGTTACTACCACTATACAATGGGTCAGATAGCGCGGACGCTTTGCTTGGAATCACCTGAATACTATGAAACATCAATGGCAACCGGCCAGGAGATGTATCTTAGGTCACCGGAACGCATGCGAACCGAAGTCGAACATATTCGAGCCACGTGACCAGCGCGGCCTCGGAGGTGTTCCGTCAGCCATGACAGAACAATGTCCGAGGCCGAAGACGCTGTAGACATGCGAATAAAAGGGCGCGCGGTGTCTGCAGACCTCATTCGCTACGAACGCTGCTCCGCCCCTCTTCTGGCCACTCCCCCTTCACAAATAACCCTCAACATGGTCCTCACACTCTATGGTCACGCGATATCGACGTGCACCCGTCGCGTTGGTATGGTCTTGATGGAGAAGAATGTCCTCTTCAAGTTCGTAGCTATGGACTACACGAAAGCCGAGCATAAGACACCCGAGTACTTGAAGAAACAGCCCTTCGGCCAGGTTCCTTACCTCGTACGTACCCCAGCTGCAGCTCCGTCATTGTACCGCTGACCTGCTGCGATACGCACCTCCCGTAAGTAGGACGACGACGGGTTCATCGTTTACGAGAGCCGCGCCATCTGCCGCTACATCTGCGACAAGTACCCCGACCAGGGAACGCCGCTGGTGCCGACGGAGCTGAAGGCGAGGGCGCTTTTTGAACAGGCCTGTTCAATCGAGGCGAGCAACTTTGACCCCTTTGCGTACGGCGCGTTCATGGAGATGTACAAATTGTAAGCGGCAGCTTTTTTGCTTCGCTGCGCGGCCTGAAGGTCTGACCGCGACCGCAGGAAGATGGGCGTCATCGACAACAAGGACCGTATGAACGAGCTGCTCGCCACGCTTGAGAAGAAGCTGGAAGGGTACGAGGCCATCCTGTCGAAGCAGAAGTACCTTGCTGGTGATGTATGTGTTGTCTTCTTCGATAAAAATTGAAAGTTACTCACCCAGATATACAGGAGGTGACTCTGGCCGATCTCTTCCATATCCCGTATGGATCTACGCTGCCTCAATGTGGATACAATGGCCTGGAGTCCGGGGAGAAGCTGAACGTCGTGCGGTGGTGGAAGGACATCACCTCGCGTGAGTCGTGGCAGACTGTCAAGGACGGCTTGAAGGGAACTACAGAATAATTGCGGGCGTTGAGTTTACATCCTTTACTATCAATATACGACGGGCACCGTTGTGAGGAAAGAAATCGTTTGCACTCACATTGTGGGAGTTGAGCGAGGTGCGGATCCGAGAACTAGCGCCATGATCAGTACTTTGCAACAAAGCAAAACGGGGAGGGCAGGTAGTAGAGAGAAGGTGAAGAACCATAAGCACGGTAACGAGACGATAACGAGGGAGTTTTGAATTACGCACGCACGATGCGAACAACATGCAGAGATGACGCCGTCGTGTCAAACACCACCTGTGCGCCACGGTCAACCTAGTATCTCGCGCGTCCGAGCTCGCGCAGGACAGCTGACAGTGCATTGAGCTCAGTGTCCTCGCAATAGGACGAGATGTCAAAAATATGCTCACCGATTTTGTTCGTTCCGAACGGGACCAGGGACCAGGACGCCGTCGTCAGCGTATGAAGCTGCGTCGACTGCAGGTGTTCTATCAGCTTGCGGATGTATTGACTGAACGAATCGGGTTGCGCAGTGCAAGTTTGAGGAAGCTTGTCGCGCCCAAGTCAACAGCGACGATGTTGTCGCTGCGGTCTCTAAGGAAGTCGCGCCGGTTCATGTACGATGAACGACGGAGCTGTACGGTACAGAGGACTTCCGATTGAGGAAGAAAGCGTGGCGGATCAGGCCTCCGCCAACGGAGCTGAGTTTCTGAGTTGTTGAACCCCGAACAGACCCCGAATAGCGATGACATCAGCAATCGCGCAACTGTCTTGATGGTCTTACACAAGAACCATAAGACCGTTAAGACCGTAAGACCAGTGTTCTTGGCTAAGCTAGGTCTGGTCTTGCCAAAGACCAAGATTCTTAGCCTGAGTGGTCTTCTACAAGACGTGATTCACAGATCAGTTCAAGACGGCCTGTTCAGGCAACGCACAGACCGCGATAAAGACCATACAGACACAAATTTAAGCCGCTTGCTCAGACCAGTTCAGACAATCATGGGCTTCGAGAAACAGGCCTTCCATTGCAGTATAAGCTAGCTGTGCATATGGCATAACGATGGTAATATGATATGTAGAGCTACTGGCGCGACTGCCGGCCCTCCAGCGTGGCCAGTCAAGCACGACTGTCGTTGTCGGAGGAAAAATGATACCCTGCCTATGCCCATCGTCGTGTAATGGCCTGGCTTCGACACGGATAGCGAGCACCTGCGCGTCAGCCATAGCCGATGACCAATATAGACGAGGCACCTGTACAGTTCGGAGGTCAATAGGGCACGACAACGCATCGCGTAGCTTACGCACCGTATCTCTTTCCCCCGCCGGGATGATGCCCATATCTTGAGGCCTCCTTGCTGTCAGTGTCAATCCGTTAGCAGCGCGCCTCCTCGTCCCGACCCGTGGGAGGTGACGCAAGACCGACTGGATGCTCGCGTTGACCTAGGGTAGAGATATGGCACGTTGTACACGCTGACCGACGCGAGAAGGAGCTTGGTCGGATGTGGTCGGAAGCAACGAAGACCGTCATCAGAATCGAAATTGACTGCCGTTCGCAAGTCACGTGGCAATTTTACTTGAGGGCCGTCTTTTTGTACTTAGCGCGCGATGCGTCTGCTTGGGCGCGCTTGTCTGTCGCGCCCATCGACTCTTCGGCGACTACTTCGAAAAGACTCATCCTGGTTATGGCTATTCTCTAGCACTCTCCTCCCTCCTTCCTCATCGCGTTATCCTCCTATCGCCTATCCCAACAAAGTATGTTAACTGAACGACGCTAGTCGTAGATCGGAGACTCGAAGCACGCCGCAGATGAACGGACTAGGACACGGCGCAGCCAGAGCATCTCCGGACTTTCTCAGGTGCGCTGCAAGCGTCCTACCTTCTTGGACACCCTGCTCATCGTACGGAACCGCAGAGCCTGTCAGCAGGCTGCCAGTGGACTCTCGCGGCGATGTGCGCGCGACCTTCAGAGAGCGTGCGACCTTACGCAGCACTCCACTCGAATACAGCAAGCTGCCTTATGCCGCGATCTCCCATTCATCCAGACTCACGAGTCATGCGCGCAAGTCTGGCCTTCGAAGCTTTTAACGTAGCTTTATTCTATGCCCCTGTCACCTATGTGCAAATATGGCCTGTACATAGCAATTCTGAAGCAATCTAGAGGTCTTCAGACACCAATATATGTAGTCTACACTGCCTTCTCAGAAGCTCAAGATCAGCAAGATCCATAAGACCACCAAGAACAGACATTTCTCTAAGACGGTCTTAAAATCTGAAGATTGTCTGAATTTTGGTCTTGTTTTGAGGCCTGTAAGACGCACAAGACCAATAAGACGAGCAAGACCATTAAGAAAGTTGCACAATTGCTGATGGAAGCGCTGCACGGCGGCGGCGACAAAGCTGGCGTCCGCCGCATATCACCCGTCGATGAAACTCATGACGCTGGAGCCCCAGCCGTCCAGTCAGAATGAGAGATGGACGTTGGAAACCCGTACATGGGTATCAGCGTCACTGTAGACAACCTGCACAACGAAGAGCTGCGTCCGCGCCTCGGCCATGCTGATGGACGGACAAAATTTTACCCAGACGTAGGCGGCGCCGCCGTCGAGAGGAGAGACACCGCGTAGGTCGAGGGTCCAGTCGACGTTTTCCTGCGCGCTGCTGGATGATGACCTCGGCGTTCGGCAGATTGTCAGGCAAGCTTGTCATGGGCGATGTATGTCGAACTTGATCTGGGGGACACTGGGGAGACACAAATTGTGTCGGCCTTGAATAAAGGCATATCCAAGAACACTTTGAGGCGGAAAGCTCGACGGCGAGGACAGCGACAACGACGAGAATTTCTAGCAAGGAGCGTGCAGGTGTGAAGAGTGAAGAATAATTTATAGCGGAGGGTCAAGAGCGAGGGAGAAGGTAAACAATGTTGGATTGGAAATAATATGCAGCAGGTGAGGGACAATGATAAGAGCGTGCAGGAAGCGTGATGGAAGGTGAAAGCCGGAGCGTAAACTGTCACATGTCACTGCTCGTTCGCTTACCTCATCCGATGGGCATTGTTTGCCAGCGGGGATACGCACGTGCGCCCGCCCAATGATGCTTCTCTGAGTCTCCCACCATCATGACCATCTTGCTGTCCGCGCCAACCGCATATGGTGTCCCCTTTAGCTGAAAGTGATGTATAGGCTGTCTAGCGAAGAGACATTCTGCCAAGTCTTAACAAAGAATACTGAGAAGCATTGTTGAACTAGGTCCCACGTGCCCTGAACGTCGACGCGAGCACGCCTCTTTCCCGTTTCCCACCTTTGCTCAGTGCAGTTTGCCCCGGGGGATTCTGCACATTCATTGTGAGAGCTTCAATAAATTCCACAACATCCTTCGTGCTATTCTCGCCACCGACTCGCACTTAGGCCCGCCACTGCCCGCCTGGGGTAGATCACATGCGCTCCTCCACGCGTACGTGAGCGCTTACCCGCTCTTCTCAGGCCCTGCCCCCGCCATCTCGCCAGCCACCGCCTAGCCTCCAGGCATCTGCGAGGCAAGGTTGAGTACCGACCTGGTCAGGCTGGTCCCGACATGACCGGATTCAGAGCTTGCTGACATGTGCCACGTGTGTCGGTAACGCAAGCGATGTCCTCTGAGCCGACACACAGCCATTGTCTAAACATCCAAGGATACTCCCAACCGACCTTACAACGATAACTTGACAGTAATTCGGTAAGAGGATGGCCGTCGTCAGTGTATAAAGGCGCGTGTTGCGGTGCCGATACTCATCCGCTGCAGCACTCCTGAGCTCTTCTCTTCACACTTTCGCATCCCCTCAACATGTCAGTTCTCACGCTTTATGGCCACCCAATGTCGACGTGCACGCGTCGCGTTGGTATCGTCTTGATGGAGAAGAAGATCCCCTTCAAGTTCGTCCTTGTCGACCTCCCGAAGGGCGATCACAAGAAGCCCGAGTACCTGGCGAAGCAGCCCTTCGGCCAGGTTCCTTATCTCGTGAGTGCCCCCGGCTGCCGATGCGTCTTCATCGCTAACACATGCTAGGACGACGACGGCTTCATCGTGTACGAGAGCCGCGCGATCTGCCGCTACCTCTGCGACAAATTCCCCAGCAGGGCACGTCGCTGGTGCCGACGGGGCTGAAGGCGAAGGCGATGTTCGAGCAAGCCGTGTCCATCGAGGGTAGCAACTTTGACCCGCTCGTTTCCGGCGCGGCCGCGGAGAAGGTCTTCAAGCCGTAAGCAATCTCTGCTTTATCTCGCGCCCTCATATGTGACCCCACTTGCAGGATGAAGGGTCTCAAGGGCAACGACGACCTTGCAGCCGCGCTGCTCAGCACCCTTGATAAGAAGTTGGAAGCGTACGAGGTGATTCTGTCGAAGCAAAAGTATCTCGCTGGTGATGTGCGCGCTATCTTCCTGGGATAGGGAGTGAGGTTATTGACCCGTATACGCAGGAGATTACTTTGGCCGACCTCTTCCATCTCCCGTACGGCTCTGTACTGCCGATGATGGGATTCAAGGGCCTGGAGGAGAAGCCAAATGTCGCGCGGTGGTGGAAGGACATCAGCTCGCGTGAGTCGTGGCTGGCGGTTAAGGATGGCTTGAAGGGAACCGCTTGATTCGAGTTCGGACGTATATCAACTTGTCTTGTAATCAATATACAACAGGCTTGAGAAGGAATCGCTCGCGCTCTCTTTGTGATAGTCAAACGAAGCACAGATCCGAAGGCCGACCTCTTATTGTTGTGGTCAGATCACAGAGAGGGAACGTAGGAGGGCATGCAAGGGAACATAATCAAAGCATCAAGACGAATTCGAAGACGAGAGAGTTGCCACGACGCACACACAATGCCCCCTTGATATTGCATGACAGTCAAGCCCAGCCATGTGACTCGAAGGAGAGGAAGAGGATTTTTCAGCTACAGGACGAGGACCTCGAAGTATCTCTGATTCGCGCGTAGACTCTGGAGAACTTCCGGACGACCGGGAATAGTCACGTGTAATGTTGACTTTCGGTACTTCCTTGCTTTTGCATTTCCTTGCCTTGCAAGACCTTTGAGCACCTTTGATTGAAGTCATCAAAATTATACCTAGTAGTCGTCGCAACGTTCTTATGCGACAGGAACGTCAAGCAAAGACCAAGAACTTGGAGCTCAGACTCTTCTCGCCTTGAACGACGGGCCCATCCGTTTGCAATGCTCCTCCATGCCCGCATATTGAGAGCGTATCACCTGGCATCCGATTCTCGCAAACCCCATCACTGCCATCTTCCAGCCGTTGCTCCAAGCTGAGGGTCTGTACAGTGCAAGACAAGGTTAAAGACCGGCGGAACCGGGGTCTAGGCCTGCCACGTGCTACGTTTCCCTATACCGTCCGTAACGGGATATGCACCACTTTGAGTCTGCAAGCCACAACTCGCCGCCGTTATCTTCTATTGCTCTGAAAATAATCAGGCCCCTGAATAAGACTCTTCCCTCCTTGCTCAAATATCTATGAGAATTATCACTGGACAACGACCGTACTGTCTGTGCGCAAAGACGGTGATAGCGTAATGCACCACTTTTCGGGAGTTGCCGAGCCACTTCTGATTTTTCTACCTCTCGCTGTAGATACATCTGCTCTATGATATTTCAGGCTACGGTGAATGTCATGCTGTGCTACACGTATACCAAATATCTAAGGTTTCTATGAATATTTGACTGGCACAGGCCGAGTGGTCCATATCCCGTTACGGGACGGTATAGGCTGTATGAGGCAACCGCGATAACGTAAATCATGGCTCTTTTTCTCAGCGCTGACACAAAATCCTCTGGAATTCTGTTCACGATGTCTGTGTGATGAACAAGATTGGGACACGGTCCCCAGCTCATAAAAGGGCGTGCGGTGGAGGGAAACCTCATCCGCTTCCATCTCGTTCGCTATCCCTCGCTCGTCTTGCGCCTTCTGCTCATCACCCTCAACATGGTTCTCACGCTTTATGGACACCCGATGTCGACGTGCACGCGCCGTGTCGGTACCGTCTTGATGGAGAAGAAAGTCGACTTCAAGTTCGTGATTGTCGACCTCTACAAGGGCGACCAAAAGCAATCCGAGTACATGAAGAAGCAGCCCTTCGGGCAGGTTCCTTATCTCGTATGTGCTCTCGGGTGCAGATGTTCCTCCCTGGCGCTGACACGTCGCGATACGCACCTAGGACGACGACGGTTTCATCGTGTTCGAGAGCCGCGCGATCTGCCGGTACATCTGCGCCAAGTTCCCCGACCAGGGGACGCCGCTGGTGCCGACGGAGATCAAGGCGAAGGCGCTGTTCGAGCAGGCCTGCTCAATTGAGTACAGCAACTTTGACCAGTTCGCTTCCAATGCGGTCGCGGAGAAGGTGTTCAAGCCGTAAGTAGTCCCTGCTTTACTAATACTCTCGTGACGTTGAGTCTGACTGCACTCGTAGGATGAGGGGCCTCACGAGCAACGACGAGCTCGCAGCCTCGCTGCTCAGCACTCTTGACAAGAAGCTTGAGGGATACGAGGCCATTTTGTCGAAGCAGAAGTACCTCGCTGGTGATGTGCGTGTTGTCTTTCTGCAGAAAGGAGGGAAAGTTACTGAATTGTATATGCAGGAGATCACCTTGGCCGACCTCTTCCACCTCTCATACGGCTCTATGCTGTCCATGATAGGATTCAACGGCCTGGAGTCTGAGGAGAAGCCGAACGTCGCGCGGTGGTGGAAGGACATCACTTCGCGTGAGTCGTGGCAGGCGGTCAAGGACGGCTTGAACGTTTAATGAGGGTTTGGACGTGTATGTATCAACTTGTCTTGTAGAAATTGCTTGGAAATAGCTTGGTTGTATCGTAGGACAATGGGATGTGTCACTACTGTCACAGTTGGAATTCCGAAGGGCATGATTGGCACGGCCGTGTTCGTTTGTCTTTTCACGTGTCTGCCGCTTCCCCGCATCGTCGATGACAGGAAATCACATGCAACACTGTCATGTCATTTAGCGCTCAGGGCAACGGCCGGGTCGTGAAACTCTCCTTCTGCTCTTGTCCTCTACTTCCATCATCTCACCAACATGGCCACTAAGGAGCTCAAGTCTTTGACGCGCGATGAGGTGGAGAAGGTGCGCCAGCGTCACTCCAATAGCTTCAGTATCAGGCGCTGATGGCTCGTAAAGCACAACAAGGAAGGCGATCTTGTCAGTCCAAATCCGAAGTCCACTGTTGCACCCTGTCCTGAGATACCACACCCCTTTGCAGTGGCTCGTCATTGACGGCAAGGTGTACGATGTCAGCAGATTCATGAACATGCACCCCGGTGGCGCGTCTGTTCTCTTAGACTCGGAAGTCGGTGCGTACTCGCAACCTGATAACGTTGAACGGTTGGCTGATAATGTCCCCTTACAGCCGGTCAGGATGCGACAGAAGCGTTTTACTCTTTGCATCGACACGAAGTTCTCCTGCGGCCCCAATATCAGCGCCTGCAGATCGGTGTTATCGAGGGCGAGCAGAGCGTGATCACCAGCCGCGTCCCAGGAGAGCTTTCCAAGGTCCCTTACGCCGAGCCGACATGGCTCTCTGCTGGCTACCACAGCCCGTACTACAACGACAACCATCGTCGCTTCCAGAAGGCGGTCCGCAGATTCTTTGACGATGTTGTCCTCCCCGATGCCATAGTGCGTTCGTCATGGCCTCATATACCTTACGCTGAGAATTGACTATTCATTTATAGGCAAGGGAGGCAGACGGAAAGCGTCCAAGCCAAAGCGTGATTGACGAGATGGCGTACGTATTGCACATCAACGGGGTTTTTGTTGCGCAGCTCACAAAGACTCCAGGACGCTTGGGTTGATTCACATGCGGATGGGCCCCGGCAAGCACTTGAAGGGGCAGACTCTGATGGGTGGTATCGTAAAGCCGGAGGAGGTATGTGCTCGTGACTCTCTTTATATCCCGATTACTGACGCGGCTCTTCGCAGTTCAACTACTTTCACGAAGTAGGGAACGTTTCATCCTGATTATGCGCGAGATTGACAAGCCTTCACTAGCTTATCATCACGCAAGAATTTGCACGGGTGGGACAGCGCGGATATGGTGATGGTGAGTGGCCTCTTCGAGATGCACCGAGCTTCCAATGACACCTCACAGGTTTGCTAGCCGGCACCGTCATCGGCCTCCCGCCTGTTCTTAATTTTGGGACTCCGGAGTTGCAGGCGAAGGTACCATTGAATGCATCGCCTGAAATATCTCAGCTGATGCATCTCCTCAGGTCGTTCCCGAAGTCTTGTCAGGCAAGAAGCCAATATGTCTCGCCATCTCCGAAGCCTTTGCCGGGTCTGACGTCCAAGGGTGAGCACCGCACTTCGAGAAGCATCATATATGCTAACGGTCTCGCAGTCTCCGTACGACCGCAACGAAGACCGAGGACGGCAAGTTTTGGATAATCAACGGGACGTGAGTGGTGCTCGCTCACGCGGCTACTCCCGTTTAATTACCATCTTATAGTAAGAAATGGATCACCAACGGCACCTTCTCGCATTACTTCACGGTCGGCTGCAAGACGGAGGACGGGTTCACGGTCATCCTTGTCGAGCGCGGCGAGGGCGTGGAGACGAAGTCGATCAAGACGAGCTACGTGAGTGCAGAATATGTTCCTCCTTACCATGCTTGGCTGACGTTTTTTTTCGTAGTCGCCGACTGCAGGGACGGCGTTCATCGCCTTCGACAACGTCCGTGTGCCCGTCGAGAACACCCTGGGGCCGGAAGGCGGAGGGGTGTTCGTCATGTTGAGGTCTGTCTGATTCGAAAAGATTGGTCAATAACTGCTAACATCCATTGCAGCAACTTCAACCACGAGCGATGGGTCATGATCTGCTCCTCTGCCCGCTCGCATAGGCTAGTCGTCGAAGAGTGCTTGAAGTGCGTACATCTCCAAAGCCCGCGCACTCGTGAAGCTCGTACATTGGAACTCGTCCATCCCTGGAGCTCGTGCTTCCTCCCTGGGGCTCGTACATCCCCTGGAGCTCGTACATCCCCTGGAGCTCGTACATCCCCTGGAGCTCGTACATCCCTGGAGCTCGCCCACTTCCTGGAGCTCGCGCATCCGCGAAGCCCCTCATCCACGGACTAGCCTTCCATGTGCCCGACAAATCCATACTAACCGCCATACTCCAGATGGACGAACCAGCGCAAGGCGTTCGGCAAGCCGCTGCACTCCCAGGCTGTCATCCGCAGCAAGCTGGCGGCGATGATTGCGCGCGCGGAGAGCGTGCAGAACTGGCTGGAGAACATCACGTACCAGATGAATAATATGGTGCGTCGCGGTTATCTGATCTGGGTTGTTGGTGGGGAGGAGGAGGCAGAAGCGGGGTCGGAGTACGCGGGCGTGGGGATGGATGGTTACCGCGCGGATGGATGGTTCGCGCGTAGTCTGTTGTCGAGCGCGGTGAGGTCTGTTATCGAGAGCGAGGGGGGTTTTGCGCCCAGCTCCCGGTAGCTCTAGCTCGGCACCTCAGCCCTCGGTAGCTTTCGGCCGTCGAGGGCGGGGGGATCATCATCTGTTCGGTGTCTGTTAGACGAATTCGCTCATCGATTGCTTCTTGCAGTCGTACAAGCAGCAGGCGTCGAAACTTGCCGGGTGAGTGATACCTTTCACGTCCTGTATGCATGCCTGATAGCTGATACACGTCGCCCCGCAGGCCAATCGGCTTGTTGAAGATGTACGCGACGCGGACAGCGCAGTTGACGGCGACGGACGCGGTGCAGGTACGTTCTTTAGTATCAAGGCTGCAGAGAAATGTGCTCACTGTCGCTTCCCTCTCTCCATAGATTTTTGGTGGCCGCGGTGTCACGCAGTCCGGCATGGGTTCCGCTATCGAGCACTATCATCGGACGGTGCCCTTCGATGCGTGAGTGCTTTTTGTCCTTTCGAGTGCTGCTTGTGCTTATATGTCTTTCTAGTATCCTTGGTGGAGGTACGACTACAAAGGCTTGTACCGTGGCACATGAACTGATCTGGCTTTCCAACAGCGGAGGACGTGCTGGGCGATTTGGGCGTCCGGCAGGCTATCGCGCAGATGCCGAAGGATGCACGACTGTAGGTTCGGCTCGACGTGCTTCTTCATACCCACGAACTTGTTGTACGCATGTAGCTCTGTATCATCCTTGCATCGTCTCAATCGCATACTATCTATTCATCTGAAGCTTGAAGCTTGAAGCCTTGCTGATTGGTCGGTCCCGCGGGCGGAGAGTTGTGGTACGTTGCGCGCATGGAGAAGCGTGAGCAGGCGTGAGTGCATTCATTCGGGGCGATTCGTCTATATATATAGGCAATGTCCACTGTTCCAGCGTAGGCTCCTATCCTCTCACCGACGGTACGGTTGGGTCCTCAACCCTGCACTCGCTGCAGTTGACCCAGGTGCTGACGGTGCCCACCCAAACCACTTGAAGACGACGTTCTTGGCGAATATCTCGCCGAAGCCGAGCATGACGCCGTTGACAAAAGGCAGGAATAGGTTGATGGCCAAAGCGGACGCGAGCGCGACGGCGCGGGACCGCGGGGGTAGGGACGAGTCGAAGACGTCCATGGTCACCGAGCGGACCTGAACCTCGCGGCGCGCGGGGGAGGATGCGTCGGTGTGCAGTTCGGGGAACGTCATGGAGGGGTACGAGGAGGTGAGGTCGGACGGCACGTTCTCCCATTTCTGCGAGTCGTCCTCCGTGGGCTGTGAGGGCCGGCCGGCTGCTTGTGACGTCGCGTGCCACTGGGTGCGGTTCAGTCATGCACTTTGGTGACAGAGAATACAACACGCACCTGCTTTTCGAACTCGCCCGCCACGAGGTCGCGTACGTCCGCGGGGCTAGGCGACGCGGGGGCGGGTTGCGTGGGATGCGCCTGCTGCTGCGACACCTGCTCCCAGGCCGAGGACGCGGCGAGTGAGTCCGCCTGGCTCCCGCCGGCCGCGCGCTCCGCCGCACGAATTTCCTCCCACTTCTGGCGCTCCTTCTCGGCCTTGTCGCGCGCCTCGGCGGACTGGGCTTTCCAGGACGCGACGTATTCGTCGTACTGGGCCTTCCACTCCTCCTCGGTCATGTCGGCGGGGGGTTGCGTGAGGTCGGGGGCGCCTGGGGGTGCGGGCTCTGGCGCCGCCTGGGGGAGCTCTTCATGTACGGGTTCGGGTGCTGGGGGCTGCGTCGGCGGGAGATCGAAGGCGCCGGTGAGGGACTCCTGGTTATTTTGTGAGTTTCTGTATATTGTTATGTGCTCAATTTGCGCACCTCGAGAACGGACTCGACGCGCTCGGCAGCCATGGTGGACGGTGAACAAGAGACTAGCAATGATGGCCAGCTGAACGCAGGAAATCGTTCGGCGTCCGGCGGCGCTATCCGAAGAACCACGTGTAGCACGTGCGAGTGGGTACATCTGGATATTCGAATTTCGTCATTCGTTCCACTTGATCTTTGACTTACCCCGGCTGCTACCGTCTCTGAGGCTTTTGGGTCAATCTCCGACTATCGACTGTCCTAGTTTTACTTCCGCTCTCGTCTATTCCTCTGGTATGAGATGGGTAGCAAGCGGCACATTCAGGAGTTATTCTGAATCGTTGCCACAGCCTAGGACGGGATCAAGCCCCTCCACGCGCAGACATGCACTGGCAAGAGAAAATTCGCTGCCAGCTCGCCAACGCAGAGTTCCCTGGGCAATGTTGAGAACCCGTAACCGGAGCTTTCAAAGTCTACTGTCAGTTTCCAGTTGTTAAAGCTTGGAGGTTGAGTTGAAGTTGAGCCTGTCGGATCGCGACGACATGCCGGCACGTGAGCGTCACGATATTTTGCCCGGGCAATGCCTGGGCAAAACTCTGCGCTCATGTAACTGTAAGGGCTCATATTGACTCTCGGGCTCGACTTCGACTCGCCACCTTCCAGGGCTCGGCAGTGGTACTAGTGACTATCCGCCACTTCGAACTTACTAAGCTTGCACGGAATCATAGTCCGCAGTGTAAGGTTGGAGACCGGCGTAGAGCAAGTTTTCTAGTGTCAACTCTCGCCTAATCTCTTGAGTGAGTATTGCTCGACTAGCGCCATATCAGCGGCCAGCCAGGTGCTCATTCTCAATCACTTCGTGTGTCAAAACATCGTCCATATCAACAATGACAGAGTCGGTCTCACCCTGCTTTAACTTAGCCAGACCATCTCGCGACGTTACCAAATGCAATCGTCTGACTGGCAGATGATCCCAAATGTTCTCTCGGAACACGAGGACGTCCTTCTCTCCGGCCATAATACGTACGCATTACACGACTACGATCCTGCCGCTGACGGCGTCCCCCGCTACCGTGTCAGCTTGGTGTCAGCCGCCTTCATGTGCCCTCGAGAACCCGTGCGCCCTCGAGAACCTATACGCCTCTCGAGACGTGCATCCTCAAAACCCAAGCATCTAGCAAGGGGCCGGACTCAATGACGAAACCCAACCTTGACGAAACCATCGATGGGGCTTGCCCTCGCTCCGGCCCGCGCGCCCCCATGCCACGGGACGCTCCTGCTGCTCGGAACGCTCCTGCCTCTCGGAGCGCTCTTCCCCTCGACTCTCGGAACGCTCCTGCCTCTCGTGGCCGGCCTTTGGATCGAGCGGGCGTCCCAACCCGCGTCGGTGGCTCCTAACCCGCAACGGTGGCGTCCCCAGGGCCCGTTGTCCCATGGCTCGACGCGCGGTGGCGTCACAAGCGCCCCGTGGGGCGTAGATAACCAGCTTCGAGGTACTCCGAGGCCGGATTGTGATGAAGGAAGTGAAGAGGCCGATTCTGCGAATGAACCCGCGCCGAACCTGCGAGTGATCCCGCGTGGGTTCTACTTACGGGTAACCCGCGTTGAGTGTCTGCGAATGACCCCACGCGCCGAACTTGCGAATGACGCCGTGGCGCATCGATAGTAGCCTCTCACGCTCCGCGCATATAAACACTCGCGGTCCAGCGCCGGAGGTCGGTACCGTGCGTCCTGCTGCCTTCTTCCTGGTCTCATTATCTTGTGCTGTCTATAACCTCTGCGTCTGCGCTTCTTCTATAATCTCTTCGCGTCTTTCTCTCCTGCCACTGTTCCCGAAATCTTCCACTCGTCAGCCCAGCTCTGTTGGCTTGTTTACCGGGACTCGACGGCTCGCGCGCTACGGTACCATCAACAGCTTCTATCATCGGCCGGGAATGTGTTACCGTCAGACGTAGGTGACCTTCGCTCCTGCCAGTACCCACTCAAGCTCATGTCTTGCAGTGTAGGAGATATTTACGAAGAGTGCAAGGTGTGTCTTCGTCCCGCAGCGGTACCAAAACCACGAGGTCGTAAATGCTCTCTTGTCGTTCTCATCAACAGTTGTCGCTCTGGGTTTCCTTGCGACCCGCCTTCTGCCCCTCGCTCCACCCTCTCGCCTCCGTCTGCTTCTTTCCGCTGACGCTAATGATGATTTTCTAGTGTTTCTACATGCTTTACAACGTACCCGGGACCATCGACTGCGAAAATCCGCTCTGCTTGCATAGCAGTCTGCATCGACACACGCATCCAAATTGTGGCTGCCGTGACGTGCGTGGGATCTCATTTTTGTAATTGTTTTTGGGGCGTCCTTGTTCGCCTCACTTCAGCGCTTCCCTCCCTCCTTGCCGTCTCTCGCCACTCCCTTTGCTTTTACTCATCAGTGCCGTCACGCCCACTCAGTCATGCCCTAACGACCACTCATCCAATGTCCTAACATCCCCCACCCTCAGCAATTTATCGAAATCCGCAAGGCGCGCAATCGGTTTCGCTTCGCTTGCGACGACTGCCGTCACCGCGAATTCGACAGGCGCGCGCGAGAGCCTGTGCGGGGAAGATAGCATTGAGCTGGGAGCAACAGAGAGAAGCGACGAGGGGTGGAGAGATGTCGAGCGCGGCATCATCCGCATCGGTTGGAGAAAAGTCTCATTATATAGCGGACAGCATCTATGCAGGGAGGCAAGCTGGACATTGTTCACTTCGTACCGCTCGCACCGTACCCTCCGCACAGCTCGCGCCGTCCCGCTTGCGCACTTCGCGGTCCCTTATCATTGTCTGGTCCGATTGTGACCGTACTACGCGTATCCTTCTGACCCATTGTGTAACAACAGCAGCTTAAATTGTGATGCTATGCGACGTCGTATAGTCGGCCGTACATCGTTTGAACGGATCGAAAAGAGTCAGGCCTGCTGGTCCAAAGAATCTGTCGTTCGCGTGAGGAGCATCTGAGTGGGCGAAGAGGCGCCGGTCAATGCGCCAGTATCGTCAGCTTGCAGGTACCACGAAGAGGTTCTCCACCTCCACGCGGGGACGAAGGCGGGGAGGGGGTCCAGGCCCGTCGCTCTCACGGATCTGCGGGCCAGTAGTCATCGAAGGCAGGACAATGAATAGGGAGCTCACCAGGAACCTGTCCGTTCGACATACATGACGCAGACGCGGTTGCTCATAGAGCTTCGCCCGCCCACGCGACCTCGCAAGCCGCACGTGCGGCGTTGTAGGCCGCTCGCGCGATCTCGAAAAACCCCACGCGACCTTTCAAGATGTTGCTCGCTCGCGCGTTCGCGCCGGAGAATGCGCTCACTGGCACCGAGACGAAGGACGTGGCTCAGGCACGCAAAGCGGGAGAGACCCAACCGCACGGTCAGGTGAGCGCTGGGGGTTGATTGTCGGTGACTGGTGTCCGGTATCTTGCGGTCATGTCAGGCGGCCGTCGCCTTTAGTCTCAGCCTCACAAAGCCCTGCAATTCGTCTGCGGCACTTGCGCCAAAAGAGGGCGAGTGATGAACTAGCTAGAAACGCCGCTGCGTCATTTTGTGGCATGGGTGCACACGGCGCATTCGCGGCGCCGAGTGGCAGGCTATATAACATTGGCATAAGCATCTGCTAACTATCTGTAAAGGAGTGGATGAGTCGGCGACTTCAAGCAAAAAAAAATAGTCTCATACAGTTAAACATTAATTTTCTTCGACTTCCCACAGCACCGGTCTCCTGTCCCGCCTCTGCAGTTCATATACTCAAAAGCGCTTGCCGCCACGCCTGAGGGGCTGTCGAGTCCCCCGGCGTGGATGATCATCATCGCTTGATGAGCTTTCGACGGCGCGCGCACGTTTCGCAGGTGGAGGAGAGCTGTCCGAATCCGAACTGTCCACCCGCAGTTTCTTCGCCGGCTTGCTTCCCGCTGCATTCTTCGCTGAGCTCGCTGGCTTGGAAGCGGTCGCCGTCGCGGCCCTGCTCGCAGGCTTCGCGCTACTTGCGGGCTTCGTGCTACTTGCTGGTTTCGTAGAGCTAGAGGCAGGCTTGGAGGAGGCAGCGAGCCTCGCTTTCATAGATGGCGGCGGCGAGGGCGACGGAGAAAGCGATACTCGACGCGCTGCGGTATCGGGCGACGGCTCAAGTGCGATGCCCTTGCCTTTGCCGCTGGCGGCTACAGCCTTCTTTGGTGGGGAGCTTCGTCGTCGGTGGATGACTCTGTCTCGGAGTCCTCCGCTGCTGGGAGTGGGGCCTTCTGCGAAAGCAAACGTAGTTAGAAGCAAATTCAAGAAAACCATTCCAGCGCGGCAGATGACCATGGAAAGGAAAAAAAAACACGGCTAGTAATTTATGAGTGTCGAGAACCACCGAGTTCCATATAGTTTCAGACGTTCCCAGTCAAAATAGACGGGATCAGTAGAGAGGTGGGAGAGCGGATGATGAGAGGGTATCGCGTCATATCGATGTTCGGCACCCATCCAAGTCCGCAATTCCAACCAGAGAGACAGAGCGAAGAAGCGCGTAGCGTATAGCACATTGAACGTGCATCGAGGCCAGCCCCTTCAGGGCAGCAGAGCGAGGAAGCCAATCCGGACACGAGTAGCCCAAGTCGTTCGCGCGTGGCCCAAATCGCACGCGAGTCAAAAGCGCGGAGTCTGAACGACCGCTGTGGAGTGCGATATGCGGCCATGAGGTGAGGAAGCAAGTGAGAAGCAAGATAGCGAGTCGCGGACATTGAGCGAGGACGCTCGCATTAAATGACATACAAACACACCTTGGCCGGTGGCGGTGGAGACGACACTTGAGGAGGCGAGGGCATCTCCTGCTGAGGAGGCGAGACATCCTTTATCTGGGGAGGAGAAAGGTCCTCTATCTGGGGAGGCGAAAGTTCTTCTACCTGGGGAGGCGAAAGCATCTCCCTACGCGGAGGTGGGGTCAATGGCTTTCGCGACAATGCACCGGGTCCAGACGCAGGTCCACGCAGTGATATGTCATGCCTGCCACTCCGCAGCGGCTCATCCGGCGCGCTCAAGTCCGGCTTTTCGGCGCTAGATGCGATGCGCGCTGTTTTCGAGGCAATTAGTCGGTGCAGGCCAGATAGCAGTGTCGTTCGGGGCGATTTAAAGGAGAACCATCAGTACAAATTAGAGGAAGGAAGCGAAGGGCCAATACGAAGGGCACGGAAGGTCAATGCGAAGGATAGATAAGCTATAGCCAAAAGTGTAAATGTGGCAAAAGCATCAGAGCATTTTGACGGAAGAGGAATTGGTAGAACATGCCGGGAAGAGGCCCGGGGTATGTGTCATCGTGAGTGGTAGGATACGCACGGAGAGGATCCTGAAGGAAGCCGAACATGGCGCTCATTCGCTGGAGGCTTGTGGCGACACGAGGCTTGGCCATTGCGTTCCGAATATGTGTGTCCGGGGTACGACGCGCCGTGCGTGCAGTCCTGTCTATCGCCTGCACGATGATAGGTAGAACAGTCAGGTCATGTTCATCAAAGAATAGCGAGACGAAGTAGACGACGAGAGCGTGACCACGAACTCACCTTCTCCAAATTGCTGTCAGCCATGTCCGCGACATTGTCTTGACCGCCGAACGCGAGTTGGGTGACACTGATAAGCGGGAATATCAGTTGTTGAGAGAGCAAGTCCGCCGACATGCGATGTCCGACGTAATTGGTTTCCCAGGTCCAGATGAAAGACTCCGCCTCGATGCGAACAGCTAAATCCTGAGAAATATAAATCAGCTTTCATCCTTTCAGGATACAGGCTGTTAAGCAGCTTCGATAACATCAGGTATGCGTTAAGATATCCAGATCGCGGCAGACAGGAAGGCAGCCACTTACTGAGTAACGCGTCGGAACAACTTCGAAGGACAGCTCTGGAAACGCTGCAAGCGAGTGAGCTCGACTGATGAGCTCGAGTCGAGCCGCTCGCCACGATTCTTCTTCAGTCTCGTCGAGGGGTTCAGAGGAGGATGGCGTGGCGTTGCATCGACGCCACCGCCGTGCAAACTGAGCACTCGACAACACTGAAGCAGGGTCATGGTTAAACAAAAGACAGCTCGGAGAGATGCAAATACTCACCTTCGGCCCAAACACTCTTGGTATCCGTGATGATCACGGTACAAGACAAATCCGCCGGGTTTGTTGTGAATTTCTGTGAACATGATCAACGTTATGAATATACAACGATCGCCAAGATGTTAAGCGGAGAGCTGCCCGTTAGCTGTAAGAATGGAACCAGCTCTGCAGGAACTGAACCAAGAAGGGACGTACAATAAGAAATGGCGTCGACGTTTGCGCGTCTGTCTTTGCTAACCATTCCTTGCCTAAGAGGCGTTTTGCATGTTCCTTCATGATATAATCGTCAGCTAAGCCAGTGGAGCCATGTCAGAGCTTCGTAGACCCACATCTGTGAGTTCTTCCGCCATCTGTGGTGCTGCACTGTCGCTGCAGTCGTGCAGTAGCTGCTACTGGTGGCGGCGCTTATTTAGAGCTGTTGAGCCCCTGGAGCCCACGTTGGATTTTCATAGGGAAGGGGCAGGTAAAACATACCGTGGCTTCCTCTGAGCCTCGGGATATCGACTGAGACAACCTTTGAGCCGGGAAAGGTGGGTGAGGCGACCTCGACGTTGAAGTTGAAGTTGAAAGGCACCACGTGGTCAGTAGTGATGCATTGATGGCCCGTCATGACATTGAGAGCCACGCGAGTGTAAACAACATTTGGTTCCGAGCCGACATGTCAATATTGCCAAACAGCAAGACTAATGCCTCTTGCCTCCTCCCATCTCGGCCCTCGGCGAAAATGTTCTCCAGTTGATCCACGTCTCTCACGAAATCTCATGGAACCGGCGGCACTTTGGGGAACTTCCACTATCGCTTGTCGGCCACTAGGAGGACTGGTACTGGAGACCGACGACTTTATCCTCAGTGGCGTCCATCTTGTGCGCAAGGATCCGAATTTTGAACCTTCTCCGGGACCGACTACTTTATGGGAATTAACATTCATGCTTGTGCTTTCTAGTCGAACACGGTGGCGCGGCTTGCAGCGCGAACTTATTCTGGTGGCACGGCCGCGTGCAGGTGCGCGTGAAACCTTTTGTGCCTTTAATAACCCTCTGACTGTGATTGTTAGACTGGATACTGTCTGTTGGCTGATATATGCCGCTTACTGGCCGCATAGCCGGATGTATGCGCCTTCGGGGCGCATACAACCAGCTCCGCGTACCCGCTATTCCCATACGCTTAGGACTCGGTCCACAACTCCTCAAAATTATGCGCGAAGGACGACAACACTGCCTATGTGGCTCTCTACGCGCGCGGACTCTGACGCTTCGACGGTGGCTTCACCGATTGCACGATTGACTCGTCTCCCCTGGGTACCACTTGGCTGTCTACTCTCTTGAACCTGTGGCGAAACGTGATCTTCGGGCTGATTCTAACGTGACTTTCGGGCTCATCTCGACGTATATCACTTCATGGGCTATGCAACGCTGACCTTCTTTCGGTAGACCAGCGCCCTGTTCAAGTGGTGGACCTCCAGGCGCCAAGTCCTCGACTGATCTGGTCTCACATCTCGTCAGCTCTCTCTCGTGCTTGCTACCTCACTCTTTCTCCTCGCTTCGTTTGGGACATACACTTCCATCAATGCCAGGAATACACGCTCTGGCCCTTTTGACCCCACCTCTCCTTCCTACTCTACGACGCACTTCATCATTATGTGGTCGTGTCAACATCCTTGCCGAGTCCGACACTATGCATCATTATCTTTACAATTATATCTTGTACCCTCCCGTCGCCCTTCGCTTCTTCATCGTTAACCGACGCCATACTTGCTCAGCGTTCAGGCCTTATTGCTGCTTCACATCACGATCATTCTGGCCTCTCTCCAATACTCAATACACTCATCCGTGGATATTCGGGACGGGAGCCAGGCGGAACCAACTTTCCCTCGATCAACCGTACAACGAACCTCCTCACAAAGTCCTGACCGACAGGGGTCACTCGCGCAGCCGCGCTCGTGGCGCCTTCAGCGATGGTGGTGTGCCGAGATGCCGCTTCGCAGCCGCAAGCGCGCGCTAGTAGCTCTCCTGGGCTGTGCCGTTGCTATACTGTGCGTCCCTCGCAGTCACCTTGTTATCGATGGGTGTCCCAACTCACCGTCGACTCACAGTGAGTGAGAGGTGACTCAGACAAGGGCGTGGGAGTTGCGACTGCGTCACCTGGGGGCATGTGGCGGTCGCGCTTTGACCGCATGGCTGCTGTCGCGAGCAACTACATAGCAGTTGGCCAGTAAGCGCTGTGGACGCGCGAAGGCGATGTCCAATGAGCAGCAGAAGACGGACCAGATAGCGGCGCACCTCTACACGAAGCTCGCCCACGTCGTTAACCATGGACGCGCGACGGACAGCCGCGCAGGGAAGACGGACAAGTGGGTGCGTGCCCCGCAGTGTTGCATGTGCTACAACGTCCGCCCGCTGACCCTCGCCTCCAGTTCAATCTCGAGCTCCCAGACTCGGAGGTTCTCTCGCGCGAGGACCGCGAACGCTACAAAGCCGTATCCATCCCCCCACACCCACCGCCACTCGAGCTTCAAGTCCTCTTATCCGTACCGCCAGCGCCTAACCAGGCGCTTGTCTATGCGGCGGCTGATGCCCCGCGTCTACGCGTCGAACCAGTCCCGCGAGCTGTTGTACTCGAATCCTGGGCGCTCACCTTCATCTCTCGCGGCGAGCTCGATCCCGACCTCCCGGCCGCTACCACGTACAAGCACGGCATCTCGCTCTTCCGCAGCGTGTTCTCGCTCCTGCGTCTGCTGCCCGTCTGGCGCCTCTGCAAGCGGCTGCGCCGGCGAGGCAATGGGCTTGGTATCCAGCTGCGCGTGAAACCCCCTGGAGCCCAAGCACCTGGCATGAGCGCCAGCGGCGCGTGGGATGGCATCATGGGCTTGCGTGCGTGCCCCGTTCTATGCACTGCGCACATCGCTCACATCTACGCACAGACATGCCTCCCTCGCCAGGCTCAGCACCGTTGCCGACGTCAACGCACACGTTCGCCCCAATCCCGCACGCCGCTGGTCTGTTCTCACTCTCCGTAAACTATCTCTCCGCCCCGGACTTCTCGCTCGAATCGCTCGAGAGCCTTCTGTCATCGCGCTTCCTTTCCGAAGGCCCGGACTTTGTACCCACGCTTCGCAAGAATCAGCAGCGCGATAGCGTCGTCGGTTCGTCGGGCTCGCTGGCCCTCGGCTCCACGCGCGCGCCACTTGCCAGATCGCCGCCGCGCGACATTCCACTCTCCGGACGCTCCCCGCCCCACACAAGCAGCCCGCTTGCTCGATCCCCGCCGCGGCAGTCTGTGCCCCTACCTCGCTCGCGCACAAGTTCACTTGCCTCAGGATCCGCGTCCGTGCGCTCGCATGCGCTGGATCCACCATCGCTTGCAGCCCGCCTGCGTCGCGAGAGCAGCACCCGGCGCACGACACCAGAACCTTCTATCATCACACGCGGAGCGACCGCGCCTGGTCCAGACCTGCCTTCATCGCCCATGAACATCGCGTCGCCGGCACGGCCGAGCATCAACCCATTCAAGACGGGTACCGTCAGCGGAAGCCTCGGCGGCGTCGCGGGAAGTCTCGGCGGCGTCGCGGGCAGCCTCGGCAACTCGCCCGGCTTGTCTTCCCGTCGACAGCAGGCGCCGTCGTCTTCCAAGCCCTTTCCGCCGGCGCAGTTCCCGCCCTCGCCAAGCGCCTCGACCCGCGGGCCGCCAAGTCCGTCGCTGCGCGGCCCGTCGAGCCCGCTGCCCAGCCCCTCTTTGCGCCCCGCCCCAAGCCCGCCCGGAAGTCGCCCAGCATCTCCGCTAGAGCGCGAGCGTCGCACGTCCGAATTAGGCGCGCCCGATGCCCGGCCTGTGGCTACGCGCAAGCGCTACTCGAGCTCCTTTGGGCACCGGTACGAGGCCGCTGGGAGCGTAGGCAGCGGCCGCGGCGTGGGCATCCCCAGTAGCTTCGGAAGCGGTCGCCCAGGAAGCATGGGCAGCGGGCAGCCTGGGAGCGTAGGAAGTGGACCAGGACGCCCAGGAAGCATGGGAAGCGGTCCTGGGCGTCCGGGAAGCTGCAGCAGCGGCCCGGGAGCCAGTCGACCAGGGAGCGTGGGCAGCGCGGCGCAGCTGCCGGGGCCATCGCAGGCGCCGACGCTGCCCGCCCCCGGCTCGTCGTTCCTCAGCACTGCGACGGACGACGACGACATCTCGGCGTTCGTGCAAGACATTGACCGCAGGAAGCCGCTGCACGCGCGGCGGCCGCCAGCGAGGTCCCCGGAGGAGCCGCAGGGCGAGGACCGCGAGCGGCGTCCGGTACCGTCCGAGCGACGTCCGCTAGGGGAGGAACGTACACTGACACCGGGGGACGTCGGCCGCGCTGCCCGCCCACAGCCTGCTCAGCCACAGCCACCCGATGATGCCCCACAGTCACCACCCGGACGTGTCCTTGCGACGGAGGACGAAGTGGACGCAAGACTGCGCGCCATGAACGACCAGTTCATGGAGAGCATGCGCGGCCTGGGCGGCCGCGGCCGCGGGGCCGGCGGAAGCGGGGCGACCAGCGCCGGAGGCAGCGGCGCAACAAGTCGACTTGCTGACGAAGGTGGGACGACGAGCCAAGGATCCGAGGAAGTTATCGGGCGACTCGAGCTCGAAGGTCAAGGCGAAGGCAGTCCCGGAGGGGCACTTGGCTTCCGGCGAGGGGGTGCAAGGCCGCGGTAGGACATCATCGCATGTTTCTCTCTTACGACTCCGGACTATGACTTTATGTACTTATGTGTATATTTGATCCTTCTCGCCTCTTTTATCACGTCCATAATCCATTGTCTCTCAGTGCCTGTATACGCTACACATATACATACGCGCCACGTACTTTCATGTCTCTCTTCTCATCGCTTGCTATCTATGACAGGGTAAGATGACCGGTACTTATATATCTGTAGCATTTTGAATTGAGTGGCTTACTCCAAAGACGCTTCTGCACGACCGCTTCTGAACGAATGTCGGGGAAGAAGAAGAGACCAAACGAGAACAACGCTTTGTTTGTTGGCGTTTGGAGTTGTGGGTCCACGCTTCAATCGTGGTGTTTCTCCATTTTGTCTTTCCAAGAGCTCAAATCTCGTCTACATACCTCAAATACACACATGTATATGCTCTACTATGTCGGTACCTCCCATTTACCTCTTCCTAACGACCGGCGCTACAAACACGGCAGAGCGCGCGCAAGGCGACTGCGACAGACTGTGAAGTTCACCTCCTATATGTTCTTGACGCTATAATACCAATCATGCGATGTAGTTTTTCAGACGATCGAATAATGGAAGCACGTTGCACGACACAAGCCACAACTGCATTTCTATGAGCATCTCGATACTGGCCTTCATGAAAAACATACATTATACAAGCCATACGACCGCTGGTCAGCGTCTTGCGAGTGATCCACCAAGAAGGATGTTGCTGTGGCGCCGGCGAGACCGTAAACAATTATGATGCATGCCACCGGCGGAACCCAGAAGCACCACAGGACTGTGGACCATGCCAAAAGCAGAGCGCTCAGCGACCACCGCGCGAAGGACTGTGGGAGAAGCAGGGCAAGCGTCCCACGGCCGATCGCTTTGTCCCCATCACGGTCCCTGAAGTCTTGTGCATGGCCCTGTCGTGTGTTTTAGTTGATTGAGTGACAATGAGCGTGGGAGACGCACGGTTGTAAGGAAGATCAGCGCCTCGCACGCGACAGCCCATATCGCGCGTCGCGTCAGCGGCTCGTCGTTACCTACGGGGAGGGCGTCAGCAGCGCGAATGCGGCGCCGATGACAAACGCACCGAAGCAAATCGCAGTACCCCAGCAGAAGGTTACATAGCCCAGCCCACCGAGGGCAGACTTGAGGAACCAAAACCGCGCGAGGCCGCCCTCGTTGTAGACGGTGATGGCCAGGACGTAGGCGATGCTCAACGGAGCTATACCGTGGCGCGCGCTCCCGAGGAGTGCGGCGGTCACTACGCAGACATACAGTGCTCTTGCAGAGGATGGGGAGATGCGTCCGCTAGGGATAGGTCGATGGGGCTTCGAGATCTTGTCCTCCTCAATTCCGGTGACCTACGACAAACCGCGTAAGGCGAGGCACAGCAGCGAGGGAGCGGGCGGAATACCTGGTTCATGATCTATGGAAGAAGGTCGGGTCAAGTGCATCTAAGCATTGTCGTGCGAGCGCATACCTCGAAAGCCAGAAGATGCAGCTCCAGCCATACGAAGCCCTCGAGGAAGGCCGCCGCATCGGGCATTCCGACAAGGGCAACTCCCATGGCGATCTGCGAAGCCTGCGTCAGTCGAGAACAAAGTACAACCATAGCGTTGGACGCACCGCAGGACAGAGAACCCCGACGATGTTCGATTCAGAAAATAGATACAGCGTATAGGCGGCCTCCAAGAGGCTTTCTGCCGTCTCTCGCGAGAATCTGGCCACATCATGCGTCGTCCTGCGGATGGCGTACATTTTGAGCTTATCTTGAAGCCAGTTCGCTTCTTATATACGTAGCCTCTTCGGTGACCGGTAAATCAGTGTAATGCGCGCAGAAACACTGCGGTTGTCAATGCTGCAATGAAGTGTTTAGTGCATTGGCAGGGGCATCAAAACAAGCAATGCTGAATCTGACCGCTCGGGTGTCTATAGGGATATTATTCCGCCAGAAGCGGTCTGTTGTCGGGGCGAGGCTTGCGATATTTCCACTCGCGCGTGCAGTCAATTGAAGGGTTGCCGTCCTGTTTAGATTGGCGTCCTGCAGGGTGGAACTGCGTTCGAAGGGGAACGCACACGTCTGCACAATCTTCTCAATTAAATCAGCGGAATAAGCATCTATGTCGCAACTCACCGTCTGCAACCGGGCGTCCGCCGGAAGCTCCTCTATTGTGCGTCTGAATCAGCGGTGCTGTAGAGTGCGAGCTTTGCCCGCATCCTTACGAGAGGTACCGTGCGCGATGTTCTGTCATGTCATTGGAAAGCCCCGTTATTGTTTCGAAGGCGTGAAGGATCATGGCCGGGAGATGGGCGGTTTTAATGTGGCCGCTCCTCAGTGTTACAGCGGAAGCCACCGAGGTGACGCAAGACGCAAGAGTGAGGAATTCGCTATACGAGTCGATACGGAGGCTACGAGGTCGAGACGGCGAAGAGAAGAGGACGAGAAAGAAGAAAAGAGTGTTGAATACAGTACGCAGGCCGAGACGTACTGCAGAACAAGATTGATCCCGGCTGGCACATCTTTCAATATAACGCAAGATGGCGCGGCCCGAGCGGGAGTCTTGCTTTCGGAGGCTTAGCGACGATTCTGCTCCTACTCATAGCAAAGCATGGAGCAGACGCTGCTTCCAGCTTATAGAATGGAAGTATAGATATCCCAACCATGCTCTATGAGAGATAAGGACCGATGGTGGTGTGCTTGTTAAAGGTTTGGGACAAGAAGACGTGTGCGCCACATCGGGCTCTCGGTCCGAAGGCTGCGTACACTGTGCCACACAAAGCCAAACAAAGCAAGTCGACTTTAAGTTTGAACAAGTTTGGTTTTCTGCGAACTTGCTCGCTCTGCAAGCACAACGAAGCGCCAGCTTACTATATACTCTTGGATCGACGGATATGCCAGCTCAGTACGCCTTTGACCAATTGACTTTGTCCGCCGTGCTCAGCTAGTAGTAATGGTAGCATGCACGAGTACCAAAAAGGAGATGCTCCGAGCTCGCCACGCTTCTATGCTGTACCAGAGCCTGTATACAGGGACTGGTCGATTACTACTGCAATCGACTCGCGTCGGATCGGCTGTGAAACCGAGCTCGGGCTTGATTGTGACTATTCTTCTCTTCTTGATGAGCCAATGGTACAAGTAAGGTAAGGAGGTGATATTAGGAGTCGTCTCGCTCAGCCTTAAAAGCACACAACTAAGTACGCAAGTCGGCCGCTATGTATGGAATCCCTGGTGGGCAAATCACAGTGAAGCCACACTTTTGATATCTGAAGTCCGATTTTTACCATGTTGAAGGACGTTCCGCTGGCCAGAGACAGACTGAATATGTCATGTAGGGAATCCCTCATAGGAGACGCCTATACTTCTTGGTTCGGACTTGCTTCGGGCACAGCCTCTTGTCCCGAACTTCCATCACTGTCGGCCTCTTTGCACTCCTTCTCACATTTGGATAATCATCATAAGCGCAACGGGCAGATCTACAAGACTCAGCTGTCTGTCATGAGCACATACCTCTACGAGCTCCCGACCACCGGCGCCATCTCGTTCGCCGACTTCTGCACGGATCACAGCGCTGCAAAGTCCTACACTGCTCACATAACTGTCGCAACCCAGCAAAGGGCAAACCTCCGCGCTGCGCTGAAAGAGAGCAAGCGCACAGAAGGCGTCGAGAGGGACTACCTCAAGCAGGTCAAGGTGCGTTGTCCCTGCGATGGATTCGACGATCGCTCACGCTCGAGCAGGTCCTCGATGATTACCTGCCCCAGCTCCTGGGCATCATGGCCTGCGTCGCTCACGATGAAGTCGGGCTGAAGGAGGAGCCAGGTACGCGCTATCGTCCGCCTGCACTAGCACGCTTAACCGAGCTCAAGTCTTCAGCTGGCGCACGACGCTCTCATCCAACGTCTTCAGGGATTCCCCTCGCATGAACATCCCCACCCTACATGGCGACCTCGCCTTCTCCCTCCTCACCTATGCCTTTCTGCTCTCCAACCACGCCCGCGCGGTCGTCGCCCCGCTCGGCGCCTACGAGCACGATCGGTCGATCTCCGACATTGAGCGCCGAGCCAAGGACGACAAGCTCAATTTCGCCGTCAGCCTGCTCTGCCGCGCGAGCGGTTTGTTCGCGCATATCAGCGAACGTGTGCTAGTCGATTGGGAGGCCAGTCGTGACGGCGGCGCCGCAGGCTTCGTGCGACCACCCGATCTGCACAAGGATGTCGTCACCGCTCTCGCCAAGTGCGTACGTTGACTAACGCTTGAGGTATCTGCGCCAGTACTAATGCGTATACCAGGATGGCTCTGGGTGATGCCCAGACATTGGCTATCCGCAAGCTTCTCACAAGGGCGGCGAACGATAGCGCGGTCACCCCCGGTCCGCCCCTTCCTCGATCTCATCCGTCGCCCAGCCTCCTCGGCAAGCTTCATCTGGAGTGCGCTGAACTATACGGCACTGCCCGGGCTCTGGCTTTGACTCCGGGAGCCGCTTCTAAGGACGCAGGAGGCGTTGCCCATGCGTTGCGAGCGTATCTCAACAACGAGACTGCCATGCACACCGCCTTGGCGCACAAATGGCTAGGCATCGACGCAGGAGAGAACGGTGGCTCCGACAAGGGCGGCGAGGCCGTCGGCTGGCTGACGTGGGCGAAGAAGGAGCTGGAGGCGAGCCGCGATGCTAGCAAAGGCGTCAAGGGCATCGCCATCGGCAAGGACGAGGCGAAGGGTCTGCGCAAGGGTCGCGTAGCGGACGAGCTTGCGACGCTTAGCTTGTTCTTGAAACACTACAAGAAGACGAACGATTCCGTAAGTGCGGTTTCCCTGTCCCTTTTGCTATCGACTAATTCGTTCGGCAGGTCCACTTTCAACCTGTACCCTTGCAATCGGAGCTACAGTCGCGTATACCAGCGGGGCGCGCCGCGGTCGCCGCCAAGCCTTACGCACCGCCATTACCTGCCTTCGGCCCCGGCAGCATCGAACACACACGTCGTCAGGCAGAGAACGTTACGCTGGAAGAGGGCGTAGAGCATGCAGACAGGCCGCCGGCTGACAGGACAACTTCGGAGGCGTCAAACTATTCTGGAGCGGGGTCGTATTACTGAGCGTCGTGAGTATGTGAACACGGCATTTCGTTGCCGTCTGTAATCTGATTCCTTTCATTGTGCTTTGTGAAGATGCGTGTTGTGACCGGGGATCCCCGGGCTGTGGCAGTCCTTTGTTACTGTGCGAGGCTGTGACAGTTCGACCACGGGACTGGCCACGGGATTTGTGTCACAAACCACCGGATCTGTTGCCGAAATTGCCTCATTTGGTAGTTTTCAGCTCCATTAGGCAGATTCCGGCAGGCGGTCACGTCACATACAGGCCATCCTCCATTCTCGTTTAGGACACCGTAGGCCCTTTCACCGACTCCGTGACGTGCAAGATCTTCGTCGTATAAAGCCTGCCACCACTTCGTTTTGCTTTCTTTACCGACGACCTTTATTGGACCGCCGCCCATTTCCCGCCGCCCGCGCCACCCAAGCCTGCTTTGACCGTCGTTGGTTCCCGATCAGAAACGCCGCACACCAGCACGTAGCCACCCAAAGCAACCTCACGTCCCCCGCCACTTATCCACGCCCCCATCCAATATGTTCTTCCTCGCACAACTGTCCGCGGTTGCAGGGCCGCTCGTGACCCGCGAATTGTATCGACGTCTGTCGGCATGGCTTATTTCTATGGCTCTCCGCGCCGGCACCGGAAGGTATCGACTGCAGCCCACCATCACTGCGCCGCCCGCAGTCATCTTAGACGATCAAGACAACGACCCCCTCGCCGCCCACGCTCCACACCGTCCATTCGAAGAGCTATACTGCGCCGTCGAGGAGTCAAGTTATGCTGCTGGAAATGCGGTATACCAAACTACGAACGAGCCCTCCTACCACGTCGAGATGCCCGGCGTCGCCCAGGCCAACGACTCCACCACCATCCCCGCGTCACACTCCACCGACCTCGTCTGGGTCGGCAACGCTCCGCGCATCAATACGTCGCCCATGTCCGATCTGCTTCCTATAATTGCCTTGCTTCTGCTCTCTGGTCTCTTGATCGGCGCCATAATAGAGGTGCGCAAGCGTCTCTCGTCTCTCGTCCAACTAAAGGCTTACGACAACGTCGCAGATCGTCACCGCCGTGAAGAGCATCAAACTATCTTCTTCTCGTAATCTGCAGCTGTCCCCTCATATGCGTGAAGGACTCTCTGTAGCTTTGTCTTTCATTGAAATTCTCTGTCTTCCCATAATACCCGTCCATAAACTTATCCATGGTGTGTGTTTTGACCTCATTCTAACGCTGAGTCTGACGATATAATTTAGACGTCTTCATGATGCCTCTCTTCCACGTTCTCTGTGTTATATTCGATGATGATCGTCTTGGTGAGTAGGCCAATTTCTGTTTGCGAGCGACTCTGATATCCCTCCTGTTTCCCTGCATGATCCATTCCGCGATGTCCATCAACTTTACACCACCATCGTAGAAGCATTCTCCTCTATCCTACACTCCGAGCTCCTCGTAGTTCGCATCACGCTGCGCAACTCAACCCTTCATTTTGCTCTTCCGGCTTGCCGTTGCTACATCGTCGAGGGTGAGTTGAGCATCATGCATCCAGACAAATACTCAATATTTATTCCTCAGAGTTGCGCATGCAACATGCGGAGCAAGCAGTTACAGTGGGACAACCCTCCGTTGTCGTCCCTAGCGGCACGATATCCCCCATCGCCCGCGTTGACCGAGGAGTCTCTACGATGACGGTCTACACTCGCGACGACCTCCGTTCTGCGCCTGCGGAGATCACGATACAGCAGGCCACAGTCGCAAGGAGCTATACCGATCAGACTGTCTCCGTCCTACCGGTGCTTAATGCCCTTGTGAAGAAGGACGTCGTGAACGCGTCGGCTCAAACCAACGACGATGGTGTGTATGATTCTACGCGTAATGTCACTCAGTATTCACAGCCATCTTGCAGAAGCCCTGTGCGCTGCGTGCCAGCGCGTTATCTCGCACGTCAGAGCAGTAGGCTCGGACGAATCATCCAGCGACTCTGGCGACTCCAGCGCGGACACCGTAATACAGGCCGTATATCAACCACTGTCAGTGATGTCCGAGCACGCGGCTCGGCGATCCGGTGTCCCCGCCGATGAGGGCCTTCCTCGAAACCTCATCGCCGACTGCGCCGACGACGAACTCGTTTTCACTGACATAGCGGAGCTGCGCGTTTACCGCGCAGGGTTCGAAGCCGCCTCCGATGCCGCCGCGCACGTCCCGCCCACGCACAACAATGTGCCTTTTGTGCCGCGCCGCTTCTCGCGCACGCAGCGCGACCGTGATGTCTACTGCTTCGGGTATTGGGAATTTCAGCACCTGCGGGAGCTGAACGACCTGGAGCACCCGCTCAGTGCAGATTACTACCTTGGGATGATGGCGAAGGAGAAGGATGTGGTGATGATGCCCGGGACGCGCCCGTACCAGGAGACGCGTGCGTGCCGGCTGGGCTGGTGCGACGAGTGGTACTTGACAAGCCACCCCATGCGTAACGGGCAACGGTCATGCCGCTCGTGGACGTAGACGATCTTCAGGACTTTGCTTTTGTGTCTTGTATCCTCTTATACCTTACGATTACTGTATCATGAATAGTATGAATGTCACGATATTTATCGGAGTGGTCTCCTACGTCGAAGACGCCTGCAGAATCATGTCGGCCGCCTGCAAGTATGATGGTCAGATGGCTGTGTTGATGTACGCGATCTAAGCACTGACCTTCTCCGCAATGGCATAGACTGTTGCCTGAGTATGTGCCGAGATGTGCAGAGGAATCACGGAGGCATCGACCTGACGGGAGTGAATATCGTGCGCTTGCTGGTACAAGGGATACTCACGACCCGAACGTTCGCCGTACCGTAAACCTTCAACTGCGCATCCACAACGCCTCCATCCTTCCTCGGTAACATAGACGCAGTGCCCACCGGGTGATACAGCGTTTGAAAGTTCTCAGTCACGTACCGCTCGAGCTCCTCCTGAGTCTGCACTGCCGGTCCGGGTGCAACCTCGCGCGTGACGCAAGACTTGTACGCCTCGGTGACCGCCAACTTGCGGATGAAGCGCACGGAGTCGACGAGGAGCGCCAAATCGGCCTTCTTGCTAAGGAACTCGGGATCGATTACGGGCGGCGTGCGAGGTTCGATGGACTGGATGTGCACGGTACCGCGCGAGAACGGTCGCTGCAGCAGTCCTCCCAAAGAGCAATGACCCTTAGCGGGGTCCGGGGTGATACCAACAACCGGATAGTTGTTCGCGGCTTGCATAACTCTGAACGGATGTCAGAAATTGTTTGAGGCTAATACGATCACGTACTCGAGCGCTGCGGCCGGCTTGCTAAGCAATTCCTTTTGCATGATCCACGTTCTCCGGATAGACGGAAAGACCTCGTCCAAATCCTTCGTAGCTTCATCAACAGCTGCGCTAATCTCGATGTCTGATGCAAAGGCCTGCCAGGTGAAGTATCCGTACGAGTAGGGGATGGCGGCAAACATGCCCTTCTTCTCGGCGAAGCTGAGAGGTCTATGATCATTGATGCTGTGAGCACGAGTATATGGCACACATACTATCGCTTCAGCTCCTCTTCGGCGCGTTGTGGATCTTGTAATTCGTCCCAAGACTGAAGGCCACTCCTGAGCTCGAAGGCGGTGGGCACAAAGATGTGCTCCTACACGACGATCAAAATTCATCCCAGCTATCATTCGAAAATACGAACCTCTACAAAAAGGATCAGAGGATGTATGCGAATATTTGTTACTACGTACGAAGATTTCTGCCCACTCCAGGCAGATCCACGACGGTCTCGATACCGTGCTCGTTCAACAGATGCTTGTCACCGATCCCTGCGCGATCGCATGAGCCGAATATTGATCATTAAAACATCAGTGAATTCGAACCGGATAGCTCCAGGATCTGAGGTGTCTGATATGCTCCTGTGGACGAGCAAAGTCAGTATATAATCGACAGACTGGTCCTCAAACAAACCGGCACAGACGATCACTTCTTTGGAGGCCGTCACCATCTGCGTCGTCCCGTCCCTAGTGAACTCAACCCCTTTAGCGACGGCGAGGCCGCCGATAACACTGTCTTCGGCGAAAGCGATGCGCATAACTTGTGCCCCTGTTAGAATCTCGAGGCGCGACAATGAGGTCTTGACCGTGAGGTACGCCTGTGCAAGGAAGACTGTAATCAGCGATGCATACATATATTTCTATATGAAAACGTACCGATGCACAGGAGGACCGTGTTACCTTCGCCGGATCGATGCTTACGAGACCCGTCCATGTGCCGAGGTTGTCGCCGTCAGACTGCAAACAGCAGCTCTATCAGAGCGTGACTATCGACGCGGAAACAAAAGGAACGTACGCTGTCTTGATTGACAGGAAATCCCAGCTCCTCAAAGCCCTTGAGGAAAGGCAGGTGTACGTCTGATATCTGTGTTGGCGGGGAAACGATAATCGGACCCGACGTCCCATGCGCGGAAGGGTCTAGCTTGAGCATGGTCGCCTCTTGTAGGTCATGTGAAGCGATCATGGTTTCCGACTGTTCGAGCCGTCAGTAAGCTATGGTCGCCGATTTTGGCGGGTATACCTTCTTGAAGTAGTGCAGCATGTTCTTCCAGTTCCAGCCTTCCATTCCGAAGCTTTCCATCGCTGAAGATTCGTCAGCGGGCGACGCCTCAATTTACACATGCACGCACCGTCGTACTCCCACGATGACGCTCTACAGAGCTCGGAAGAATTGGGCGCAAGACAAGTTTCGAGACGCACCGATTCCATTGCATGAAGTTCAACTGGATAGACCTGAGTTCAAGTACGACGTTAAGCAGTGTCGTCGCTTACCGTGCTAGAGCCGCCTATGCCCTTTCCCCTACGAGAATGAGAGCTGAAAATAGCGGATATAACAGCGCCTACCTAGGCAAGAACACTTCTCGATTATTGGCGTGCGCCTGAGGCTTGGAGAAGAAGGCCCAATCGCGGTCCGGGTGACCGATGTTCTTGATGAAGAGACCTACGCGCCCGCGTTAGAGCAGGTGGTGCAGCGATAAGGTAGCTTGGCATACCTGGGACTTGGATCTCCTGCACTGCAGTCGTGTCCACTCCAGCCTCGAGAACCAGCACTGAAGCTTCGGATTGTGCGAGACGCACAGCTAGCGATAACCCGGCTGTGCCCGCACCGACGATGATGTAGTCGTACGAGGTCGAAGTCATGATAAAAAATTATGACACGGCGAGTCTGAGGGATAGCAGAAGCGGCAGTGGCGACGTTGCCCTTTTGAATCCTCCAGGTGTTCGAAGCCATCGCGCCTAGATCGCGCTTTCCGCGAGGTTATCTTGTCCTGATGACCCTGTAGAGTCCCAGCACATGTGTTATGTCGCATCCTCGAGGAGATTCAGGTGCCGCTGACTCCTACATCGTGATGCAAGTGCGGACCGTAGCCGTCCGAAGAACTTCCCTTGTACTTGTTTATCTGAAGAGGTCTGAGCAGGGTGTCATACCGATGAGGGTTTGAAGCTTTCCTATTCCAACCAATACAGCAATTCATGGGATTGATATGTCTGGGAACTACTCACCCACCATCGTGGCACCCTTCACGGGAGAGGCTGAGGGTTGAAATGAAGACGGGAGTGTGGGAAGGCGCGGTGCAGACGTGACTATAACGTGACTGACTCCGGTAAGTTCCGTGGGACTTTCGTCACTCGTGTCGAGACTCGGGTTGACCTCCGCCATGATCGCGCCCACGTATGAGCTTGCGTCCTGGGAAACGCTCAGATAAGGAGGCAGATTGAGGTTATATGCTCACTGGGAATTGGCTCCAACCCACAGGCTGCCTGAGATATCCTTTGGATTGTCAACGGAGCACGATTCGCGGCAGGCCGGCCAACACGGCATCCGTATGTGCTGCCTGAACTTGACAGGCGCCCCCTTTGTTGAATCACGACACAGTTCTTCTCGCTTTGAGTTCAAGTAAGGAAACGACTTTATCCCAATTCACTCATCCCTACATCTTTCGAAGCTGATATCAGAATGCTCAGCCCATGCCCGCATGCGAGTAGTGCACTGACTGTCCTCGCTGGATGCCCGCGCTGACCTGTACTGATACATCGCAAGTGACTCTCGCATATGACCAGGCTGCGTTGAATGCTGGCGACTCCGCGGTCGGAAATTTGTCGTTACCCGTGCGTCCAGCTTGTATACACGCTCCTGGCTTGTCATCATTGCCGAACCTTTGGTTTGGCTATTCACTGAGATGTGCAACTTGGTCCATTTCCTTTTTGAGCTTTCACGTGGTGCACAGCCACAAGAGTAGGGAAAGCTCTGGAGTGAAGGTGAACTTGGTCCATTTCCTTTTTGGGCGACGCTGCCACGTCAGTCTGTCGTGTCGCGGGACACCGACATGGGACACCACAGGGACACACATCCGTGAGTACGCGGTCTGCAGCTGCAGGCGCGCTTCCCAACCCTTGTTCTCTGCCTTTGCTATGAGCTTCTGATGAGATGAGACCTACCTCCCTCCGGGTGAGGAAATTGTTTTCAGCGCAGAGGTCGCGGCAAGGATGGCTGCCATGAACGTCGGCCTCGGCCTCGGGAGACTTGGCCGGACGCGGCTGGCGCGATGAGATATCTTGACGATGGCTCTCAGTTTGCATGTGTAATGTTTCTCCATACTTTTTGTGCTAGTAACTACCGTGCATCACCTACGCAGCATGCATCGCGCACGCTGAATGAGCGAGACAAGAAAGGAAAGGTGTATAATATAAACGCATGTAGGCATGTTATATTACAATGTAGAACAAGGAGAGGTCCTCACAGATTTGAGCCGCTCGCGCTGCTTGTGTAGAAAAGGGGGGTGCAAGGAAGGTCTTCACGATCAGTAAACGCGTCGCGCAGCCGTGGCTGTGATACGCGGTGCATACACACTGGGTGGAGCAATCGAGCAGAGGCAGTAGTCACCTAGTGTGCCGCATCTGCGGGCCGGCAGCGCGCAGCTAAGCGATTGGCGTTGAGCGCCGCACAGCATGCTGCTGCATGCAGAGGCGAGAGCGGTGGCGCGCGAGCAGCTTCGCCGCTATGTGTTGTGATCGTGCGCCCTCCGTACTCGCGGAGACCGCAGCTGGCGATCGATGCTCTCATCAACTACTCTCATTGTGGGTATATACGGCGCGACGCACCTGTGGGGGTAGGGGGCGCTGGCATCGCGTATCTACCCCTGCTCTCACTGAATTTCGAAGCATATTCCAAGCATCAACCAAGTTCTCCACCGCGAAATTCCCGTGTTGTGAGCCCTCGAGCGGCTCGCTCTCGGTCGCGTCGCCTAGACCTCTAGGGAGAAAGAATGTGAGGCGGGGCTTGATGGAAAGTATCGCAGACTGGACGCGCGTCGCGATTGCTGGCGAGGGCATAGAGCGCGCGGCCGGCCGAGCTGACGCGACGGACGCGACATACGTTCGCAACCTTCACCGAAGATGACCCCTATGCCCCAGTGTAAGACATGAGCATGAGGGCTAATGCGCGAGCTGAATGTCGCACGTACCTGCAGTGCACCAGCGCGCTCGCAATCCTGCGGGTCATTCGCTCTGTTACTTATTCTTGCTGTGCTCGGAGGTGTCCTCGGGAATATCAATCTTGTTATCTGCAGTGCGCAAGGTCGACAGGGGAAGATACAGGACAAGAGGCGCCTTTCGCGGAGCCACGATAATGGTGGTTCATAGCAGGTTCATGTAAGAGACGTCAACGCGTCACGGACGGGTCAACGGCGAACATCGGCCCGGTTCGCCGCCAGCGCCTCGACGGTCGAGCGCTCTTGACGTTGACTCTGCGTTGACTTAACCATTGACGGACTCGCCGCGACGACGGCATGCACATCCCCCACGTCCCTTGCCTCCAGCATCTAAGACGCTATGGCAATTGTTCATCCGAGACATGTTCCCTCACCGCCTTCCCTCCTCATCGTCTCAACGACGAACGTCAACGCCCCGGCCTCCCTCACTCTGCACCACAGTCGCAGAAATGAGCGGAACCTCGGCCCTCCTTGCGATCGCGCTCTCAAACGTGCTGCTGACGGCATACACTAGTGCATGTCGCATCGATGGTTGCATATTACCAACGAGACGCGGAGAGCGCGCGCCTAAGTTCGCACGACTCGGACTATGTACGGGTACGTCGAGGACGTTACAACTGGCGAGATCGCGCTCACGTTTCGGACGAGTAGGTCGCCGCCGCGGCAGGCACAATACCGGCCAGCGGGCGAGAGATGCGACAGCCAGCGCACGCTGCACGCCAAAGCGTCCGTGGTGGCTGCCTGTGTGATGGGGTCCGGGGAAGCCAGGGAGACCGGGTCAGCGAGTCGGGCGAGCGCGAGAGAACAGGTGAGGGCGAGGGGGCGCAGACGGCGCATGCCCGCATCCGGCCGCCTCGTCCCGTCCCTCATCCTCCCACCTGCTCGCTCTCGCGCCTCCCGCTCGTACGCCATTACATGTCACTACGAACCCCACGATTCAAATCACCCACCCTTTGGCGTTCCCCCAAGCCCGACATCCTCCCTAAGCACAGCTGAGGCAACCGATGATCAGGCGATATTGTACGTCGCTCGCGTGCCGCGCTTTCAGCCGCCCCTCGCGCGGACTACCTCCCGTGTTGACTTCTGATGCACAGTAGCGCGCCGTAAACCTACACGGGCGCTCAGAGCGCGACATCCGTCTCTCGCCCTTCCTGTATGACGTCCATCCTGCTGCCTCAGAACGCAGCTGTCTACAATCACCGACGGTCTGTGTGTGAGGTCATTGTGCAACCCGTCCGACCTTCCCTCACGCGCACAGCGAGGAGGAATGCCATTGGAAGACCCCCGGCCGCCCTGCGGGAAGATTTAGGTACGTGGTCATCTTAACCTCGTACGTTCAATCTTCCTGCGCGCTTCACGCCGGGAGCGGACCACCCAAGGTCTCAATCGCATCGGGACTCCCGTGTTGCCTTGGGCGTGCGTAGCGCACCTAACCATACGTTGTCACCTGCCTTCACATGATGTTCATTCGCCCGTGCGCTTACCGTGTCACAGGGAAGTCATCACTGGCGTGTACGCCAATCGTCCGCAAGGGCGACAATGCCCAACGCTATGAAGATTTTCAAAGCGCCGGAAAGTGTCCACCAGCCTCAATTGCGTTGACGACGCCACTACTCTCATGGGCATTGCCGCCAGCCGACGGCCCGCCACAATCGTGGTGCATCGGTGCATCACCCTCTCGAGGTGCACGACCCGGATGAATAAGGTTTTACGAGACGTGTAGACAGTATACAGCCGTGCCCGGCACTGCGTTCGTGCCCTCTAGCGATGCAGTTGACGTGATTGCCGTTCAGATGTATGTTCTTATTCTCCCTGAGCCTCACGTGCTGACTATCATCACAGTTGTTCTCGAGCGCGCCCGTTCTTTGAACGCTCGCTGACGACTTGTACCGTCACCCTCGCTAGCTACACTGTATCACCAGTAGTTAGCAAATAAAATGTCGAACCTCTCTATCAATGATATTAAGTGATGAACAAATCTGCCAATACCCTGACTGCCTGCTACTTATGCGGTCAAGGCCTCTGCATACCGGCCCTTCCACCTGCTCCCTGTCTCACGTGCCAAGTCATGGAAATCTCTGATTTACGGGGTACCGTGGCCTCGCTAAGGGCCTGTTCGGTAACGGAAAACGGAATCGTGATTCCCTACAAAATCAAGATTCCGTCGAGATTCTGTCACGTGCGGCCTCGTTTCCGGCGTCTACCGAACATCGTTGTGACGGTTGTTCACTGCCGTTTATGGAAAATTCTGCTAAGGCTAGCTACTGAAAGTCTGCCAAGCTTCCAAACATTAATTAAACTCCACAGGCGCCAAATTCTATGTATACAAATCCTGTGAGCCAATTTTTGCAGCAAACGAAGGGATTTTGAGGACGGTACACGTCCGACAGCGCATGAGTGCGAACTGCGCGCCTGACACTGTAGAAGTCGAATTTTTCTTATATCCTTCCAGAGTTGGGCTCTATCTGTATTAACCCTTATTTCTGTAGGGGACAAACTTGAGAAGTAGCCCTCCTTTTGCCAAAGAGTCCGCCTCAGCAGAACGTCCTAAAACGGCAACATGTCCGTCGTCACGCTGTTGCTCGGCGGACGCCGGAAGGAATATTGCACGTGACAAAATCAAGGAAATCTCGGGAATCTCGATTGCGATTGCGTTACCGAACGGGCCCTAAAAAGGTTCGGCTCACGCCGCTTGCGGCCATTCCCCCCACTCATGTTCTGATATGGGTTGATCCTGGAGAAGAACAGCTTCAGTCCGCTCTTGTCGTGGCGCCGATTCTCGATGCTATCAGCTTCCACGTGCGAGCGTCATAGCGAAGCCACGCTTTGAATTGCCCTCATAAGACCCGAGTATCGCGCACGAGGCCTTTGGCTTGCGCGACATCCAGACTGCCACTCATGGCGCCCCCAGAGCTCCTCTCCGTGTACGTTCTTCTCCGCGGTCTCACTATCTCAGCGCTTCTCACTCTTATACAGCTTGGTGCCCCAGTTCCTCGGCATAATCTTCAACTACTTACTCTTCGGCGTGTTCATCGTCCAGCTTTGTGAGCGACTGACACCATCGCAGTCGCAGAATCTGACATCCTGGCCCACAAAGATCTTTACGTGACATACAGCGGCAAGGATCCACTCCCGATCAAGTTATTAGGTGCGTGCGTGTACATGAACTCGACCATCGGTGTCATTCAAATATCTTGAAGTGTACACGATCGCTGGCCTCGACACGCTGCAGACCGGATTTTTGACCGATCTCTCATATGGAATTTTGGTCGCGCGCTGGGGTGACCTGGAAGGACTGGCGCATCGTCCTTGGACGGCGCTGACTTTGCTAGTCGTGAACGGCATAGGTACGTGGTCCGCGCTCCGTTCATCTACCGACATGCTGACGCTACCGTAGTCTCCGGCATGATTCAAATCTTCTTCGCATGGTGAGCCTCTTCTCGCATTTCATCAGCAGCCAAATACCGATTCACCGTCTAAGGCGCATCTGGATACTAGCCGGCAGAAGTACGCGCAGTTACGCACTGGGTGGCTTCATCGTCCTTGTCCGTACCAGCTCTTGAGCGACTTCATCGACCTGCAGCTTATGGACGTCCTCAGCTGGCGCTCGTACAGTGTCTCAGTGCCATTATCTCCGGAGCAAGGGTAGGTCGAGCCTCTGTCCGGCAGTGCGATGTGTTGACCGACGACGTAGATCAGCACTGTCAGTCGCACCAAGTCACCGATTGATACGGTGGTCGCGATTTTCCCTGGCTGCGTAGTAAGTTTAAGTTACTCCCACGCACGCAATGTATCTCATGATATCCACGTAGGTCTGGCTATCCGGAAGTTTGCTTTGCGATATCGTGATCACAGTCTCAATGTTTCTTTTGGTGCGCCAGTTGTCCTCGAGCGGCGAGCCAGCGGATTAGTTGTTCATACGTTATACAGCTCACTCGTACGCGCCGTCAAACGTCTTTCCGCCGCACAGAGACGCTTCTCACAAAACTGATTACGCTGTCCGTCGAAACTGGTCTCGCCACCACCATCGTCGCAGCCTTAGAGCTGGCCCTTCTCGTCGCCCATCCCCTCGAGGAATACCACGAGGCTCCGTACGTCGTTACCATTGCCTTATAACTCGAAGGCTCATTGCCTTGCAGTGCTTACGCTCTGGGCAAGCTGTACGTCCTGTATGAATACGGCAAACCTTGGGTACACCGCTGATGAGCAGGCAGATACTCCAACGCCCTTCTTGCTACCCTCAACGCGCGGCACTTCCGGCAAGATGAGACAGATAGTATGACACTTTCGAGTATGATGATCAGTTCAGGCAGCTCAGGGCCTGGACGGCGCGTCGTTCTCTCCGACGGCTCGGAGAGCCAGACGCGTCCTACAGAATCCAAGCAATCTGGAGTCGTGGTGACGACCGAGGCATGGGTGAGCATGGCGCGCTTGCTGATATAGATTTCTGACTTTGAAGCATTTCAGGGGGATGGACCTGCAACGCATGTCGTTGCATAACCTGCGTCCCGGTCTTGAGCCCCGTTCTGACACCATCCGTGTTTGGGTTGTGTCACGTATGTATATCGTGGTATTATTTATGTATGTATCGTGTAATGGTTGAAACTTGACGTGTATAACCCGCCGCCGTCAAGTTGGGTCACGGTGATGAGCACTGCCACTGGCAGCAACAAAGTTGAATCCAACTACTGATCACGTTACACCACGTGAAGCCTCAAGGCGATTGTCGGCTCGGTCCGAGCTGCGGCTCGCGCGCCCCTTTACTGCCACCACCATGATCTCTGACCTCTTATAAGTAGTCAATTCTCGTTGCTTGTGTTCGTATGTGGCTCCTCCTCCTTATGCATCGTGACCGATTTAATGTCCCTGATATAGTCAACCACTATGACTACCACCGACTACGATTTTCTACCGAACTCAATTCTGCCGGATCGAGACGCCATCATAGCCAAGTGCAAGGAGGCTGGGTTCTGTGGTGGTACCGGGTTCCCCTCCGCGATGCTAATGGTGAAGCCATCATTGCATGGGTTAAGTACGGCCCCTACGTTACCGTCAACGAGGCCCGGACGCAGGACTTCGCGTCCAAGGAACTCGCTCGCACCCCGGATTTGCGTTAGTAAAGGCCCCTCGTGTCTTTGACGCCTTCCAGTGGGAGCACCCTGCTTTCACGGTGGGCTGCATCGTCATGGAGTACGTCGATGGCAGCGATTGCGGCCCAGGCGATGTCGACGACGTGGCCAAGGCCGTCCAAAGACTTATCGACATACGCGGACCAGATTTGGCACCTGGACATATTGGAGGCACCCTTGTCCATTCCTTCTTCTTCCTTGATTGGGTTGCGCCCGCTTGCTACACGTCGGTTACGGACTTGCAGGACCATATCAACAATGTGAGTGTTCATAGGCGTCTTCAGCCGTCTCGGATAATTGACGGTAGCGAGATATTGCAGATCCTTAAGCACAAGGGGGACTCGCGTCGTGTCGACATCGTGTCGGAAGCCGAGAACGGTATCTTCCTGTGCCCCTGCGACATTGATCCAGGGAACTTTAGAAGAAGGTCGATAGATGGCCAACTGTTCGCTCTCGACTTTGGGGCCACCTGCCTTTTACCGTCTTCGTTCTTCGCTGTCGCCATGCGTCTGTCAGAAAATCGCTTTTGCAGGAAGGTGGCTCAGAGGGTCACCTACAACGAGCCCGAGGACGTGTCGGCAATAGTCGCCGCCTCGTACTATCTTGTTCAGTTTGGCGCGCAACCGGTCGGTCGGTATCGCTCCATGATTTTATGTCTTGCGCCGTGGACTCATGTTCTGTCTTTTATACAGCCTTGCCGCGGCGTCTGCAAGTCGCTAACACCTGATGTACAGCGCTCACCACTTCGAGCAGTCTCCTTGATACACCTCCAAGCTGCAGTAGCATTGTCCACTAGCTCCCGGTGCTCGCTACAATCGGTTGTTACACACGCGACAATTACGGCTGCGCATCTCATAGGACGTAGGCGATAAAACGTCCCACATGTGGTGCAATGCGACAAAAAGAATATAAGTATGTAATACGATGAGATAGCATGACCGCGGATTGAACGGGACCTTCAGAATGAACACGGGGCGATTCTAACTTCAGTCTGCTGCTCTCTGAACTGAGCTATCGCGCCGATAAACTCTTATACTGTAGCGCATTACAAGGGGGTGGGTCAAGACAATCTATGAAAATCGTCGCTACATCGAGCTCATTTGTCTGGCACCCTGGGAGTGGCGCAGGGAGCAACACTCGTCGTTGACAAGATGAGGAGCTGCCAAATCCAGATGCGCTCGAGATGCGCCTTGCGTGTGCCGGACATGGCGCGCGTTGAGCGTCACGATAGGAGAGGCTATGCTGCATGAGGCATTGCATGTAACGCAAATAAGAATGAGAGTTGCGATATTGAGACTTGCTGAGCGTATGATACAATGAGTATACGTGGAAAGCCCTACTTAGCTGTAAATACTCTACGCGTGCGGATCGCTGGCCTTGCGCCAAAGCCCCGACCCCATATATGCCTGCTTCTTGACATGTGGAACATGCACCTGACATGTGGTACGTGCTCGTCCACCATTACCACGGCATCCGCTCCCTCCAGACGTCGACGATCTTCTCGCCGCGGAAGACCTCCTCGAGCACCTCGCGCACGTCCTCGACGTACACGAACCGGATGCCGGTCTTGACGCTCTCGGGCACCTTGTCCTCGATGTCTAAGAAAAGTGTTAGTAACAGAGCGATGCAGTATTTTAGACATCGAGACTGACCTGAACGGTTCGCTGCTGGTGCGATGATGGTCTTGATACCCGCCCGATGCGCCGCCAAGATCTTCTCCTTCAAGCCGCCAACAGGGAGCACCTGGCCTACAAGGGAGATCTCGCCGGTCATGGCTGGGATGATGCATCAGCTGTATACCTCACAATAGCATCACGACGGGACTCACCGATATCCGGGTTCACCCTCGTCCGCGACAACAAGCTCACCAGCGCCGTCAGGATCGCCGTCCCTGCGCTCGGACCCTCCTTGCCGATGCTACCTTCCGGCATGTGCAAGTGCATGTCCCGGTCGGTCAGGAAAGGCTCGCCGCGGCGGGGCTCCGTGGTTGCAGCCTCATCCTCAGCCTGAAAGTACTTGGTTAGCACGAACCCGAACATGCGTCTTAGGAAGCCACTGACCTCCTCGAACGCGCTCGCGGTGAACCCGCGCGCGTCCGTAAGCCCGAGCTCGTATGCATGCGCCTTTACCCAGCTAAGGCCAATCTGCGCGCTCTCCCGAATGACCTCGCCGAGCTTGCCGGTCAGCTGAAGACCACCCTTGCCAGGCATGCTCTGCGAATAGTCGTTAAGACTCGCCGACATCGCATTGGCATGATATGCTCACAATCGCCTCAATCGGCATAACCGCACCCGAACCATTGCCCAAGTAGCCGAGACCGGTGCTTACACCAGGCGGTGGTGGACGCGAGTACATCCGGTCCTTCTGGTAGACAGCAGGGCCGACGTAGTCCTAGAGCGCGCGTCAACATGCAGCGACACTTCCGCAAAATTTCAAGCCACCCACCTTCAAGTTATCCGGCGTAATCCGCACATGCACGGTGTCCGGGATCTTCATCGGGGCCCTTTCAACGGTCGTCACGTCCATTTCCGCGTCCTCAGCCGCAGCACCAGGTGCGTTGGAAGGTGGCTCCGTCGACTGGACCTTGCCATCCTGATCTGCCGCCTCGCTCATGTCGGTCGCCTCGTCCGCGGTCTTGGCTGCCTCCCTGGCCGCCTCCGCCACATCCGTCGTCGCCTGCGCGGCGGGGTCGACGGTGCTTTGCGGCGCGGACGGGTCCGCGGCGGCTCCGGCGACATGCGCAGCCCGGGCGGCCTCGTCCTCAACCTGTACGGGGCTGCCAGAGGGAGCATCGGTCGTCTGAGCACCCGAAATGCGTGCCTTCAGCGCCGCCTCGTCCTCGTTGGCCTGCATGGCGTCCGAGGCGCTGGCAGGCTCGTTGTCCTGAACAGCTTCCATGAGCCGCTCATCCGCGGCCGACAAGACGCGTGCGTCCACAGTGAGTGTCTTCTTAGCGCCTGGCTCCGGCAGGCCTTCCTCGCCTAGGTCCTGAACAATCTTGAGGGCAGCCTTACGGAAGATCTGCAGTTGTACATTAGCATCGTGAAGACGCTCAAAAAATACCTGCTGGGACACACCTTCTCGACATGCTTCTTCAAGTTGCGCACACCGCTCTCACGGCAATAGTACTTGATCAGTCTGTCGACGGCGCTCTCGTCAAGCTCCACGTCCGCGCCGGCAAGGCCCGCTCCTTCCTTCGCCTGCGGGGCGAGGTAGCGCGAGGCAATAACCATCTTCTCCTCAAGAACATAGCCGGAGACCTATGCAACACATTGTCAGCCCACACACATAACAAGAAGCCGCTAACATACCTCCATAACTTCCATGCGATCCAACAAGGGCGCCGGGATGGTATCGAGGGTGTTCGCAGTGCAAACGAAGAGCACACGCGACAGGTCGACAGGAACATCCATGCTGGGAGTAAGGGTCAACATCTTCCGCCAAGTTGAGGATGTGACACTGTCAGTGATAAATCATCCGAAACTCACTAATGATCCATAAAGCCGCTGTTCTGCTCCGGGTCCAGCATCTCCAACAGCGCGCTGCTAGGGTCACCATTGATACCGCGGCCGACCTTGTCTACCTCGTCGATGAGCACCAGCGGGTTCTCCGTGCCGACGCGGCGAAGGGCCTAGGATAGGGGTCAGCAATCCTCAAGCATAACGAGACTATGTCAAAGCAACTCGAAATCTCGACGCAGCGGTTCGGCGCTCCGACAACAAACGGCCACACCAACTCACCTGAATGATCTTGCCCGGCAAAGCGCCCACATACGTGCGCCTGTGCCCCTTGATCTCCGCCACATCCGTAAGACCACCGACCGAGAACCTGAAGAACTGCCTGTCGAGCGCCCTGGCGATGCTCTTCCCAATCGACGTCTTCCCCACACCGGGCGGGCCGACGAGGCAGATAATCTTGCCCGTGCCAGTCTTCGTGGTGCCGGCGGCAGCTGTAAAGGGGTGCGTCGTCAGCAGGTGTCATACAAACGAGAACACGAAAGGCTGAGAAAAAAGACACTGAACTCACCTCCAACCGTACCCCTCAGCTTGCCCACCGCGATGAACTCCAAGATACGGTCCTTGACGTCCTGCAGCCCGTAGTGGTCCTCGTCGAGCACCTTCGTCGCATGCGCGATGCTGTAGTTCTCGCGCGAATGCTGGCCCCAGGGAATCTGAGTCAACCACTCCAGGTAGTTCCGCGTAACGTTCGCCTCGCTGGCCGCCGGTTCGAGAGATGCGAGCTTGGAAAGTTCCTCGTCGAAGACTTTCCGCACCTGTGAGTTGTAGTCAGCGACAGCAACCTGGGGATAACTAGCAACTACTCACCCCTTCTGGCATCTTCAATTTGGCGGCGCGCTCCTTGAACTTTTCGATCAGCTTGTCCTTGCCGTCCGATTCCATGCCGAGCTCCTTCTTGATGCCTTTGAGCTAACAAACAAAACCTTGTAGTCAGCATAAAGTCATCGTCACACCGCGCAACACAAACCTGCTCCATCAAGTAGTACTCCCGCTGGCGCTTTGCGATCTTGGAGTCGACATCGCGAGCCAGCTTGGACTAAAAGCGAATATGTCAGCAATTTTTCGCGGCTGATGCGTGGTAACGTACCTGCAGCTCCGCATTGATCAACTCCTTCTTGAGCACCAGCAGCGCCTGTTGCAGGCGGGCCTGTACGTCCTGCGCCTCAAGTACGGCCTGCAGCTCAGAAACCTCGCCCGCGCTGACGGCAGCGGCGAAGTCGGCGAGCTTGTCCGGTTCGTCGAATACGTTGGCGGCGACCTGATTGACGCTCCAGTTCGCGACCTGGTCCCGGAACAGCGCATTGAGCTGCGCGATGTCCTTGAAGACGCTGACAATCTCCGCCATAAGGGCGCGAAGAGCGGGGGCGTCCTGATGATGAGCGTTCAGTGGGAGGGGATGAATAATCAAGGTGGGGAGTCACCTTGTCGTACGGAGCTGTCGTTACGTTCTCGACCGCAACGACAGAGACTGCGTGCGCGTGCAGGAAGGCGGTGTGTGCAGAGGCGGGGGCGGGGAACACGTCTGCAACACGAAGTCAGCAATATTCGAGATGCGCAATTGTAGCACTCACCGTCACCCGCTTCGCTAGCTGGTGGTGTTGGGATGGCGTCCGTGGTAGCGTCAGAGGCATCCTGAGACGCAACAGCGCCTTCGTCCGAGGGAGCGACGTCCGCCTGCTCTTCTGCTGCCGGCGCCTTCTCGCTGTCCGTTACCAATTCGACCGTGGGTACTTCCGTCTCAAGTCGCTCGGGCGCGTCCTCGACCTGGGCGACACCCTTCACCAGACTGGTTATCCGAATTCTCCTGTGCGGGTAGAGGACGGCGGTGAGGCCTTCTTCCTCGCCCTCCTTGCCCTGCGCGGGCGCAAACACGCTGGTAATTTGCGCAAACACACCGACGTCGTGCACCTGGTCGAGGTTCTCGATCACGTCCGCGTCCGCCGCAGAGTCCTTGAGGAGGAACGCGCCGAGGTACGGCTGCCCGCGCGCCATCATGTCCTTGATGGCGGCGACGACGCCGGGGTTGCGGATGACGACTGCCTGCGCTGTCTGTCAGCAAACGCGCGCCAGGCTGAATAAGCATACACGCACCTTGTAAAATCCTGGAAACAACGGTCGCCGCGCAATGGGAAGCGCGAGGACGTTGGGGTACTCTGCCGGCACTGATGGTCGTGCAGGGGTAGAAGGAGGAGGCGCAGAGCCCGAGCCGGACGACGGCGGTACGCGCGGCTGGCGCACGACCGCCGACGCTGAGAGCGCGCGAGTGAATATTGTTGTCCGCGGTGTTGTCAGCGGGACGAGGGGCACAGTCCGAGGAGACGTTGTATGTTGTAGGCGTCGCCGCGCCAGTGAGGCGACTGCTCGCCGCCCGCTGCTCATCGTCGCGTCTGGCAAGAACAAGGCAAGAGGGAATGCGCGTCAATGTCAGCCGGCGCATCGGTCCGGAGCTGCCCGAGATCTTCTTGAACTTCAGCCGCTTGACTGTCCAGGCTTCACTCGACGTCGTCATCCCGCCACGTCTCGCCGCTTTCCTCCGCGTGTTGTACCAAGTAGGTCGCAATACAATTACATTGATGATAGCAGCAAAGTCCTCTCCTGCCGCGCCTTCTCCTCTCCCCTTCACCTCAACGCCCCCTCCATCTCGCCCCCGAAGACTCAGACTCCAGGCTTCACTCGACGTCAGAGCTGCCTACGTCGCGATGGCGACATACGAATGCAAGTGTGCCTACTCGCACATCCGCCGCCCCGCCTCGAAAGTCGACACGTACACCTCCCTTGCCAGTGCAAAGGGAGGAAATGGCGAAACAGTACAGTAAGTAAGTAAGAGTTTCCTGTCCATAGCGTCGTGCGGCAAAGTCCCCGTCCCGTCTCTTTCTCCCGCTCGTAAACACGTATAAAACTATTTCCATTGCATCATCAAGTACTTATCGTGACCTACCCTACCTGTCCACTCCCCTGCCTGCATAGATACACCCTCCCCGCCTTCGCAAGTACCCTCTCCGCCTCGCCGTCGTAAATCCCCCGCTTTCAAAATCCCCCCCGCCTTCGCAAACACATCCCCTCCCGCTCCCGCACCCCCTCCTGCCGCCGCCCTTCATAAACTAAAGTCGCCCCCTTCCATAATCTATACGCCCTCCATCAACTAAAGCCCCCCCTTTGTCAACTAATGCCCCTCCCGCCGTACATCAAAGCCCCCTTCGGAAAGTGAAGTCCCCCTTCGGAAAGTGAAGTCCCCCTCCGTGAAGTAAAGCCCCCCTCCGTAAAGCGAGTCCCCCTCCATCAAGCAAGTCCCCCTCCATAAACCAAGCCCCCCTTCGCTAACTGAAGCCCCCCTCCATGAACCAGAGTGCCCCTACGGAAAGCCCCCTCTATAAATCAGAGTCCCCCTCCATAAACCACATACGAAACAAATAAAATGCAAGACCCGAAACGAAATATAACACACAAAGGGCCAGAGATAGACACACCGACCGATGTTGCCTGGGGAAGGGGTCAGCAAAACAACGACAGGCGCGGGCGGCGCAGGGCACACGGCTTACCTGAGAGGGAGGCGCTTCCCCCGACGGTCGAGAAGCGCGTCGGTCTGAGGGACATCTAGGGCGGCGGCCGAGGGGGGCGCTTGGCGCGACGGCCGGGGAGGGACGCTCCCAACGCGGGCGATGGACACCCGCGATCGAGACGCACGGTCCCCCACTGCCACGAAGGTCCCCTCACTGCCAACGATCCCGTCGGAGGCGAAACTCGGCGGACGGCGCAGGAACACGTACCCCCCAAGACGCACAAGCCCCGCGCACACGCGCACGAGCATCCCCCCGTTGTCCTCCTGCTCCACGTCCTCCTCCTCCTGCTCCACGTCCTCCTCCTCCTGCTCCCGTCGCGGCCGTCCTCCACTTCCTCCCTAGCTCGACCACGACGAAACAGGAGGTCCGTAGACGAAGGCGTCGAGTCGAGAGCGTTGAAGCGGCGTCGGGAGCGTCAAGGAGCAGCGTCGAGGGCGTCTGAAAAGCCGCGTCGAGAGCGGCGTCGAGAGCGTCGAAGCGACGTCGAAGCGACGTCGAGGCGTCGAGAGCGGCGGCGGGGGCGGCCTGTCAACAGAAGAATAAACATCAACACAGGAAGACCAATAAGAGTACAGTGCAAACGACTCACGGGGCGAGCTGGGTGTTTGCAAAGTTGATGTGCGGTGCTGAGGATGAGGGGCGGTGTTGAGGATGAGGGCGTCGTCGAGGGTGAGGGCGCGGCGCCAAGGGCGAGGGGCGGTGTTGAGGGTGAGGCGCGGTGTTGAGGGCGCGGGGCACAATGTTGGGAGCGCGAGGCGCGGTGTCGAGGGCGCGAGGCGCGATGTTGAAGGTGCGGCGCGATGTTGAGGGCGCGAGTTGTGGCGTTGGGGGCGAAGCCCGCCGTCGAGGGTGAAGCCCGCCGTCGATAGCGAAGGCGATGGCGACGGCGGCGCGAAGTCAAAGGCGACGCAGTCCTGTAATCAACGATCAGAAAAGAACAAAAACAAGGCAAAAGCGGGATGCACACCATATCGCGCCCGGATGGCCGCCAACTTTGACCTTCGCGACGGCATAGATCTCCTCATTGACGGCGCTCTTCTGGTCGACGGCACTCTCCTCGTTGACGGCGCTCTCCTGGTCGACGGCGCTCTCCTCGCACGCAACCTACACAGGCAATGTCTGCGAAATACAAGTTAGTCAAGCTCAGAGCGAACGGTAGTCAGACTCACTGGTACCGACTGACATCGTCTAGAGCGACCGCGGGGCGGCATCAAGGGGGGGAGGGGGGAGAGGAGCCGGGAGGCGGCGGTGAGGTCGGGGCGAGGACGGCGAGGTCGAGTCGAGGACGGCAAGGACGAGTCGAGGGCGGCGTCGAAGACGGCGAGGTGGAGGCGAAGATGGCGAGGTCCAGTCGAGGGCGGGGGGGAAGACGGCGAGGTTGAGGCGGAGAGGGCGAGGACGGGAGGGGGGAGGGGGGGAGGGGGAGGGGAAGCGAAGTCGCTGCCCCCACCACCCCACATCCCCCGACTCTTATACACCGACAGCCATCGTTAACCTTTCCAACCTCCTTGAAACAACGTCAGACGCGTACAGAAACAACGTCATCAGGCTACCGAACAATCCCCCGAAGACTCGGGGGCCAGAATCGACTTACGAGAGTGCGGAAGATTCGGTGGCGCGCCTGCGTTCAGGGGGTTGGTTTTCGAACATCGAGCATGCAGCCGTTCTCCTGCGTCGCGCGCCGTCGTCGATGCGTGTCCGCCACCGTCGACGCGCCGTCCAATGGATGCGAGGTAGCATTCCATGCGTATGCGGGAGGGGCTGGCGATACCTGGCGTTGAACCTCGCCGTCGCAAGTCCTTTGGCGCCGTCCTGCTTGAGCTGAGTGCCCAGGAACCTTTCGTAACGCAGTATGAGTACGCACCCCGGTCCTTGATTGACGCGCTCCGCGGCCGAGAACCCCGCGAAAGCGCCATACGGAAATCGAGATGAACGTTGAAGACGACCACGTAAGGTCTTTGCCCCATCGGGATATCCTTGTTGTTGAACAACGCAGCGTCAACGAGCGCGCGTCGTTCCCCGCCGCGCTCGCGCTCTGCTCAGATACGAGCATGCTCGGCAACCCCGGTGACACGTATCTCCGCCTTTTCCAGGTAGAATTGGCCTTTGCTGCGCTCTGTAAGTCGCTGTGAATACGCAGGGAAATGAAAACGAACATCGCGAGAATGCGAGGGCAGCGCAGAGACCCTCGGTTCCCGTCGGTGTTAAGGGGATCCGAGTAAGCTAGCGCGAGACTACCCGAGTGGGCGGCGAGCGCGGAAATGGACGACAGAAAGGCGGAAGATTGGGCGGGTGGCAGGGTGTATGCGCGATGGCGAGTGTGTGCGGCCGTCGACGGCCGGCACAAGATCGGGCGCGGGTTTGAACATCCTGAATGAGTCATTAGCGTTTCAGGGATGACGGCAGTCGGAAGAGTGGGACAGTGGTGAGGTAGGGAACAAGGAGGAGGGGGTGGTGCATTGCGAGCCTCACAGATGTCGGGGGCGCTTCGCGCTTCATAGGGAGTGTCTTGCGAGCTCACTGACCATGTTATGATATGTTTTACCGGCGTAGAAGAGAACGCGAGCGCGTTACGGGCGGGACGAAAACGACGCCACATAATAAAGTGGGCCCTCTTCGTGTCATAGCACTTGCTGCAAGCTGCGGAGGGGCGTATAGCATAGCCATACTCGTTCAGAAGCGCGTGCCAGGTCCACAAAGGGTGACAAATATTTTTTGAGGGGATGTCAACTTTCGACGGTGAAGACGTCGAGATGAGCATACAAACAACCTCGACCTTCTGGAACGATAAGACAGAACGTTGATCTCGCTCATCGGCGAAGCGTACCTCAATTCTGAAGCGAGATGATGCCGTACGAGTCTCCGCGCGACCCATCGCGGTACTTGGTGAGGGCGCGGTCGCGTTCCGGACGGTAGAGATGCGCGTTTGGCGTGCGGCGTGAATGTTCTGAAAGTTCCAGAGGATCCAGAACGGTGGCGGCGTTCTAGCTTCACGGATAGTCATCGAAGGATAAGTCAAACCGAAAATCCTTTTGTCCGAGGCGGCGGAGGCGCGCGATGAGTGGGATGGACATGGATGATGGGGACAAGTTGAACATCGGCGCGTCGGACCGATTGCGACGATCATTAAACATGTTGTTCCCGACCGTCATCATCGCCTGCGGACAACGTCTGCGTCAATTCCTGGGTGCGCTTTTTGTACAGATTCGTGACAAACCAATGGAACCCCGCCTGTCTGTGTGGCTCCGCAGCTGGAACGAGCTCTGCCTGCCTTGAAATCGACGAGCCAGTCCTCGAGTGGCGCGCGCCCTTCTCAAGGTCACCCGAACAGCGCTTCATGTCCGACGACCGTCCTGATCGGCCACTCACAGCAAGACTATCTAGGTTACCGTGCCGCCGGGCCCTGATCTACGTGGAGAGGACGTCATACGGCTGAATTTGGTAGGCCTTGTTGACCTCGGGTGGCGCGCACATATCGCCAGCGTGCAGCTTGCAGCTCGCGCTTTCGCGGGCTGTCTACAGAAGTAGCGGCATCATTGCTTATGCAGCGAGAGCAGTGTCGTTTCCTACCTCGTACTGGACGGACGGCAACACGAGTGAGTGAAATATCTGAAGTTCAATGTTGAACTTTGCAGAAACATGAGAGACGAGCGCAGCATTCGCCGCACGATCTCGTGCTTCCGATCTATCAGCGACGTCAACGTATTCGGTTCGGGAGATGAAGAGTTGGCGGCGGAAATGCACGATGAAGATTCC